>VZSF01010833.1:0-140393 GCA_013398295.1 Chionis minor | reverse complement strand
TTTTTTTTTTTTTTTAAATACAGCCTGGTTATCTATTTTGACTTTCTGACAACTGACTGAACAGAATATTTCTCTGAAACTCCTCTTGGAAAAGAAAGAGGGCACTCTAGGCTCTGTATTACTTTCCAACTTTGCTAAGACTCTTTCAGTAATACTGTCTTAAGCAACCAAGGGGAAATACTAATTATTTTAGCAATAAATATCTAACATAATAGTGACGTTCCTCCCCCTCTCCCCTCCTCCCCCCNGTGTGAGGGGGAGTGAGGTACTCCCAGTGAAAATAGAGAGATAACATTAATAAAGATTGTTTTGGATATGATTGTAAAGGTATGTGGATTCCGAAAAAGGCTATTCTGAGCTGACAGGAGTGAAACTTGCTCATAAACTATATATTTTTTAAAAAACCATAGAATGATTGGTGCTAATGATTTAAATGAAAACGTAAGGGAGGAGAGCCTGGGCTGGAGAGATAATATAAAGCCTGCTTACCTAGGGTTGCCATCTTGCTGATTCTTATTGAAGACAGTAATGGCATGTATTTTGGCAAAAAATTCTGGGTAGTATAGTGGGGGATGGGAAGAGATGTTTATTTGTATGTGTGCAGAAAGCTAAGTACTCTGCCTTTTGCTCTCCCTGCTCCGCTTCTTGTAGTGTCATTATTGATATTTACTTTAAACATAGATAAATTGTGTATGAAAAGCATGCGGAACTCAGATTTATCAGCTTTAGCATTGCAACTATTGATCACTCTTCAGGCACCTGGCCTAATGCACTAAAAAACCCCCAACCAAACAAAACAAAGGTCAGCCGAGGACCTAAGGAGAGAGCAGTGAGAGCGCTCTGTTTTTTCCCGGGAGCGTATCCTCCGTTCTTCCCAAACATTTGTATGGTTCTGTGCAGGACATCCCCCTACCCCAGGTGTGTGCGTGGTGAGTGAGTGCAGCTGCGCAGCCCGGCACAGGGTTAGGCACCAGCCTGCGCTCATGAGCTGCGGATGTTCCTCTGGGAACAGTGCTTTACTGCGGCCGCTTGCCCCACCTAAGCAGAACAAATGGGACCTGAGGGACTGACAAGTTAATGCGCTACTCATTCCTCTTGGGCAAGTGGAGCTGGTGCTTGAAAATGGGTGGTGGTGTCAGCCTTGTCTTGCATGGATGTTTTTCCTTCTCATAAACCCATACCTCCAGTTTAACCTCTTCCCGTGTGATTAAAGGCCATAACGCAGAGATCTGGGACCTGGAGCAGCAGGGTTGCTGCAGGTCAGGGCTGGGGTGCAACATGATATAGTGGCATTATTTGCATTGGGCAATGCGTTTGCTCCCTTGTATTTGTAACTACTAGGTTTGAAAACAATGGGGAGCTTTTATGCTTTCTGAAGATTTTATACTTTTCCCCCAACTCTGCTACATGGGTTTGACTTCATAGTGTATTTCCCTCAGCAGCTCACCCAAAACATACCTTGGTGTTCGTAGTGATAATTATATTCTAATTCATACTGAGGCACAAGAGTGTTTATTTGGGAATAAACTAAGCCAAGTGTTTTGAACAATTGTCAGTTGGTTTGATTTCTTGTTTTCAGGGGTCTCACTGCCTACTGTGTAGGTTATCTGTTCTAGTGTGATTCTACTCTGAAAAGTAGCCATGATTGAAATTGTGCTATTATTCATCATACTCAGTTATAATTGCTGCTTCTACGGGCAAAATACTTCTCATTACTTAAAAATTTTACTGAGACTGCAAAAGCAGCACAGTAGAAGGGGTGAATTACATTCTTTTTTGATTATCAGAAACGATGTTGTTTACTGAGTTCCAGACAGCAATTTCAATGCAGTTCTGTTGCCTTCAGGATTCTGTTTGAAGTCAGAACACTGTGCAAGTGTTAATCTAAGAACATAACAAGAGAACAAATTAGAATCTCTCTTATTATTTTTAAATTAAGAATTAACCTTGTTGCCACTAGAAAGTTTTATTGGCATAACTACGTTAGCTAGGCTGTAATTTTTGATTTTTTAGGAGCTTAGATATTCATACCAGGGTATGAACAACAGTGATCATAGTTACATTGCTGAAAAGGCACCTACTGTTGCAATGCTGGTGTCGTTGAGGTGAGAATTTGTCTCCAGATATGGGAAGCTTATGTTATTGATGAAGTATGAAATAGAGGAGAACATGCTTTGCTGGCTGGACTTGATTTAGGTTTGGAGGGCAGGAATACATTAGGCACACTTGATATGGAAAGTCTTTAAAGGAAGGAAGGATTAAATCCCAGTGCAATTTCCAGAGTGTTACTTTTCAGACTAGTAAGTTTCTGTTAGAAAACTAGTTTCACAAACCTGTGAAAATATTCTGCCTCTTAGCCAGCTCTGTTGTTACTGTGCTATATGGTGAGTTGCTTTGTCACGAGGGAGGCTGGGAACAATGGGTTACTGGTCATAAGAAACTGAGTAAATTATTTTTATTCATATGGCAATTCTGTTGCTACAGTATGTATTTGCTGTTTTCCTGAGACTATTGTTTTATTTAGAAAATACATAATACCAAAGCACCTCAATTTTTATTTTTCCTAGGAATTTCATGAGGGTTATTGATGAAGCCTGTTCAAACACTACATCCTCATCAGCACTGATACTGCAGCATGGCTGCACTGAACTTGATATTATTGACCTATTCACAGTAATCTCCACAGTTGAGGCTGGGTCACCTCTTCCCCCTTAAAATTTTTTTAAGTTTATCGTGTGCAACCTTCAAAATTGCTGGTTATTTGTGAGCACTGGATTTTCTAGATGACAATAAAATGAAGTAGGATACTAGGGCAGCACAGTTAATGTTGCAGTCAAGTTCTTGAAGCCAAAACTTTGGTTGGACTCATAAACCTGATGAATTTTGAGAGATTATTTTTTTTTAAAGCTAGCAGGCAAAGACCAGTGGAGGATGTTTTAACAGGAGCCATCGTATCACAAATGGCTGAATTCTCTCTTGTCACCTGTCACCTCACTTGTGTGAATGGAAGTTTTGCATGCATAGGGGGAGCATAACAAAACTGCGTATTGCCTCAGAAGAGAAGTGCTACTTAACAGTGGTAGTGGATAATTTGAGCACTTGCTATTTTGTTCTTGGAACTAAGATCATAGTAATGGATGAGCCTATAGCGGTATGGGTAAATGAGCACCTTTTAAAAGGTAGTACTACAGAGACTTTACTGTACTAGACGTGGAATGCTTAAATTTAATCTAGCATGTCAAATAGCGTTGGTTTAAATGCAAAGTAATTCCAAGTGATATCCAAGATAATATTAATAGAAGTGTACAGCTGAGTTGCTGCACCGAATTACTCAACCAAATTAGAGACATCATGTATTAAGTAAAAGTTTGCCAGCAATGTGATGGCTTATTTGCTGTAACTAAGCCATTAAAAACCTCAGAAAGTGGTTGTGAGTGAGAAACACAATATTCTTAGATTTTCTAGAAGCATATCCTATTTAATCTCTTTTCTCATGTATTAAAAACAAGCAGAAAAATCAAAACAAATATGTAATGTCTCACAATATACCTACAAATTACATAAAATATGTGATACTTTTATCTTATTCAGCTTATGCTAAAAGGTAGGAGCATTGATTGGTATTTCCCCCCCTCCAGAAAGCTCTCCTACAGATGCTTTTCTTGCTTTAAAAATGGTTAGTTTTAAAAATAGCTGACTAATACATATGTCAATGAATTTATGCTAACTATTCTTTATTAAAAGAAAAAACTCCTTGAAAGTTGAAGTTGTTCTGTATTGTATGCATGTATACACCTCAGTTACATTACTTTAGAACTACCTAGCTGACTAATTATCAGGCTTAATTTCTTATTATGTGGCAACTGCTTTTCTTGTCATTGCTGTGATGACTTTAATTCCCTTTTATTTCATCATAAGATGACAGAATAAATACTGAAAGAAAATATGTTGATTATTACTACAGCTGTCTCATGTTGGCACTAAACATTTGCTTCCATCCACTAAATATTTCTTTGTGCGTAGTCTGTTTCTTGATCGCAGTTGAGCATGGTGGAGGTGTGTGTTGCCTTCCTCACAATGGTAGAGACCTTTTCCGTGAAAAGCCACGTACTATGTTTTCCCACTGACTTAATGTTTGAATCCATTAGTGTAATATGGCATGCAATATCTTATGCTGGCTTGTGCTGAATTTATTTTGTCATCATGGTGTCTAGCTTGCTAATTTAATTAAGTCTTTCTCTGTTTTCTCAATTGTGCTTTGTAATCCACTCTAAAAATGGCCATCAGCAAACTTGGCTTCAGTTTTTATTCCTAGATAGGAACATATTACAAAGAAATGCAATTTAAAATTTAATCACAGAAGAATTTAGGTTGGAAGGCATGTGTGGAGATTGTCTACTTCAGTCTCCTGCTGGGCTTAGGTCAGCTTGAGTTTAATACTGCTAGATTTCAAGATGCACAGAACCAATACTGCGAAGTCTCATGCAACAGTGTTGTAACATGCCTTTTAATTAGGCTTTAGACAACATCTCTCTTTCACAAACTGGGAAGTGCATGAAAACACCTTGCAGGCAGAGGAACAGGCCTTTTTTAAAATGTACTTAGTTAAAATTTCACCTTCAGAAGTACTCTGATTGTAGCTTCTGCTTAGACGTTGTTACTGAAATTGCAGTATTAACATCATGTCTAATTAGTAATGCCTGAAAAATCAGTGGCAAATACATGATCATTACAGTGATTAGGGTACGCATTAATTACATGAAGTTAATGAATCTGGTTTATTATTATTAGGTTTTAAAAATATTCAAATAAAAGCGATTTCAGACATGAAAGCTGTACAGCCCTCAAAAATTAGAGGTTTTAGTTTGAATTACACTGTATTTAAGGCTTAGGTCACTATGGAGTTTGTGCAGCAGCTCAGGTACAGTCTAATATGGATTTGAAAAATTACCATTTCAGTTAGACATAATTTCACACCCTGCAACTCAAGGGATGCAGAACAAATCATCTGATTGTAAGAAAATAATCCCAAGATTCATTGATTCTCAAACCTGATAGGTGTGCATGCCACATTTTAGATTAGGCAAGCTACATAAATTGTAGACAGAGCTCATTTTCAAGAAAACTTGTACAAGAAACAAGGTGGCTGAAAACTGTTCTCTTACCTATTTCTATACCTATTTTCAGATCTGGTTTGTATTCTGTGACTAATGATATTGGTCAGATTCAGCTCAAATAGATCTGTTCCCTCAGTGCATTAATAATGCATATACATTAAGATTTCTTCTGAGAGAATATTTGAGCTCTGGCGTATTGAACACTGACATAGTAAATTAAAGCTTTCTTATCAGAGCACTTTAAAAGCCTTGGATATCTGCTGCATTTTTCAAATAGCCCACGAAGGTGTTTCACTTATACCAACCTCACATAGGTTACCAAAGCAATAAACAGACATGTCTTCCTGGGCTTCTCCATCAGTATAAATATTTCAATACTGCAAAAATGAATGCCAGGTTCATGTCTGGAAAGGAGAATGTTTGCCTGTTCTTTGCTATGACTCCAGTTGTTTTTGATCAAGTGTTTTTCAGGGTTATAGGCAACTATTCACAACGTAGTTACAGTTAGGGGATTTCTTTAGATTATTCCAGACACAGCAAGAACTGTGTGAAGATTCTGTATATGATTAAGAGCACAGTGTAAGGACAGCGTAGAATGTGAAAGCAAAACAAGAATTTAGGAAGACAGTGTGTAAACACTTGGAGGTAATAAATATACTTTTATATTATGTTTTCTGGTTCACCAAAATCAAAGATTTTCCAGTCCTTATGTTTTTACAACTTACCCTACCACGTGAGGTATATTACCATGAAAATTAATACGAGTTTCTTAAAATTCAGTAAAATGATTTTGTAGTGACAAGACATTATACAAATGTATGACCATCTAAATAGTGGGTTTTGCATGAGGTGTTAATTTTTTTCAATCTTTAAATACAGAATGCTGCATTACATGTTTGTCTTGGTACTTTGGTACTTTGACTACGACATGTGAACAGATGTCATAGTTTCTCCCTGCAAACCAAGGCTCCCTTTTTTCTTAGCAAATTTAAGTGTTTGTCCAGTAATATACAAGTTTATGGCTGTATACATTCTATATTTTTACATTTTTTTACTCCAAAACATAGACATTTCTCTGCAGTTAAATGTAAATATATGATAAAATATTTAAATCTTATCAAGACAGGCAACTTTGTAAATTTGGATTTGTTAGACTTAGAACTTTCACAAATAAGACTCAGCTAGTGACTATTACAGTATATAAAGTATTGATGCTTTTGATTTACAAATACTGATGTGTGACAGAGCTTTGTTCCTATCAGGTGGTGTTTAAAAATGTTTTACAGGAATAGATTAGCTCAAAGCAGTCCATCTCCCATGCTTTTCAGGGAAGTAGGCTGATAAGGAAAAAGGAAAGCTGTTATCCTGTTTGAAACAATGCAATACATTTCCAAAAAGTTAACAAGATAATTTCCTTGATCTCAAAAAAGCCACTCATCATATGATCAAATAAGCAAATTTCCTAGCAAAGTCTTAGAAGTTGTACGTTCTTGATCAAAAGCACAATTTACTTGTGATATGGTTAATATAATTATATAACATGTCTTCTTGATGGAGACTCTTTGATGTGACAAACCAGAATGTTTGAGCATTAGCATATGGAAAATTGATTGATTGATTAATTCAGTAAATAGCATCTTCAAAGATGATTCTGAAATATAACAGCCTAGCTGGAACAGAGAAAATGAATTAGCTGTAAGTAATCAGCATTGCTCCTGAGAAGGTAGAAAAGAAGCTGAAAATCACCCTTTGTGAAATAGCATTGCCCACCTCTAGTGAGAATACCCCTTAAGAATGCCATTTTCTCTCTCCACCTTTTTACAGTAAATAATAATATCCTTGTGAAGATTTGTGGTTTTGTCTCTGCACTCTTATTTTGTTATTTTATTACACAAATGCTTTTCGATTACATGACAGCGTGTTATATAATGTGATCAGTTGAAATGGTGATAGTTGCACAGAGCCGAAATGTTTCACGTGGAAAGAAAGTACATTGCAAATGTAAGGCTGGTTCTGCTGTTTGCGGTGAACAGGATTCTAAGGGAGATCTGCTGCATATTAGAGCAGGGAGTGAGGTCAAACATCTCTGGGGACCGACTTTGCATGAAATTCTTCATATGAGGTTTGGCTGAAAGCTTTTTGTCTTGTTTGACAGTAACATAGATAGTTTTCTGTTTCTTAACTTCTGCTGTCCGTGCTATTACTTAAAACATTTGAATGTGTGACAAATGTTAGCTGTATTTTATTGCCTAGTTAAATTTTCCAAAATTTTTTGAGATGCTTAGTACCATTTCTTATGGCTAACTTCTAAGGTCCTTACAGTTTTGAAAGGAGGTAAGTTTGGCACAAACCAGGAATTTTAACTTAGGATGTCTTCATAAATAATTGCTGTTACCAATCAATTACTTAAAAATACTTACGGCAGATCTAGGTTTATTGATGCATTTTCTGCAGTGATGTCAAATATTAGTACAATAAGTAAACCAGAATGAAAATTTTCGGTGTCCTTGGGTATTAACCTGTGCCATTTTCTTTATATGCTATACTGCATGAATACAGTATCAGATTTCATGTCACATACGCTTTAAAATGTTCTTCAGCAGTTTGTGCTCAGGTTGTCCATAATTCTGAACAGTTCTGTATGGAGCATTTTAAATTATTATAAACATAGCATGGAGTGCAGAATAATAACAGCTCTAAAATGCAAAGGTCTAGCTCAGGGTTGAGAGTTGAGGAGAGTTCAAGGTATTGAGTTTTATCTGAGCTCCCTGTAGTATTTCTTCTTTTAATACTTAAAACAGTTGCAATTCACGGCAGAGTCCTTATCTGATACTTCATGCATCTGCTTATTTGTTATGCCTCTGGGCTCACAGGTGGGCATACATACATTAACTATTCTCTAAAGCCAAGTTTTAATCGAGTGAAATGGCTCCTCAGTTTCAAATATAATATGCTTTTAAAATAATAGGAAGTTTTGCAAACATCTACATGCAATCGAACCCTGTGTAATTTCTTGTGACATAATTGCCTCTCTTGAAGAGATTGGTATGGGAAAAAGATCTTCAAAACCTGACCTAGATAGCATTTCTGCAAAAATGAGTCAAAATCAAAAATTAGAAGTATCATTAGAACTTTCTAGCATGCTTTTCCCTTTTGGGGGAGAAACTGTCAGCCCCAAAGAAATGGGGGCTCACTACGCTGTTATGCAAAAAGCTGTGACTCTGCTGGACAGCCCGTTCCCAAACGAAGAGCATCCATATCTGGGCACTTGCTGATATTCTGGGCCACTTAGAAAAACATGTTTGTGGGATTGCTGCTGTGGGAAGAGAAGGTTCCTCTTCTAGCCAGGTTGACGGTCCCACTGAGTTATGACAATCTGGAGGAACATCTCTGGGCTTAAATGATACCTGTGAGATTTATCATCAGTCCCCTGAGCAGAATGGCTCGATTCAGTCAGTGTTTACAACACCTTTGCTTTCTCTGTATTTAACAGAAGTGATCTACTCAACAGTGTCTAGGTCATGACCTGCTCTTGTTGATACCCTGTCTTGTTTTTTAGCTAATTGACTTCTTTTAAAAGGAGCTTCCTCGATCCATTTGCAAAGAGTTACTTTTGCATTTCTCTTTGTGATGTATTTCTTCTTTATTTTCCTATATGCGCTGCACTTCCTGCAATGAAGCACATACGTGCTGCTTGTGGTGGAAAAATGATGTGCATATATCTAAGGAATATAAAATGTTTTTCGGTATCACTCCCCCACCTCCCACCCCCAATGCATTTTTCCTTCCAGTTTAAGAAAAAATAAATTTAGTTTAAAAATACTTGACGTCAGGGAATGAGAAGTTCTTGCTAATTAAGTACTCCAGAGAAGTAATATTTCAACATGAATTGAAATGTTTGTAATGGGCATAAGCAACACCTCTGTGGTCTTGACTCAGGGAGGGGGGGAACCTGTTACAGGTCTTAAGCTGGTATTGAAAAGCTGCCAAGGAAGCAATTTAAAGAAACAGCCCTCAAAATAAAGCAAGAAAGACAGCAGAACTGGTCACTAGTGGAGGACAGCAGTAGACCTTCCAGGCAAGCTGTTTAAACTACAGTTGCTAACTGGTAGCATTAAAATGAATAGTAAATAGATTTAGAATAAAAGAAAGAGAAGAATGTTTCTTTGTGCTGTGTTCCGAGGTCTCCTTCCTTTGGCTCCTTGCAGAATATGAACCACAGGATGGTTGGTAGACTTCCAGTCCTCTCTGCTACTGGATACCTTCTTCTTACTAGCACGGTGCTGAGGTTGACATCCATAACCAGACGCCAAAGCTTGCGGATTCTAGTTGCTTCTACTTGTTACGTTTTTATAATGCCACCTCTTCCCTTTTGTGTGCTCTTTTTCAGTAGAGGCAGTGTTATTTGCATTTCATTAATTTCCTATTTAAAATTTAAACTTGCTATAAGAATTTAATTAACCTAATCGATGTGATACTTTATTTTATCCCTTTATTATGTTTTTGTTAGATTTGCTGGCAGCCAATAGGCTTTCAGTAATACGTCTATGCAAAACAAACTTGAGACAATTGTTCTTACAGTCTGTGAGGCTAATACTGAAACATCTGAAGGGAAAAAAATCTAAGGGAAGATGTACTCGGTATGTTAAAATTAATGAAATAAAGGTTTTTAAATTGCTTGTATCTTTAGAAATATGGCCTTTCTGAAAATGAAGACTGTGCTTTTAATGCGCTTATTCGCCATATGGGAAAATAGAAGGAAGGACCTATCTCTTTTATTTCATCACCTTTTATTTCATAGAAGCATAGAATGGTTTAGGTTGCAAGCAACCTTAAAGATTATGTAGTTCCAAACTCCCTGCCATGGGCGAGGACACCTCCCACTAGACCAGGCTGCTCAAAGCCTCATCCAACCTGGCCTTGAACTCTTCTCTTGGGACACATTATCTGTGGTAATTACATGCTTAATAGGGAGATAAGACAGAGTTTTGGGGCTGAAAGTTCAGTAGTTTTCCTGTTGTGTTTTATTTTGTAAGCCTTAGCTGTATTGAGGAAGTTAAATTGACAGTAAAAGAAATCATATTTGTGCCTAGCCCACTGAAAAAATTACAGTTCATTTGTTTAGTGAAAGATGTATTGTGAAAGATATTTTGTATAGTTTTTATTATTGGAAACAAATATAAATGTAAGAATGCTGATAAAAAATTAAAGTATTGCTATATAGTAGTCAAATGCCTGTTGTATGCTAGTGCTATTCAGACGCATTCTGAACTTAATGTTTTCTTATCAGAGTATGGTTTTGATTAAGTAAGGAAATGGCAGTAACAAATCCCATCTAAGCTACTTGATATTGATGTTATACACTTTTCATTCCAGTATGTGTCTTGGAAATGCTTTAGACCCAAGATGATCAAAGTTCATGGTTTCATTACACAAAGCTGCATTGTAAAATGAGGCATAGGACTTTACGCTGTTGGATATGTCAAGATCACCAAGTTTGATTGCTTGATTTTAACTTTAGTATTGGTGTTTTGATTGTGACATGTTTGTATCTTGAGGGTTAAGAGATACTTTAAGGAACTGTTATTGCGACTGCTATAGGAAAATGTTAGAAAACAGTGGCTTAAACTGTTCTGGTTTATTCATGTATACAATTATTTTGGTATTTTGAGGTAGGATAGTAGAGAAAACTTATTCCTTGTTCTACAGGCATAGGCGCCTAAATGTCTTGTCTGACAAGATAATTTTGGGCCATCTGTAGCATTACTCTGTGGTCAGCTGTGCCATTAATCTTGGCGAAGATTATTTCAAGAATGAATTCTGACTGCAGAAGCTTGTGGGAGACTGTTGATAGATAATGTGACACTTTCTGACGCCATTTATAAAGGTGTTGTGTTATGTGGGTGCCTGAAGACAGAGTTGGGCTACGATCAATTTACTCTTCTGAGAAGTAAGAGTCAGTAGAAAAGAAGTAGCACTGCAATTGTGGAGAATTATTTTTAAAAGGGGAATATTTCATATGCACAATGTCATAAAAAATGGTGTGCTCCAAAGTCTGATGATATTGAGAGCAATCAAATAAGATACCTGGATAATTCTTTTCTGCACTGAACTCTGCAAACTTTACAGATAAAAGATCTGTTCAGACATGCAGAATTGACTGAAGAAGGTGGATATTCTGCTCCTTGAATAGTGGCACCAATGGCTGATGCAGAGAGAAGAATTGCGTGTCCACATGATGGAGACAAGCATCTGCAGGTCTCTGGGCTGGTGGTGTAGCCGTGAATTGGTCCCAGTGGGACTAATATTCTGCAAGTAACTTGGAAAGCGAAAGCTTTACTCGAAAGGCTCAAGGGCAGCCCAAGGACATTCCTGCAGTGACTGGAGTCCATCTGGTTATGGGGATCCAGCACTATGCAGGAGAGGGCACTTGTGGTTGTCCCTTACAAAAACTCTGCTGTTGAAATAAGGAGAGAATTGGAAAAAATTTCCTAATTACAGATTCACTCTGTTTCTGAATCCTGACATTTTGTCTCTGCTAGAGTGTAGGAGTTAAAACAGCCTGGGGAAAAAGTAGAAGAGAGGAAGGGAAACTACTTTTGAGTCCCCGCATTGCTTGTGAAAATAAGAGACAGAGTTTTACCATAAAATGAGGAACATGTTCTCTGTCATTATTTAACTCAGATTAAGTATTCTGGGTATATGGATGGCTTCCTGCTCTGGCCACTCATCAAGATTGTTTGACAGCAGAAATAGATAAAACATTTCATTTGTGATGAGCCTGGGGCACCCCATGGTAGAATTTGTTGTGGAAGGAGGACTGAGGAGCCTGTGAGAGGGCTTGACTGATGACTGTTCTGCTGTGATGGGGAAGGAACCCATTTTAAGTCCTAAATTAGATTTTCCTAATTCTAGCCACAGAAATTGCTTCAATATGTTTGAATTTTTATAACATACGTGTGTGGGTCCCTTGCCCCACCCCCCGCAAGAAATCCACCTTCTGAAGAAGAAAATATTCTTAATGTCCTTAGCTTAAAATTAATATTGACCTAATATTCAGTTTTTTCTGTGTCTTGGAACATGCCCACAGGTTGGGAAGTAGAAGGGAAAAGAAGATTTGAGAAGGCTGAAATGTTCTCTTTATGGCGTTGTGGCATCTCTGGTCTGTTTTCTCAGGATATCAGTGTACAGCTTGAATACTGTAACTAAAAGAGCTCCTTTATGATTGGTTAGACATGACTATGAAAAGTTGTATGCGATGCTGTGACTGCTGTTTTTTCAGTTGAAGTTATCAGCTTTATTTACTATATTTAAAAACAAAAAATAGTATATGTTATTCAGTGTGAAAAGTTTTGTGGAAAGAAATTTCCTATGGTCCTTGTGGTATTTGGGCTTGGACAGTCACAAATGAATTACACTTAATCTCTAGTTGGAAACTTCTGTGTGGTAACAAGTTGGGTTATTTTTACATTATTTTTGATTTGTTGAAAAGTAATATACTGAAAACTAAAATACCAAACCCCTAGATTCATTAAGTTTCAGACTTTATATTAAAAGGCTTGCTACTTGATATATACTGCTACAGTACATCATCTCGGATTATCTCAGACTTGTCTGATGTAGTGTGCAATGTGACTACAGAACTGGATTTGCCGTAATGCAGCATGACTGATCAGGTACTAGAATGTACAAGTCTTCCTGTTCACAGTTAGCACTGCAGTATATATTTTTCTCTAAAGTTTTCCTTGTTCAACCTCTACATTTACCATAGATAACATGCATTATCTTTTTTTTCCCTCTAGTTTTTTCTGGTTTTTGTTGTATCATTAATTATCATTCTATATTGTGCTTCACTTTACAGTACTCTGTCTTTAGAGTAAGCATATTATTTCTTATTTTGCATGGTTTTTTTCTAAGGCCTTTACCAGAATATTGATGACTGGAAACTTTTTGCTTTTGCATAAATGCGAATGCTTTTTTCTTTTTGAGAAGTGATGAAATGCCTTCTTGTCTAACGTGAATCAACTGATAACAATCTATCTAAATATTAATATTTTTAATAGACCATTTCTTTATGAAGAGAATTAGAAGATAATGGGTAAAATCCTGATCTTTTTGAAATGTGACAAACTCTCAAATTTGAGAATATATTTTGTTGGTGTTTAAAGTGAAATAAAACACATGACATTTTCGCATTCCTGTTTGACCTCAAATCCGAGACGATTAGGATGAATGATTAGAAATAGAAAGGAAGAGACAAAAGAAAACTTGAATGTTGTTCTTCTCAGTGAATGCAATGGCATTGTTCGTTTTGAGACAACTGCTTGGAAGTGTCTTGTAAGTCTGCGTAAAAAGAAACACTGAGCAGCAGGTTAGGTTTCTTCTCTTGTAGGTTCCTGCTCTGTCTGCACAGGATTCTCTGAAATATGCTGAGGCTCTGGTCCCTTTCAGATTCCTTTAATCTATAGGTGGTGTACTTTAGTGGCATCTTCTTTGATTCGCTAAACTTTCGTTGTTAGGGACTTTTAGGCTTTTCCTTCTGAGTGACGTGGCTTTGGGGAAAAAGGAGAAAAATGGTATCTTTTGAGCGGTGGAAGGAATGGCTACCAGAATTGAAAAGGTCCTTTTGGTTTATGAATAGTTGCCATGTGCCCCTAAAGGAGCTACTCATGCTCGTGCCTTTTTAAGAATAGGCATTTTATAACATCTTTGTGCTAACTTAGCCTTAGCCAACAAGGAAATACATGAAGTTAGATGGCAGTGAATTGATAAGGGAATATGAAAGATGTCTAGGTGGTGAAGAAAGAATAGGTTTTTAGATAGAGAATTTATTGAAGTAATCATTAGAATCTTACAATCACTAAACTAAAGCCTGGTGGCGTTTGAAGAAAGTGAGGGATTCGCTCTTTATGAGAAATTTTTATGATTTTTAAGAACCAAGTAGTATTTGGAACCAAACTGGGTCCTCCTTTAGGTAACAGAGGGTGAGATAAACTGAAGTTTGCATTATGTTCCGAAGTTTGTGTTGTATTATGTGTTTTCAGTTATAAAAGTAGGACAAATGCATCCAAATTTTAACATAGAGAGCCAAAGTCTTAAGTCTGTTTATCTGGATAGATCTTCTGTCTTATTTAGGACATTAAAGTTCATAGGTGCAATAAAACACCTTACGCTGAAAGAAGGTGGAGGGCCTCGTGACAGCTCTTCTGTGAGGCAACAGCTTCACTCTTTGCCATTTTATCACTATGCTTTCTTTCCTCTCAATAGTAACTTTTTCTGTTAAGGACTGCAAAGTGAAACTGGCTTTATAAAATATAAAGAAACTCAAATATTACTTTTAATATAAAGAAGAATGAACACAGTGTATCATCTTTGTTCTGTTAATAGGAGGTATATTTTCAGTAGTTCATGTATTTCAATCTTTGTGGAAGATAGCCCGAGAGAAGAATGAAGAGAATTTTTACATACAAAAGGAAGTTATGTAGTGATAGTGATATGCTTGTGTTAAACAACTATCTGTGTGAGGTTGTCTTTTTTTTTTTTCCTTTTCATCCACTATGCTTATTATTTTTGAAGATTGATCCTGTTCTAATTAAATAATGGAATTTTTTCGTTGGTTTGTTCTTGAAAAATGGTTTGGTTGCTCAGATTAATTTGATGTGCTTTCAAATCTGATGAGTCTCTGCGCGTTAGGCTGATACTTTTGACATGGTTGTGCAAGCTATCCTGGTCTGAACCAAATGGTCAAGAAAAGGCAGCTTTTGTTGGGAGTGTATATACTGTAACTTGTTCTATGGAGTTTTCAGGACTGTCCATAGTTAACTGTGTAGCCTAAGAGGTTTTAGCAGCCCTTTGGCAAACATTGTAAAATAACAGGCCTTGTTCTGCAGAGTTAACAGCCCCAAAATAATACATTGTTCTCTGGGTTTAAAAAGTTCTTTACTTTTTTAAGATTAATTCTGTCCCGATAGCTGTACCTTCCTGCTGTAAATGGGTAGTATCTGTGCCTGCTTTAGTTAGCCGTTGTGGTATTGACATCTTGCATATCGTAGCAGAGACACACACTAGTGAGCTAGTTAAAACAGTACTGAGTGTAAGGTTATTTTCAAGCATAAAAGCAAAATCCCATTTACTTTTTGAAGACAGTTTCATTTTCAGCACATTCATTTTCAGCAGGCGGATTAGAAGACTGACCTTTCCAACCCTAGGTACTTAAACAGATTCTCTGAATGTTTTTTTTATAAGACTTTTCATTCAGTCCTGGAGAGATCGATGCTTGCACGGTTACCTGTATTTATGTTTCATTGCAATTTGTGGCTGGTCTACGTTTTAGTCTAGAACTTATTTATAATACATGAAAATGAAACTTCTCTAATGAGTATCTCCAACTTTAATGCACGAAGTTGTAATTTTGTGTGTTGGAAAACCTTCTGGTCTTTCCTTTGAGTGTTGTAGATTCTTCCATTCTTACCCTTGGGATTTTTTCCTATTTTAATTCCTATGCATTCTGCATTCCTAAGATTTTGCTATAAAAATACCAGAAGTTTATGGAATCCTCAGCATTCCAGTATAAATAATATTTAAAATACATTAATCCTTACTACATATACATTTCTTGTCTGAGACAATTTAGCTTAATATTAAATTATGCTCTTAGCATTTCAGTGTTACTGGTTTTGACAGTGTTAAGCTAGTTTGGGGATGCAATTTTAAAACTGTACTCATGCTTTTTAAAAAGAATCAGTAGGGAGGATAATCAAAACATATTTACAGTAATGGGCCAGTGCTTTGTACATAAATTTGATCTTTGGAAATAAGTCTGCCAATAGGGTGTTGGTATCTTAGCAGTATGCATAGTGATATTCTATTTTGTTTGTTAAATTGTGTATAGCAACAGCTGCAGGCATTGGGGACCTCATTTAAGGAAGACTAGCCAAACCCCAGTAAATATTTTCTACCTGCTTTTGAAATCACTCGTGTTATCCAGTGTACTGCTGCATAGTTGTGACCTAACTCCCAAATTTGCTGCTCGTGTTTTCAAATGTGGTGGTTCTCAGTGGAAGCTGCTCTTCCTCATATATCCACATAACAAGATATTTGAGAATGAAAAAGTGAGCCTTCTTTAGGTCCATAAAATGTTCCTAGTTACTTGAAAAGAAATGAAAACCAGATTATGTTTGTTTTGATGTATGGTTTTTCTAGTTATTGTGACAATCAAGGTAGTTAAAGGGTGTATTTTAAGGACCAGGTCTGCATAATACCGTAATTCAGATTTCATTTCGAGGTGTGTGGTAAAATCCATATTTCTGGTTCACCTCAGCGAAAAACATTAAAGTGTAAATAAAACCAGTTGTTTGTGGATTCAGATTTCCTGCTGTGAATGCTGCATTATGTTCTAGATTTCATTGGTTTAAAGCAGATTTTCAAATTTTTTTTTAGGTCAAACATACGACCAGACTATGCAGATACAAGCTTCCATGAGTTCAAAATGCATACCTTCAGTCGTGTCACATCTTGTAAAGTCTGTCAGATGCTTCTGAGGTAAGATTTTTAAAGGATTTTTATTCCCATGTGAAATATCTGAGTCAAAGGAGTGTGTGGAAATACATGGCTAGCTGGTTACCAGTCCAAGACAGACAAGCCGTGAAGTTATACATAGTATTTCTCATTGTATTAGCAAGTTTTTATAAACAAATTTCCAAATAGTAGCAGGAGTGCTGTTAAAAGCTCAAAACCTCAGGATGCTCCTCAGAAGGCTGCTTTATTATGATTCTTTATGCGTATTGCTTTATTTAATACAGAATTTCTTATGTAAGAGTAAATGACAAGCATTTTGTACAGTTTGGACTACCATGGCTGTTCCTCAGGTCCCGTTACTGTAGACCACCAGTCACAAGACCAGATGGAATATTTTTTTAGAAAATCAGATGATGATGATGCTTTGTAAATGTTTGGTATGGGGAACTTGCTCTGTGAGGCATTAACAGGCATTTCTGAACCAGTGAGATGTAGACAAATTGAAGACAGATGTTGTAAAGCTAGGTAAGAAATGGTAGCAGACAACTGATGCTTTCATGATCAAGGATTTATAAGGCTAACTTAAGCTAAGAAATTCCATGTTTTCTGCCTCCTTCCTCCGAAACACACACATGCTTGCACATCTCTAGTTTCTCATTCATTATTTGAGCTATCTTTTAGAAGCTACCTTGTTTTTTTGTAAACATGGAATGTTCAATGGTATAGAGGTATGTATTGAACCTAAATTTCATAGTGTAAGTTGGAGATGCAAAAGCTTTGTAAACTTTGGCCAATTCAGGTGCTTATGTTTGCATATTGTTGATGTTCTGAAAATTTTAGAAAAAACATTTGGAGTATGGTTAGCGCTTTTGTTAAGCACAGGCATGGGATAAAATAACATCAGGTATATTCTTCCCTGTCATTTTTTTTTTTTCCCTTTAGCAGCCTTTTTCCTGAACAGTTAGACTGACCTGGATTTTTCAGAGATTTTTTTTTTTTTTTTTTTTAAGATTATTTCCTCCTCCTGTCCCCCCCCAAAGCAGTAAGGTCTAAGTGACTATGAATAGTGGTGCAGATCACCTGAACTTAGAGATGGCAGGGCTCATTTCTGAATTTGAAGCAGCATAGTTGAATCATTGTGTCTCTATTAAAGCAGTAACTGCAGGTGCTGAGAAATGGCTGTCTTGCTTTCAGGACACAGCCCGTGTGATGCTGCACTGGTCTGCATAGGCATGCCAATTTACTCATACCCAAGAGAGCTTGGGTATTCCCAGGTGCTACCTTGTGGTATATAGACATGTACCTGGATATCTAAGTTGTATTGAAAGCCTACTGGACTTCGCCTCATTAAGTGCCTAAATCACTTTTTAAAATGGATTGTCGTTTTAAGTTTCAAGCATAAGCTAACGTATAAATACTTGAAAAAAATTCTGAACCTTAGTGCCCAATCTTTAAGTGGGGATAGAATCCTAGTCATAGAAGCATCTGTAGTGAAGGATAATGTTATGTACTATTATCTAGAGAATCTTGCATTCCTGTGTAGCAATAAGGAAAAAAATAAAAATGGAAGACTGCATTAAAATATTTTTATACTTTCTATTGATTTGTCTTTAAGTTAGTGTATTCTGATACTTAAAAATACCAAGCTTCTGAATTTAATTAAAAATATATTTCATCACTAACAGTCTAGAAATTGCTGTAGTAAATAGCAGTTGCTGTACATTTCATTAAGGTTTAACTTGCTCAATTCTGTGTTCCATATGAGACACCTGATCTCCCTTTGAAGCCGAAGGTGTGACATTAGAAAAGGATGCATAATCACTCTAAACTGGTCAGGGTAATCTCAGAGAGAGCCAAGTCTAGTGTGAAGAGTAAGCAGATACATCAGTAGATGGAACTCATATAATCGCTCAGAGGTACGTTTGAAAAACTATGTCCCTGTTAGCCATTCAGTATATCGTACCTAAGAGAAAAGCAATACAAAATCTGAAATAAATCTGTTTCCTCAGACTCAAGTTCAGATTCCAATTCATTAAGGGAAATTGGAGAACATTTAGAGTAAGGAAAGTCTCCTTGTTTAGCAGCTGAATATTAACTAAAGTGTACCTCCATATTTATCTCTTCTTTTTTTTTCTTTTTTTTTTGTGTGTGTGTAAATGAACAAATTTAAAGTCAAGAATATTTGCAGTGTAGCCTATAAGCTCCTTAATGCAACTCTCTTGGAATGGATCTTATTCTTCATGGTGTCTAGGCAAATTCCCATTGAGATGAAATGCAGTGTAGATCTATAGTAGAATAGATATGTAACGGTACAATTTCAAGTGTACTGTGCCAAAGTTGCTTTGGGCTAAATTGAAATGGAGATTGTTACTCTACTAGTAGTCCAGAAGAACTATCTGGTTTTGATTATTAAATGGCTAGTAGTGACTTAAAGCAGATGAGCAAGCTGCTTGTCGGTTGTCGCTTTTTTGCAAGCCTCTAAGGACTACCATGCAGAGCAGCAAATGACTTCTAATACCTTCTGCCATGTCTCTTATTTCCTTTATGGGTGGAATTTATCACCTCTAAAGTATCACCACCTAATTTTATTTTACAGGGGAACATTTTATCAAGGCTATTTATGTTCCAAGTGTGGAGCTGGAGCACACAAAGAATGTTTAGGAAGATTAGACAATTGTGGCAGAGCTAATTCAGGTGGTAAGTCATTTTTATTGTTAGAATACCATTTTTAATTAGGATATAAAACTTGCTAGATATAATTAAGGTTTAATTTAACTCTAATTTGTGTTTATTGTAACATACATACTTGTGAAACTACCATTTATAAGCACAATTAGAATTGCATTTAGAATTCATAGGGATTTTTATTGCTACTAAATTGAAATGTTTGAAAGCAGGAGAGAACTGTTATAGGTCAAACCCAATTTCTTCGTCAAAGTCGTATACAACAAGGAATTGCTCTCATTTTAATCGTAGACTGCTCATACGTAACACCTACTGTACGGCATATCATCTATCATCCTTGTGGTTCTCCCTTTATGTCTATGTCAATTTCCATATTTTCCTCTCAATTCCTAAAGCTGTTTGTTTGTGTTGCCTCTTTCATCTCTTTGGTTTCCATGGTTTCTGTCCACTCATAATATTCACAAAAAGGTGATTGATGGCTCTCTACTTCCCACACCTAAGGACCATTTTTTTTTTCCTCTTCTTTTAGTTGATTGCTGTACTCTGTGACTTTCTTCCATGGTCATTTCCCCTATTCTTTTGCTCTTTGGGACCTCAAGGACTCTCTTGACTTCAGCCACCATTTGCTCTTCCCTCGGATGACTCCAAATTTGGCCTCTTCCCTTTCTGGTCAGCCTTGTATCTGTAATTCTCTCTGACATCTTCTGGATCTCCCACTGCTAATGCCAAATATTAGCTCTCGTCATTTGCTCCCCTTTCCCTCCCCCTCCCTCTTCCTCTCTCCTTCCCCTATTCAGTTGGTGGCAGTGAGTTTGTTACACTCTACCCATCTAGTCACAAAACCATAGTGCTGTTTTTGACCTTTCTCTCTACTGAAGTTCTTAACTATTCTTTCTCCTTTCTGGAGATTTGGTACTGATGAGAGGGACAACCAACAAACACACATGCCCCCACCCGCAAATTTCCCTCCCCATTAATATGTTTGAATTCCTGTTGTTTGAATGTGTGTGAAAGAGAAAAGCCATTGGAACACATGATGATTTCTGGAAAGTGTACTTGTATATATTGGGGGAGGTTTCTAATTAATTGTCCTTCTCACTTCTATAAAACCTGTACATTCCTTTCCATAATTATTTCATAATAGTTTGTGAAGTTTCTCATGTCTCACATGTCTCACATAAGCTACTGCAACCTCCTTCATTGCGTTGTTTTCTTTTTTACTTTACTATCAGAAATCTTTGCAAAATGCTGTTGCAGAGACAATTTCTCTCACATTGCTTGAATTACATCATGACTTCATCCACTGCTCTTCACTAAGCTGCTGCTTCAAGATTTTGGTTCTAGCTTTTGTTCCTTTCAAAATTGTATAAGCTTGTTTCTGTCTTTGTCCCTGTTTGTGTTCCTTCCTGACAACTTCTTGGCTTTGGCTCACTGTGCTATTTTCCTGCTGTATTCTTTCATAAAATCATCAGGATCACAGAATCATAGAATAGTTTGGGTTGGAAGGGACCTTCAAAGGCCATCTAGTCCAGCCTCCCCTGCACTGAGCAGGGACATCTTCAACTAGATCAGGTTGCTCAGAGCCCCGTCCAACCCGACCTTGAATGTTTTCAGGGATGGGGCATCTACCACATCTCTGGGCAACCTGTGCCAGTGTTTCACCACCCTCATTGAAAAAAAAAAACCAAAACAAAACCAAAAAAACCCAAAAAACCCAAAACAAAACAAACACCCCCCCCCCCCCAAAACAAACAAAAAACCCCTCTTCCTTGTATCTAGTCTAAATCTTCACTCTTTTATTTTCAAGCTGTTGCCCCTTACCCTATTTCAGCAGGCCCTGCTAAAAAGTTTGTCCCCATCATTCCTGCAGGCCCTGTTTAAGTACCGGAAGGCTGCTAGA
The DNA here is from genome assembly GCA_013398295.1 of Chionis minor. Lineage (NCBI taxonomy): Eukaryota > Metazoa > Chordata > Aves > Charadriiformes > Chionidae > Chionis > Chionis minor. The sequence goes on along the minus strand of VZSF01010833.1, from coordinate 119,174 downwards.
AGGTCTCCCCCAAGTCCCCTCTCCTCCAGGCTGAACAACCCCAACTCTCTTAGCCTGTGTTCCATCTCTCTGGTGACTTTTTTGCCTGTTGTGGTTTGGCTTCAGCCAGTAACAAAAAACCGCGCAGCTGCTCACTCAGCCCTTACAGCGGTGAGGGAGACTCGGAAGAAAAAGGCTAAATTCATGGGTTGAGATAAAAACAGTTTAACAGGGCAGCAAAGGAAATAGGAAAAACAATGACAATAACACTGGTGGAGGAATGTACAAACAGGGTTAGCTTCCCACCACGAAGCCTCTGGTCCTGGGAAGCCCACTCCCACGCAGTGACTTCCAAACCACTCCCCCAGCTAGCTCCCTAAAGTACTGGGCATGGCAGTGAAGTGGTGTGGCATACCTGTGGCATACCAGAAATTAACCCTATCCCTGCTAGAACCAGGTCGGTGACCCTCCTCTGGACCCACTCCAACAGGTCCATGTCTTGCTTGTGCTGAGGGCTCAGCAGGTGCTGACTTTTGCCGCAGTCAATAAACTTTGTTTTTTCAGTTGCTTTCCTGTATTGGAGATCTTCCATGCTATCATCCAAGTCTGGACTTTTTAAAAATAATATTTTGTAGATCTGAAAGTCATAGAAGCAACCACAGTTTATTTTTTCTCGTTTAAATGCATTTTGGAACACAGGTTTTTCATAGAATCTCCTACAGATATTCTAAAGAAAATAAATATTTACGATTATATTAAAAAGTAATATTTTAAAGCAATTACATCTAAACTAATAGAGTGGAAAAACAAACACATACTGTTTCTCACAAGAGAGCTATCTTCTGTGGTGTAAATCCACACCCCTCCCCATCCCTCCCTTCTACTTTTTTCTTTCTTTTGCACCTTCTGTTTTAATTGCTTTTGTAGTTTTTATTTTAATTGGATAGCTGGTGCCCCAGGAGGCAGGAGCTTGTCTTTCTATTCCTCTGTAGAGATCTGTGGACACATATGGTGCAACTTGTATCAGGAACCATAAATGCCTAGATAACACAAGGTCTGACTTCTTGCAGTTTTCCTGCATATATACTTAAGTAATGTTGTGCACTTGCTAGAGGGAACAAAATAAAGAAGAAAAAAAAATTACATTTCTGCTCCTTTGTAAGTGGAATGAATTATCCTTTTACAACTTCAAAGAAACCGAATGTTATTTTGAATTTTACTTTAAATCATTGCCCTGATTTTTGTAAAATGATGCCGTACTGAGTCTTTCTTTAGTGAAGTTGGAAGCAACTGGATTGTTAAGATACTGGTTTGTGTTACGTGTTCTGCTTACATCAAGGTGTTTTGCTCTGTCCTCTCGTCAAACTTCTTTTTCTCTTTTCAGTTTATTTTTCTTCTATGCAATGGGTCCCAGATTTCTGTAGCTCTAGTATAAGCCAGAAGAGTTGTGTGTCTTCCATGTGCTCATGAGGCAGAATGACAGGAGGTGTTAGGCTGTGGCTTCCTTACAGTCTGCTCTGACAGCAGATCATAGCTGCAAAAACAAACTCTAAATTACAGTTCTGGCCATGCTCCTCCTTGCTCTATGGATGAATGACCATGGAAAAGACAAAGAGTTTTGCCCACTTTGCTGAAAATGTGTCCTGTCTGCACCTGATGAGGGACTTTAGCCAATGAGTAGGAAGAGAAATCTTGAGATTTTTCTCTACTATTTTCCATTTTTACTCTTTATTTGCCTGTTTAAAGAAAGAAGTGTTGATTGAGCACTGCTGCTGATTCATATGTGCACAGAGAAAGGGAAGGTTTAAGGAGGAGCAGTTTACCAGTTCTTCCTTTCCTATATGGTCCATAAAGGGATGGGACAATTCATACTCTTTTAAATACTGGTTTGTGCAACTTGAGTATGAATGATTTTCCAGAGCTATGTTTTCACTTTTCCAGAGCTATGCTGAGAAATAAGGTCTCCTAAAAGTTATCTGCCATACCTGCTAAGTTAGGAAAAGTTATTAAAGGAATGCAGACACAAAGATATCATGTAAAAGTCGTATTTTCACTGCATTTTGTGGGAACAGTATGCTCTGGATGGACAACATTCTAACATAGTTTTACTTTTGAAGCTTTTCCTTTTGAAATCTTTGGGGAAATTAATTTATGATGAATTTAATTTTTTTAGTGTTAATATTTGCTGCTTCTGTGGGACATCTGCAAAGGTGGCCTGAGAGTGCTGTTAGATAAGAAATTGCGGAGCACAGCCGGAATGCTTCAATAGTAGCAAAATGCCTGGAAAGTTTATTGTATTGGTATATATTTCTTTTGTTTCTAGGGGACTATTACAGCCTTTTTCAAAGGGTATGATGGACATGAAACACAGTTATCCTTTTAGGAAACTGGACATTATTATTCCCCAGTCATATGGTATTAGTTACAGACGTGGAATATAAATATATATATGTATTCCATGATATATGCGTGGTCTGTTTAATCTGGTGTTCTGTTTTTCTGCCAGAGGCTGATTCCAGATGCTTCACAGGGAAGTGCAAATCCTCTGTGTGGTAGACAATGCCCAGGAATGATGCTACTTTCTTAATCCTGTTAAATTTTCTTTTTTATCTGTTTGATGTTTTAAGAGGTTTTTACATCTTGGTAATGCTTTTGCATAGTTCCCCTATTTTTGTTGATAGAAATATCTAACTGCATTTCAGAAGTTTTTGAACAGTGAGTTTTGTAAAGTTTTTGTTTGACTTCTGTTTTTTGTTGTTGGGCTTTTTTTTCTGTAGGTTGCATATCTTATCCTAGTTATGTTTGACCTTTTTACCTTTTTAATTTAACATGTGACTTTGTGGGTTTTCATGAGATGAGTCAACAGAAGCCTTGACTGACTGCTTCTATATGATAAATTATTTTATAACTTCTCATGACCTCTTATGAGTATACTCTGTGAACTGTCTTAATCTTTTTTTTTTATTATCTCTTCGTAAGAGGAACTTTTTCTATACCTCAAATAATTTTCATTCTCATTTAATTCTGTAGAGCTCTTCTGTTTCTAGAGGTCTGTTTTAAAACAGCTGATGAGAATGCAAAATGCTGCAATGAGAATATGCCATTAGGTTTCTTTAAGGCATTTGAATTTTCCTCAGAATTTTCTGGTTTCGTACAGTTTAAGATTTTGTTTTCTTTCTAGAGCATTGAGCACATTGTTTTTGTTAGCCTTTCTGAAATGATGCTTAGAACCTCCCTGAGTGGATTAAATATTTTTGTATTTAATTCCAAATCAGTCTGCGAAAATTCTAAAGGTGGATGTCCAAAGACAGATGAAACCTTTAGAATGACAAATTTAATAAGTGTCAGATTTAGATGACATAATTCTGAGAAATATTGACAAAATCTGAAGAAATCTGAAGATAAATTGCTGTGTTGTCACACTATACCTTATACACAAACATATGCCAGCTCTTCAGATGTTTTGCTTCAGAGAAGGCCACTTTGACAGGCTGTAGAAGTTGCAGCAATAAAAGATGCAGACTTAATCAGTTGAATTAGTAAATAAACCAGAATGTCTTCGTGTAGCCCTTGGGGTTTTTTTTTGTTATTGTGCCTACCCTTATTGCCATAAGTCAGCAGTGCTGGTTGAAGTCTTCTGTGCTTATTTCTGTCATTACTGATTTAACTTTTTCCCCCTGAAATGCTGCCCTGTACACGCTCAAGTAGTCCTCTGCATTTTCACGCATTTCACTTCTAAGTCCCATCACTTAATTTTTCTGTGACTTGAAATCCTCCACGCCTCCTCTTTTTCGCTAACATTCTGATGAACTCCTTCAAGTCTGATTGTGCAGCCTTTAACACAAGGCCTTACAAAATGCTTAAACACAAGTGTTACAAAGGGGATACACATACGTCTCTGACAGGGCCATTTGTAGGGATGTACGTGGTGTTCTTTCTCCAGTGGCTGATGTGGAGGTCTCCTTTTCCCTTTCTGCCTCTTCTTGCTTCTCAAATGCATTCCTATGCATTATTTCAAGGCACAGGACAATTTTACTTACCTGGTGATGCTCTCCCACGGGTTGGAAGGATCTGTATTTGGGAATGGTTAAGACTGGAACCTTTGGTAGGCGAACGTAAGACACACCTTTAGTAGGCAAAGGGAGAAACTGTTTAGGGAAAAAGGGAAAAGGAGAAACCTCATTATTCTTGCTTTCATTGTACAGGTTGTTCTGTGGCCCTTGCATTTTCTGCAGAGGACCTCAGGATTGATAAAACAGTATCACTCTGCCGAGAACACACTACAGAACTCCAGTCTATTTTCTAGTCTAAACCAGCAGAATTAACAATCCATTTCTATTGCCAGACTGGAATTTTTCCAAGTCCAATTATATTGAATTAAGTATTCTCAGGCAAATGGTTGCTGGTTCAACAGACTATGGAATATTTCAATTAGATGAACATCCAATAATGGTTCTAGAATCTGAAAATGTTTTGAATATTCTAAATACGGTGCCAAACCCACAACATTTTCTTCTTTGTATGGCTGTTCCCCGGGAATGTTAGAAACATCTCTCATCACAGTATAAATGGATTAGAAAAACATTAACTGGGCATTTTTATAGTAATTTTTAGTTAACTTACGCATGATTCCTTTCTCCTTCAGATAATTCCATTTGAAAAAGCACTACATTTCCTTAGGTGAAAGAGAAGTTTCTTCAACAGTGTGATGAACTTAAAAAGAAAATGTTACCACATGAATGGCTTAAGCTTAGAGTTCCTTTCATATGGTAATGTGTATGCCCAATAATATAGACCATGCTGTTTATGTAGTAATTGCTTGCTACAGCTCATTAGACATTATTCATAAAAAGCATGTGTTTTTGACATCTAAAAAGAAACCAGCAGCTTTCACTGTTTACCTTTTTGCTGGCTTCTTGATCAATAGTTGCAAAATTGCTGGCTCTCCTCCAAACCTATCATGTCAACAGAATTGACAAGTAAATGCTCAAATCCCAGAATCTCTGTTGGACTTATGCCACTTTTTATTTAACTGCGGCAAAGGTTGAGCTGTATTGTTTAACTAACCATCCTTGCTCAACCTGAACGAAAGTCACTTGGCCTGGCATTTTGTGCAGAGTCCTACACTGTGATATGTCTGGGTCACGATTTGCTTTTCTTCTGATTATGCAGTGACTGGCTACATGACCGGGAAGGAGCAGGTAGTCCCACAGCTCCTTCAAAATGGCTTACTTTATAGTTCCTGCATTTGAAATATTTTGATTTTCCTTTTAAAATAGGAAGGCGAGTAGTTTACTACATATCCTTTTTATTTACTCTCCATTTAGCTAGCATGTAAATCCAGCCGCTCTGTTGCATCCCTGAGGAGCAGCTTATTCCCATTTTCCAATCTGTACTCCCTCACTTATCGAGGCCAGCTGCTGCTCCTGTTGCTTTTGTAGTAAAATATAATTATCAAAATGTGACCCAATGGTATCTTGACTTCAGTGAATAAGCAGAAAACCTAAAAATTTTGCTGAACTACGGCAATAAAAATAGCTTGCTGTCAGAACTGAGAACTCACTCGCTTGATAATTTCATTGGCACATTGGTGATGTGTAGGAACTTGAGTTAAAATTGTCATGTAAAATATCCACTGGTGGATATCCTTGGACATTTTTTTTTTCTAAAAATAGAAATAAATATAAATGAGGGGGTTTTTTTGCTCCTGTACTCGTGTAACATTTGGAAAAAAGATCTCCTGAGGAAGCAATTCATGTAGCTCAATACAGAATATTCAGAAATATAGGAATATTTAAACTGTAATGAAATAACAAGACAAGCATAAGTCTTATTTTTTGAATTGGCTTTTATGTGCAAATACAGATACTGGATATTTTTCTATTCCTGAAGCGTTAATAGTGAAGTTGCAAATGGCATTTTGGTCTGTCAGTGTTGGCAAAGTTATGGTCTTTCTTTTTAATCCAACCCCCCCCACCTCCCTTTTAATGAAATTTATTGTATGTGAATTATCAGGAGTATTCATTACTTTCATGTCTAGTGATTTCTTGAATCCAATTATTGAAAATTAATGAGTTTCTTAATTATTTATTTTGAAAAGTATTGGGATGCTGTAATCACCATATGGAACTCATTCATCTAGAGGATGGAATGACATTTTCATTTCATTTTTTTGATAAAAGATCCGCAGAACTAAATATAGGCCGTTTAAATGCAAAGCAAAACAAATAACAACCTAAGCAAACAAACCCAAAACGAAACCCCAAACCTTCAGTCTAGATTTGAAGTTTGGGCTCTCCCTGCAAGTACTGACCTAAATGACTTCTCTTCATTTGAAGTTCATTTATAATGCTGAGATGAAACATTCTAAAAAGGTGATTTTATTCAGATTTTGGCAAAAATTCTGAAAGACATACCAAATTGTAAAAGTAAATACCAAAATTATATTGAATTTCACTAGCACTTAGACTCTTTAAGAATCCTCAGTATCCTACCTGCATCTCCTCCTTTGGGGCGGGCTTATTTTTCTTCTCTTTGCTCACAATATAAATGCAAATTAGTACTTTTGGAAAGGTTATGATCATAAAAGTGTTTTCTCTGGATGACAAGATGGTGCGTCTTTGGTGCAGCGTATGAGAGAGGGAGCACTGACTGAAAGCGTACGTGAGGAGAGAGCTCTGCCAGGGGTAAACAGGCTGCGACTGCCCGGCCCAGAGCCCTGAGCTGGCGTGCTTGGTCTCGGCATGCCTTATCATCTTTGCATAAAACGCTAGAAAGCCAAAGATTTTTTTTTTTCCCCCCCCACACCTTACTATTTTATGTAAGTTTTTTTAGCAGAACAAAATTGACTTGCAGTTAAAGTTGATTTACTGTGGGTATGGCTTACTGTTTACAAGATGAGTAAAGTTCTCAAATGTGACGAAGAATAGACCAGGCATGTGCAGTTTGTGCTTTGCCTCGACAGCATCTGCACTCCTAGAGAGTGCACGCAGCTAAATACAGCTGTGTGTGCTTTGGTGAGGCGGCGAACCAAAATCTAGAGTACACCCAAATACCTGTTATCAGATGAGACGTTGAAAGAAAAATGTAAAAACAAAAATACCCCTTTTTTGTGTCTTCTGTGATGTGTGGTGGTGTGTGCATGCAAAAGTGTTATTGTCTTGATGCAGTCCTGATCACCTGCAGGACTTTATTTATTTTTTCTCATTTAAGTAGTACAAGAAAATTCATAGCAAAAGAGGGAAATAAAACACCAATAGTGTAAGAGTCCGTGGTATCCTAATGCAATTCTGAATTGACCTTAAAGACACAAAATATTGAAAATTTTGAAGCTAAAATCATATGTCTTATCTTGATGTACATTGGCAGGCTGTGAAAAGACAGAGAGATGAGAAAAGGCGTTGACTTGACTTGCAATGAAGAACCGTAGCTTTTGAATTCCCAACGAGTCAATATTTCTTAAAATATTTTTTGAGAATGTTCTAAAAAGCCTATACAGTTCAGCGAGACCAGCTTGCCGTGCCAGTGCCGGGAAGCACAGTGTAACTGGGAGCAGGGAGCCTTTCCCGGCCGGCTGGGTGCAGCCCGGCGGGACCAATGGGCGGGGAGGGGAGCGCAGCGCAGCGGGGTTTGCACAACAGGACCTGGCACAGCCCCGGGCTGCCGGGGCGGCTGCGGGGATCAGGCAGCGAGAGAAGGCGGCAGGGTTTTCTGTAGTGCAACGCGGCACAGGCGGAGATTGCTGTTTAAAAACCGTACAATTTACAATCGCCAATAATGCCCATTTTTACTTATGTTTCAGAACACGGGAACCTGAAACATGAGGTAAGGATTTGTTTTTCTTTGCATGCGATATTTGTTTTGGTGGTGACATAAGAGCTCCTTATTTACTTTGTGCATGGGCCGTTGGAGCAGGTATGTTTTTCCTCTGCATTTAACGACAGTTTTCTTTAAAGTGGTGGAAAATAGAAGTTATCTAAGCAACAAGGTATTCATAATTAAATATAAATGTATTCTGTTCAAGCGTGAGTCAATGTTCAGTTGATATGGCTTAATGCCGAAAGCACTGGAAGGGGTGGAGATGTGTTTTTAAGTTACAGGTAGAAAAACATACGTTGCTTCACAGCTGAATCCTTACTGTTTCTAGCAGTAGAGCTAAAAGTAATCTCTTTTTTTTTTTTTTTTTTTTCCCCCCATAAATGCAGTGAGTCCTCCTGGAGTAACATGCTAGTGTAGTAATCTCTGCTACGCCAGACTGCTGGACGTTGAAGGATTGGTAGGGCAGTGTTTGCCACTGTGTAAAAAGACTTTAGTTGCAGAGCTACCCAGTGGCTATGGAGTGGGGAGAATGGTAAAACGGGCCCTGTAGCAGAGGAGCTGCCGTGGTGCACGTAGTGTACCTTGCTGGCAGCCCAAGAAAGCTGCAAGTTACCCTGGGTTATTTTCTTGCCCGCTTCTTTTGCTTTTTCACTGAAGGCCAGGAGGGCATGGCAGTTGGGTTTTCTCCACCAGTTCTGACAAAAGAGAGGCGGCAATTTAAATGTAGAGTATAATTGTTTCTAGCACCTATTTTAGAACAGAAGCTTATGGTAATTTTACTGCTTAAATGACACGCTGGTTATGAACGACGTACCAGCATGTATGTTACTTCTCTCCATAAGCATGCCTGTGTTTGATGCCATCCCTAAAATGGGTCCTGGAGTCAGAAGGATGTTATTGCTGATGTGGCTGGTGCAGGAGGGGGTCATGCACAGGGCTGACAATGTCTGTGGTCTTGGATGTTTGAGCTGTTTTGGTGTCGCTGTGGCCCCAAATGGTGGTGGGGACTGGGTGCGGGCATCGCCAGCACCTTCTGGCCGGCTCCTTGGCCATGGGCCTCAGGCAGGTGCAGGTGGCAGCAGTGGGCACCGGCTTCCCAGGGCCCTGGCTGGGGAAGGACGAGGTGGTCCAGGAGGAGCTCTGGGTGAGGAGAGAGAGGGCTGATGCTACCAGAGACCTGTGCCCAAGACGCTGCTGCTTGCCTGCTTTCCTCCCTGCTCCCTCAGCTGTGTTTCCTGCCGTGTGCTGCACGGCTTTTCATGTCTTTGCCTAGAAACGCCTGCTAAGTAAGGGCACTCTAAAATAGGGAAACTACAGCACGGTCCGTTTGCCTCGCGCTCTCCAGTACGGCAGCTGATAGGCAGCGCTGGGGAGCCACCAGCAGGTCGCTTACTGGGAAAAGTGGACGAGGTTGCCAGGCTCAGTAAAGCTAACTGTGTTGAACACACTGTGGGTGGATGATAAAAATCTGTATACTGGTTGTATCTAATCCCTCCTGCTCCTCAGCTTCTTGCCCCATAGCGTAATTTGTAAATCTTTTTTTGTGAGGAAAAAATGGCTTCCTTTCTGGAGCTATTGATCTGCTGTTGACTGTTGAGTTGACCAAAAATGTCAGGATTGCTTTAATTTTTAGCAAGACTCTTGTTTAAGTGTCTGCTTTATTTCTCTCTGTGGAGAAGGAAACTTGAGCATAGATGAGGATCTGTCATTGTGGAAAAAATGGATTTAGATTCCATACCAGCAATGTAATAGAATCTACTGGTACTGTGATATATTTAGGAATATTGAGCATGTTTTCATACAGCTCAAGAATTATTTCCTTAAAATTACTTTCCATCCGGTCCTTTCATGTATGACTTATGTTGTTACAGAATTATTGGTTTGGGTTTTTTTTTTCATTTCAGTTAAACATTTCTGTATCTTCCTTCGTGCTTGCTTTTCCTTCTCCTGCCCCTTCCCCTCTCCTGTGCAAATCCTCTCTGCATCAATCTTTATCAGTAATACAGCCTTCATTTAAAAAAACTGCTAGGATATAATTGAGCCTTTTGTTCTTATTCAGTAATATTACCTTCGCTGTAAGCAGCAGTTTTAAATTTTTCTTCTTTCCACTGCAGATGAAACAAAACTTGCATCCTTTCTTTAATTAAAATTGTGGGGTACAGGGAGAGTATGTCCGAAGACTCAAGAGTTTGAATGCTGTTTTGAAACCAAGCTTTTCATTTTGCCAGCTTGCCAGAGGGCTTAGTAATTTGGTTGTGCCTCAGGGTACTGCTTTCTGGCTTGCCTTGGTGTGTGTCCTGCATCAGCTTATATCAGCTGCAAGCAAATCGGAGCAAGCTAATTGTTCCCTTTGTTATGCAACATGCTTTTCTCTGCTTGGTTTGATTAAAAAATAAATAAATGCATGAGCCTTCATGCAAACTACCAGTTAAAACAGTTTTAACAAACTTTAAAAAAGTTTGCAAAAGCAGATCAGTAGTTCACAGGTATGTGTTATTTCACATCGAAATTTTCAGGGTTCCATGTAAAGTGTCTTGGAGTATAAAACACATTTTTAAAAATATTTAAAAAAAAAAAAAAGTCTCAGTTGTGTCAGAGTCAGAGAATTTCTGATTTCACACAGCTCTGCCTCGTCCACACTTAAAAGAATGAGAGAGGTGAGTTAATATATTTAAGTACTTGCCCAGAAAATAAGGAAATGGAGAATTGCCTAGGAAATTCTCTCTACCTTAATTGCAAAGTAGGAGTAATGAACATGTCTACCTTATTAAAGCAATGCAAGTGACTTGATACTATTGTGTTTGTGGACGTTATTGGGCGCAGATAATGCCAAAATGTGTATTTTTCCACTATCCTATTCATAAACAATTAAAGAATAAATTTGTTCTTGGTGTCAAAAGATGTTGATGTATGAATATACCTTCTATGTACTAAGAATCTTTTGAGCCTAGTGTTAGAAAAAATGGGATATATGGAAAACCCTATCTACTTGTTAAGGATGTTTTTTAAAGTATGATCTTTCTACAAGATAAAGATAATTGTGGTGGTGGTTGGGAGAAATAACTTAAGAAAACCAGCTTTGCCTTAGTAGATTGTGGGAATGAAAGGAGTGCAATGTGCCTACATGAAAACATGTTTATTCATATCCTTGATTTGTGTGTTTTGCTATGCAGAAACGAACAAATGGAGTTAGAAGAAACTCTAGACACGTGGACCCAGGTTTGTCATAACTTTTTAATAGTTAAACATTAAATAAAAGGAGTGAGAAAGCTGTAACGCACTTTATTGAGTTACGTTATGAACACTATTGTAATGCACGCAATGTTGAGAACTTTCTTTATTGCTAAAGTCCTGAAGGTCTAAAGTGATTGCTTTGTTTGTGATTTCAAAGATAAGGTCAGCTGATTGGACTGTAGGTTTTTTTCCTTGGTTTTTTTAAGCAGTGCTTCAGTTCTGCCTGAACAACAAAATGCCTCTGGGCTTTTGGTTAGCATGACCCACCCTACTGTACTTTGTAGTTTTAAAAGAAATAACGAAGTGATGAAAAGTATACAGTTGCTTATAAAAGCTTAGGTTCTGATCTGCAAAGTTGTGGGTATTCTCAACTCTCTTAACTGTAGTGGTGCTCGGTGCTTAGCTGTATTGAATACGTGTTGCTGTTGTAAAAGTCATAAACCCGTTGCAGTTTTACGTAGAATTTCAAAGTGATTTTATTCTTTGTTAGTTTATAGTAGCTACTTTTGTGGGATCATGGCAGCAGCAGCTCTTAAGAAAATTAAATCCGTGCTTATAGACTGCCTACTCCAGTGGGTGAACATTTCCTCTGGAGACCCATTATGTGTCTGTATAAAATACTCAATGGTTTTCAGTGTAACTGTGTGATATTTTTAGTGTGACTTTCCACAGTAATTACATTTCTGTCCTTTATGTTTCTTGTATAGTTTAATTACTGGAGATTTGTTATGCAGATATTATTTGGAATAAAACTAAGCTGTGGATTATTAAGTATTTCTAGATGTGGACACCTGAGAATAGTTGAATTCAAACATTAAACAGGATGGCAACTCCATGCACCACATTACAGCCTGGCAGAGCTAAGCACTTTTCAAAAACTAGGAATGCTGGTTGTGCCACTAGCATTGCAGCTGCCTTGGCTCGGAAAGTCTAAATGTTTTAACTAGCTGAAGCAGACCACACCTTTCTTACTCACGTACCTTTGACATGTTTTGGAACACGTATCGTCACTTTGTTCCCTCTAGCAAAAAAAAAAAATTGCTTTGTGATACTCCTAAATTGTTCTGTGTGTTGTTGGCTGAGGTCATTAAAGAAAAAAGAATAAAATAAGCGCCCTGTAACTCTGATAATTAACACATTCAGAGGGGGAAATATCAGGAATATCAATTAAATAATGCAGAAGAGGATGAGAATACTTCTTCCAAGTGGGACTCTTAGAATTCTTCCTGTTCAGTATAAGTAGGTATATGTTGCAGTGAAATCTAATGTATGCTTGGAGAACAGTCTTTTCAGGTCCAGATCTTTAAATATAGCTTTCTCGAAACTCCTAAAAGGTTAAGTAATTTAGCTTTGAGAACCTTTTGAGTGTGCTGGTGGTTTTGCTTGCTGTTGAAGTCTGATAGTAGTATTTATATGATCTTTATATACAAGGATACTTTAAAATTAGTTTTTATTGAGACACCAATATCCAGAAATCACCAGAGTCATCGAAATAGATAGATGCTTGAATGCAGTATGAAACCGTTGCCTAAAATATGATTCTGCTTTTCCCGTCCATTTACCTACACAGAACAGTTCTTTGAGTTGTTGGATAGTCTTATTGAGTAAGGTTCTTGCTCTCCATTATATTTTCGAAAGCCAGTAGAAATGCAGAACATCTGCATTATGTTTATTAGAGATATTGTTGTAGAAGGCTGTCTTATGAATTGCTTCTGACATTAAATTTTTTAAAAATAAATAATAAAAAAGATATTACATACTAACATGCTCTGTACGTACACTTTGTCAGTTTTCAAATGAAGTGAGCTTTTTTATTTGCATTTTGTCAGCGTATGCATTCTGAGTCCTGCTGTAATTTGGTGGAGATAACTTTTAGAGACATGAATGTCTTTGGTAAGCTCTTGGCATCTCTTTTGCATATTCTAAGTGATATTGCTCATCAGATTGCACATTGCCTTGAGAGACAGAAGATACTATCCAAAGAGCAGCACTTGTAAGAGATCAGTTATTTCAGGCATACGTTACTGCATTGATCCTAAGAGCTTTTCAAAAGCACTGGCATATGAGTCTCTGGAAATCCTAGCAACATGGTGCTCTTTTAGCTGTGAGAGGTAGTCAAAGTCAGAGATAACTTATAAATCTTAATGTGCTGTCTTTTTATTTTTAAAAAAATAAAAAAAAAGTTTTCTACCCAGACTGCTTTGTCTTTATGAGGTTTAATATGCCACCGCTACCTGTGTTGCATGTTACGGTACTGAAGCATGGGTACTAGCTTAGGAAAGCAGGCATTTGCTGTGAATCAATAACAGGCACCTGCAGTGTCTAAATATTGATGGAATTTTGATATCAGCAGTAAATACAACTATTTTAGCACAAACTTTTCAACATCATGTTCTGTCTTGTCTCTTTGTGTTGTCTCTGGCTATTTTAGTAAAGAATAATGAATGCAGAAGGCATAGCATAGTCAAGTTGATATGTTGTGCTTCTCTTTCTATGCTTGTCAGAGCCAAATTCAACTTTTACTGACACAGCTTAGCCCTGAATGAAAAATCATTTAGGTTTGATGAGAAGTACTGTGAGTAGAGAGAGAGAGAGGTTGTCACTTTCCAGTAAAGTGGTTTTGCTTGCCCCCGTGTGAGGGTCCCTGGGGGCTGGGGACACTGTGGGGTGGTGGTAGTACGGGGACTGAACACAGCATGGTGGTGAGGGAAGGTTATTTTTAGAGAGCAGCACTGATGAGATGGACTTGGGGGTGTTGTTTGATGAGAAGCTCACCATGAGCTGGCAATGTGTGCTGACAGCCCAGAAAGACAACTGTATCCTGGGTTGCATCAAAAGAAGCGTGGCCAGCAGGTTGAGGGAGGTGATTCTGCCTCTCTACTCCTCTCTGGTGAGACCCCACCTGGAGTACTGTCCAGCTCTGGGGCCACCAATATAAGGACATGGACCTGTTGGATCAAGTCCAGAGGAGGGTGCTGAAGATGATGAGGCGTCTGAAGCACTTCTGCTATGAAGACAGGCTGAGAGAGGTGGAGTTCTTCAGCCTGCAGAAGGGAAGGCTCTGGGGAGACCTTAGTCCTCCTGGGGAGGTCTTCTCTGGGGAGGTCTTCCAGTCCCTAAAGCGGGTCTACAGGAAAGATGGGAGGGACTCTTTATCAGGGAATGTAGCAATAGGACATGGGGTAATGGCTTTAAACTGGAAGAGGGTAGATTTAGATTAGATGTTAGGAAGAAATTCTATACTGTGATGGTGGTGAGGCAGTGGAACAGGTTGCCCAGGGAAGCTGTGGATGCCCCATCCCTGGAAGTGTTCAAGGCCAGCTTGGATGGGGCTTGAGCAACCAGGTCTAGTGGAAGGTGTGCTTGCCCATGGCAGGGGGGATGGAACTAGATGATCTTTAAGGTCTCTTCCAATCCAAACCATTCTATGATTCTAAAGGGATGGTCTAAACAAAACAGTGTGAGGATACTGGATTAAAATATCTCTTGTCTTTTGCTGGTAAAGCTCATTCATGGAAGAGCGTATCTACTTGAAGTACCATAAAAGCAGTAGCTTGTTCATGGCTGTTTCATTTGTTTTTATTTGAAATTTTGTTAAAAGTTTTGATAGTGACATTTTCCTCCTTGAGATTTGCTTTGTGCTGAATAAGAAAGAAGGATAGATGGGAAAGTGATTAATGGATGATGAGGCAGAGGAATTCTTGTGAAATGAAACAGTCACAAGAAGAAATGTGTGCAGAAACTGTACAAGTGAAGAACAAATTGGAAAACAAAACAAAATATGACTTTGTCTTTATGCTCTGCACTCCAGCCTGTGGTCTTGTTGCAGGTAGCCTCCTGAATTGGTCTATCTACTAAGTTTTAGGTGAGACAGGCTTTAGATGACCTTTCTTTGGGTTAATCAGCAGATAATAAAAGATATTGAGGGAATGAACCTGTAGATACATCTACACCTATAAGGCTGGGAATATTTGGTCTACAGTTTGCATTTTACTGTAGAAAACGTGATTCTGCTTAAATGCATTTGAGAAGTGATTAGATTGGTGTCAGGTTTTGCCTAAAAGTGGTAATTATATAACATTTTTTCCCTTGTGTAAGGAATATCATGCAAACTTTTATGCATATGTTTAATATTAAGCATGTGATTTGCACTATTGACTTAAATGACAAATGGACCAATTGTATGTATATTTGTAAGCATAAATTAAGACTTTGTATGTTTTTCTTGACAAGGATGATGCAGTCTGACCAATGTTTTTAATAGAAATAATTTTGTGTGTATTAAAAAGAGAGTAAAAATTATTTTCCTTCTCTTTCTCACCTGTTGGAATAATACAGTGTGTGTGCTATCTTTTTATTTTTTTAATGGTATAAAGAGTCTAAATGTGATAGATTCACAGCTTGATGTTTTTAACACTAGTTTTACTCCAAACACTTCTGGTAATACAAACATTGGAACTTTAATCTCTAAAAGTGTGAAAGTATATTTCGTATCAGAAGGATAAACCTGGTAAAAATAGCACACTAGAAGCCTTGTATTCAAGATTTGTTGCAAATTAAACTCAAAATCTGATCTGTGTAAGAATGTCACTGAGCATGTTCTGACTTCTTAAATAGCTGATTTCTTTATAAGGATGGTTTAAAGCTTAGAAAACCATAGTTCTGAACAGAGGGACAGCACCAACCAGTCTTTCCCTTCAAAGAAAGTAAAATATTGACGGGGTTTTTTTGGGGGGGGAGGACACAATATTAACAGGTAGTGTATGCAGTGCAATAGCTTGGCCAAAGCTATTTTTCAGCCTGGGAGTTCAAAGTTCAAACAGTAATTTTAAAAAGAGGTATTTGTATTTCTGGCCAGTGTCTGGTCCATTCTTGCTTTGTGAAGCAATCGTGGAATATTGATTTTACACAGATTATAAAGAAAAGGGTCTGACGAGAATAACTGGGTTTATGATCTGAAGCATACATGTTAAAAATCTGTGCAGGGAGAAGTACAGCATTGGAGATGTGTTTGTTTAATTAGATATAGTGGGAAAAGAGCTACTGTATACTTCGTATTTTGTTGAAATTGGGTTGTAGAATATTTTAACTAGGTTGTGTCGTTGTTATAAGTGTTTGATTATGAACCAGTGAAACAATATTCAGATGTTTGTGTATTGTGGTAATGATTGCATCATGTCTTCATAGTAAAAATCAGGGGATAGCATAATATTAGCAGTTTATATTTCCTTTTCAATTAAGTGAGGTGTATTAGATTGTAAGATATTTCAACAAATTCTGACACAGTTTACTCTGTGATATGCAAGTCGAACTCTGATTTCTATTTCATTGCCACTCTGACCATGTGCCCAGCCAAAAGCAAAATCTGACCCAAATTCAGATGCTGGGATATCCTAACCTGCAGATAATTCTTTGCCAAACATGTAGTTGTTACACATAACACTGCTCTCTTTGAGTGAGAATTTGAAGCATGTCTCTCATTTTCTTGTCTTATGAACTGTTTGGGCAAGTCTTTGGTAGTCCTGATTGACAGTTTTCTTTCTGTTTCAGCCCAGTATAGAAAATATCCATTTTCTTGCATAAGAACATGAAGCCCAGTGCTGAAAAACTGGCATTGAGGAATTTATTTATCCATTTCAGCAATGGGGCCAGCTACCTGTCGTTCTGGCTGGATTTCTAGTGGTCCATTACTGTCAATATAGTTGTTGAGAATAAGAATTAATCTTGGATTTAAGCCACAGAAAAAGGTCTACCGAAAATGAAAAGCCACAATTAAACAAGCCTCCAATATTTAGGTTGCTCATGAGAAGTGAGGAGCTGACTGACATCCCTGATAGTATCTCCTTATTATGACTATCTTCATCAAGATGGGTTAGACCAAAGTAGCTTTTTTTCCATTAGTAAAGGAGTTTCTGTGTATAGAATCAAGAAATATATTGATAGGTGTTTTTCTGAGACCTTCAATGGTGTTACCTAATTGTTTTTCCTGTCAATAAAATGTAGGAGTGAATAGCAATCCCCTTTTAATAGTTCTTGTCTTTCCTTCTAGAGCGAGTAACGCATACCATTAGAGACCATTTGTGTCTGCGTCTTCCCTCAGGAGCTTGCTCAGAGTCCCACAGGCTTATTTCTTTCTCAGTTAACTGTCTGTGAAAAGCTTCTGGGGGAGCTGTGTGACAGCATGGACTGCAGTACTAGAGTATACATAAGTCATTCTTTGCAGCTTTAGATACTGTTTAGCTCGAACGTGACCATGATTTTTAATGGCTGGTCAAAATGAATGGCTGACTGTAAATTAAATTGGGCAAAGCCTGAAGGAATGTTTCACAAAACTTCCTATAGCAAAGTGTTTGTTGTTTGACAGGTTTGAGGTCTTTCCCACTGCTTACTGGTATGGGACAACCTAGTAAGGTTCATAGTCGTAAAACATCCATTGCACCCTGTAACTGATGAGGAGACTTGGAAACTTGCTGCATGCAGACTAACCGGAATGACCGGCTTGTTTATGTCCTTTTGATTTAGTTTTTGCATTTTCCTATTAGAGATAAAAATGCAGCCTATATGACTTAAAAAAAAAAAAAAAAAAAAAAAAAAAAAAAGAGAGAGAGAGAAATTACTATTTTAGAGACTTGGAGGAGCTCAAATGTCTACTTCTCTTGGAAATAAAGTGTGTCTAATAATTAACAATCATAATAAAGTATATATGGTTTAACGTGTTTTCCCTAGAGATAATTTTGTAGTGTTTGTGGAGCACTAGATTTGCTAAGTAGCTAAAGACTTCTTTACATGGTAATGTATTAATTTACAGAAGTGCCAACAAGCTTTGATTTATACGTGTAACGTGTATGCTTTACTTTTTTTGGGGAGGTTTTTGGGTTATGGATGCTTTTTCCTTTCCTGCACAACATCTAAACCCTTTGTTCAAGGCGCGTATAAAGTATGCAGCGCACATCTCTAGGAACCTGTGTGAACCAGGTGAATTGCGGGTAAGAACTGGTTTAACCAGGCAGCGAGGAGCACACTTGCTGAAGAAGGAAGTCTCCTTAGCAGAATAGAGGCAATACTTCTTGCTGATGTGCTGTATAATTCTGAATGTTCTGGAGTCTTTCAAGGGCTTGGATTGCAGCTGTAACCTGACCAGCTCTTAGTATTGATAGGCGTGTTTTGACATGTTTTGCATCACGTGGCTGGGACAGTGTTGGGATGTGAGACCAGAGTCAGTGAATTTCCTTGTAGTCACCATGTTCTTAGGAGCAGCTTCCTCCAGGTGAACCTCAGCAACAGTGAATTCAGAAATACACTGAATTGTGTGACCTAATTTGTGAGATAAAATTAATTTGATCTCACATATTTAATAAAAATACGTATTACATTCAGCATCTCTGCCTTTTTTTTTTTACTACAGCACTAGTGCCGTGTGCTGAGCTATTGTTGCTTCCCAAAATAATGAATTCGTCTTTGTTGTGATACAAGAAAGAACATGTCTAATG
This sequence comes from Chionis minor, assembly GCA_013398295.1. NCBI lineage: Eukaryota > Metazoa > Chordata > Aves > Charadriiformes > Chionidae > Chionis > Chionis minor. The sequence continues at coordinate 100,653 of VZSF01010833.1, read as the reverse complement.
TTTTGCACCAAGAAATTTTCCACTAATGCGTTTCTGGAAGGCAAAGCAGAGTTTTGTCTTCCAATGAAGCATTTCAAATGCAGTTTAATGATTTTTATTTGGGTTGTTATATTTTAAATTAAAATTATTTTTACATTCCTGTTGGGGAGAGGTATTTTGAAAGGTGCTTGGCCCTTTGGCATCTCAGCAGTGAGCTAACATTCAGAGAAGAACATAGCCTTTAGCCTTTTCTTTTAATTAAACATCAGAAGACCCAGATGCCAAAGGGTAAAATATATTTATTTTGTCAAACTCTTTCATCCTTGTCTGGTTGGATTGCAAGATTAGTTTGTAGTTGAGTAATTTAGGCTCTTTTGTCTTATTGGATATGTTTTTGGGACTGTCTCTGTATCTTGAGCAACTAACATTTTATTGTTCTCATAGAGAAATAATGGTGTTTAATACATGCTCAGCATGTGTTAGCATAATTTTTAAGGTGAGATGGGTTAAAAATCCCACAGTATCTTTCTCTTTTTCTGCATAAAAACACTCAACACGGACTGTTGTAAGCAAAGCATCGCTGTTTACAGATAGCTACAAGGGAGTTGGCAGGCAGAAAGATGATGATAATTAAGGTAAAAGTGGACAAAATGGGCATACAAGTATGGTAGATAAAACAAAAAGGTTGCATTTTATGCACAAAAAAATAGTACAGCACTATTTAAAAAAAAAAAAAAGAAAAGAAAAAAAGTCACGTGCAGAAATCAAACAGCCCAAAGTTGCTTTTACTTACCATGGCAAGTAGAAGGGAATTGCACAGTATTTTGCTAGTTTATTGAGACTTAAAAATCTCTTATTCATCTTCAAAAGGAGTGTTGTATTTACTCATCTATTTTCATATCTGATTTTAATCTTTAGGGTACTGTCGTTCTCAAAAAGCAAAACAAAGATAATAAGGCAATGAATGATTAAAAATAGTCAAAAAGTTACTGAATTTTAACAGTACTCTAAAGCATATGGTTTCTTTTTTTGTGGCTCACTCATTTAACTAAATCAGTATTTGATCACTACTTCAAAGTAATTCTCACACAAAGAATTTGGGAAACATTGTAAAACTGAAGGCAGCCATCCCATGGGAGAAAAAAGACCGCTGAAAGTTCACAGTAGAGAAGCTCCCAGAACTGCCTCTGCCTGAGGAAGGTCTTACAGCGTGGTAGAAGGGGCCAGAGGCAAGAGCCTGAGAAACTGATGCTGCTTTTCCAGGAGAGTTTTTAATCTGCTCCACCTCTTTGAGCTTCCCAGAAAAGAGAACAATGAGGCTGAGTTAGGCTGCGGGCCAACCTAGCCCCAGATCCCTTCTCCAACAGTAGCCAATTAAAGGGATGCTTAAGGGGTAGATGGGGTACGATGTTGTGGTACTTCCCAGCCCAGTACCTTGTGGGTTTGTTTCTTAGCTCTTCATTTTTCTTCCACGTATTTTCTTTACTGCTTTTTGAGCCAATCTAAAGTCTTGATGTTCGCAACACCCTTTAACTGTTACTTTCATAATCAGTTGTGTGAATATCCCCTCCAGTCATCTCCCTTCTAGCCTCGGGAGCCGTTGTCTGCTTAATTCTTCTGATACAGAAGCTTTTCTGTGTGTCTGACCATCTGCTTGTCTGCACGCTTCTAGGCCCGAGGGTGGTTGGTCTTTCTAGTTCTGTGGTCTGCTCCAAGAAGTTTCTTACCGCTGGTACACAGCAGAATTAGATTACAATCTTAAAGAACTGATTTTAAAGAATACTTAGCAATTACTCCGAGATCTGTTGTCTATATGATTGTAGCTGTTTTAGAGTCCATTGTCATGTGTGAATATTGAATCCATATGTTACTTTGTATTTGTAAAGTTACATTGTACCTGAAGGTATGACCAAATGACTTCCAAAGGTTCCTCCAGACAAAATTATTTTGTGATTTGTAATCCAGTTGTACAGGCACTTCAGTTCATGAAATCTTCCTTCATTTCTTTGCAAGTAGTGATCTTTTTAAAGAAATACTTTTGGACCTTCTGCAAAACTTAATCCTCTTTTACTCTCATTTCAATACTGCTTATTTTTTCAACAACCTCAGTCCAAGCATGGATTCCTTTGGGTGACCCCTTTTGGAAACCACCTTCTATTTGGAAAAAAATTATTACTGTTTCAACCTTTTACTTCCTGTCCTTTTGCTGCTTATTTATCGCGGGAGAACTTTGGCTCTCATATCATGAAAAATGAAAGAGAGCCTCACAGTGAGTCCTGTTAAAATTATTTTGCTAATCTCTATTAATATATAATTTTGATCCTCATGTTCATTGTCTACTTCGAAGAACTCTAAACAATGTCCCCAGTTTTTCTTTAAAAAGTATTTTTAGTCTTTACAACGTGTTCATCAATACATTTGCCAACTCTGTTTTTATAGTGGGCCTTACCAATCTAGCTCATACAAACATCAGATATTCATGTCAGGACATCTACTTACTGCAGCTGAGTTGCTTTAAAACATTGCTTTCACACTTAACCTCCTATTGCTGTGGTACTGAGGCTCTTTTAAGAAATAGGTTGCGGATCACAGTTAAACAACTCAGCAATTTCATATTTGAATTTTTTTAGTACTTAGTCTTTTCAAGCAGTGACAGTATAAAAATTGTTTGATTGATTTTTCAGTAAAATCAATTCATTCAACCCGGTTGTTTTGAACCTTTGATGTGGTTTATCCAGGAAGAAAGGTAAGGTACCTTTAGAAGGGTTTCAGAGAAAACACCTGAGTTCAGCCCTCATTGCCGCTCTTGCTGACCTGCAGATAAATAGAAGACGTGTTCAGTCTTGCACTTTTCATAACTTGCATTTCTTAAGCTTTAGTGTTAGGAATTTAATAGTAACTTCATTATCTGATACCTTGAAAACATCTCTCAGTTCCACTAACCTTAAAGGTTATTCTTTAACTAGCCCATTTGAAATAGGAGATGTGGGGAGAGGAGAAGAGCATGAGGCACTATGTCTTTTAGTTCAGATGAAAAAGCAGTGTATTTACTGTGCTTGGATTATTTTTTTTTTCCTTAATTGGGTTTGACAGCAACAAGTTGCATGAAATATGATACAACATGAGCTGCATGTGTGGATCGCAGCTTTCTTTCCATAATAATATCTCACCCCTTGCAGTAGCAGTCTTCTTGCAATTAGCAGTGATCATTTTAGTACAGTGGAATTCACGTAATGCCACATCTACAATTTAAATGTGGGTGTTTTTTTGTTTTGCTTTTGGGGTTTTTTTTCTCTAAGACCCTACAGGTTGCCCTATGGTTTCCCCCCTCACCCTTTTTTTGCTTGGTTGTGGGGAGAAGAGGATAAATAAAGAGAAGGGCTCAAAAGGAAAAAAATATGACACTTAATGATGGAGACTTAAATCTCTGACTGTTCTTGTGCGTCGTATGCTGGTTTTGTTATTTTTCCATTTCTGGTGGCATTCATTTAAATCCTGTAATTGTACATCGCTCTGCACATGGCTCGGGCATCTGAGAAACATCAAGTGATCGACTAAGCTCAAAGACACAATGCTGGGATTTAAGTGCGTATAGGGTATTTTTGGGAGAAAGAACCAACTCCAGGTGTTCTGCTGGTGTCAGTTTAATCTCTGGTGATTCTTTGATGTTACAGGCTGTTTCCACAAGGTGTGGTGCTTTTTCCCACCCAGGTGTTCCCTCACTGCCCTTTCTTTTGAATCTAATGATCATCCGGTCACAGAGCTAAGTCACTTCAATGAGATAATGAAAAACTGGTCATGGGAGGTGGTGGTGGTGGTAGCAGCGGTGATGGGGAAATAAGTGATTTTCTTTCTGATTAAGTTGCTGAGCCAGCTCAGTCCTGAGACTGCACAGTTGGTGGGGGTGCGACAGAATACACTCATCCCAAGTTAGATGGAGCATCAACCCATAATCCTTTATTGCTTTCAGGTATGGTTTATGTCCTAACAAATTGCCCACTGTTTGCTGGAGTATGTAAGCCACGTTCAGACTGGAAGCAGAAAATAGAAGAACCTTCACTATTGGGAAGGTGAATGTATCAGAGTTTTCTTGGGGGGAGGGAAAGAAACAAAAAGGTTTTGAAATGGAGCCTGATTATTGTGGCAGGACTGACATCTTGACAGGGGACTGGAATTGATTCCCATCTTTATTGCCTATGATAATTTACCAGTAACCTCTTGATTTTGCAACAAAGGATTAAGTGATCATGGATGATTTTATTGTATGTGTTCATTTTTATGTTTAAAACGGCACCATTTTATTGCTTATTATTTATTCATCTTGTGATCCGTCTTCAAGATAAGGACTTATTTATATGTAAACATTGAAAATTAAGCTATTTAATTTTTAAAACAATTCTTAGAATTTGTACTAAAAATTGAAAATATATTTCTTTGGTAAAAAAGGAGGGAGTTTGCATAAACTTTAGTGCCTCAGTCGTACATAATTTTTGATATGCCAGGCCTACTAGAAAAGAAAGGGTAACTTCTAAATGAAGACAGTGAGATCAGATATGCAAGATATGTATGTTTTTATACTCAGTGGATATTTAAAATGTGGTCTGAATGTCTGTGTATAGTTGTGTGAACTGAATGAGGCTAGGGATACTACAAATTCATGGAAAAGCTGGAGATATGACAAAATACTATGTCTTTTGGATTTCCTGGAAATTACTTTCACCTTGCCAATGCTTCAAATGTGCAAAGCATGCAGCATAAAATAAAAATCGCAAGTATATATTATTCAGAGATAAACAATTTTAACTGCATTGTGGTAACAGTGAAATACATACCCATCTTTTTTACTTTTATAACACAAATGTTTTGTAACGAAAGCAAGTTTTGTCTTCTTTTCCCAAAGAAAATAAGTTATTCACTGTAACCTATACAAACCAGAAATCAGTAGGCACACTTTTTGAAAGCAGGTTTGTTTCAGCCAAAGCAACAGTGTCTTTTCATTGCTTAATATAATGCTGTAATTCTTGGCAACATTCATCTACAGATGCTTCCAGGCAAAGAAGGTCTTTATTGGCCTGAAATTTTTGTGTGTAGGTTAAGAACTGTCGGTTAAGAAGCAAAAGAAGTATCTGCCATAATCAGAGTAGAGGCCATGGAAAAGAAAAATTGCTCTAAGAGGAAGATCACAAGAGCGTTTAACTTAAAAAGCTGAAGGATTATGTAGCATTACAAAGAGGGTGCGTGCAGGCAGGATTATTCTGTCATTCGCTGGAACCTGCCTACTTTGCCAGGCATCAGCCACTGCCCCATCATGTTATGTAATAATTTAAAAATTCCTGTCTTGCCAGAGAATTTATTTTTTTTAAGTAGCAGAAATGGAGAGTAAGGCCTCTCATATTAGACACAGATGCTATCAGTCAATACTGAATAAAAAAAAAGTTGCATGAAAGATAATTTTAATTTTTGCAGTGCTTGATGAATAAAGCACGTTGTCGGCAATGCACGTTTTTAAATTTTGTTTGAGACCTGTGAAAGATTCTAGGTGGCTTAAGTGTGTGTTTTCATGGGTTATATTGTGCACAGTTACCATCTTGCTGTCCATGATTATCATTTTAGTGTACAGTGTCTGCATACTGAAGTGTGCAGTGTAGTCAGCAGGATGACTAATTCCATTTGTGCTGAATAGACTTGTTGAAAGGTAGGGCTGCCTCCTATCATGCCGTGCTTTCTGGCACACTGCAGGTGAGATTTGACTATCATATTCTTCCTGCAGTATACTTTTTAGAAAGGATGAAGTTTATGTTTGTTTATACTTAATTGTCCAAGTTATTTTCAAAATTATTCTGTCTGTGAGTGCTCAACACTGGAAAAATGCCTAGGGTCCTGTACAACATTAATGATGTTTCACAGTATTAAATTCAGTTTTCAAAGCGGGGCTCTTGTTCTCAAGCCTTTTTCCTCTTTGACTGGTTGCTGCAGAATCATCCCAAGGCAGTCAGAGGGTAGTATTTAAAATATAGCCCAAAGTAATTTCTTATGTGGACTAATGGATTTTTATCCTCCCAAGATTTGTCCCTGTTTTTCGGAACCTTTTGCTGCACATAATCTACTACTGTCTGGTCACACCTTCGTAGTTCATCTATAGTATCTGCCCAATGTAAGTTGTTAGCTCCTCAGGGCAGGTACTTGTTTGAACAAATACGCATTTTAGAATGCTATCCCTTGTCTGTGGCACCACATTAAAAAATGTGATAATTAACACTGCGCTTTTTATAAAAAGCAGCACCTCGTGTACCACGCTTTTTAATTCATATGCCAAAACTCTAATTTGCTCAATTTTAAAGAAATAATGAAGCTTCTTAGTTTTGAGGCAACATTATTTTTAAAATTTTTATCCTCAAGTCGGCTACTAGACTGCATTGAAATGTTGAGGTTTCATTACTTGGTCAAAACAAATGAAAACTGTATTTTTGAAACCTGATTATTCTTTATTGTTTATTCACATAATCAGACATTTAGCACTCAGACATTTCTAATGTTTGTTCAAAGTGCTGAGATTCTTCTCAAGCTAGACAGTTCCAAAATCCCTTACTCTCACAAAGATAGTTGCCTATGTCACTGCAAGTAAGGACTAGTTGCCTGAATAAGCATTTGAAATTAAAATTGCACGAGAGCTTGTGCTTAACACTTGTTTGGAGGAAAACATGCTATGAAAATGAAACCAGGGTCTGTTAGCAAAAGGAAAAATAATTTTCACTCTAATTTATCATAAAATGTATATGGCTATGACCATTATGAAATCAGTGACCTTTCTAGCTCTCTTCCACTTTCTTTCAGTGCAGCCTTCTTTTTTTGAGCTAGGACAAACTGCAGTCATTGAAGTTTTAAATGCCAAGTACCTGGTTTTGAGTATAAATAATAAGACATGATGTTGGAATTGCACATGAAATTCCTATTATTTTAAATGTTCTTTTTTGCATTTGCAATCGACAGTTCTCCATCTAGGGCATGTCCAGATTTTCTAAATTAATGTCCTAAAGTTTCTGTGTCAAGCTTAAAAAAAAAATTTAAAAAAATTGACAAGTGCAGCTGGAGCTAGTGGTACTTGGTCTTTATAGTACTTGGTACTTGACTTTCTGAAAATGGATTTCTTTATTGCTGCAGTTACGTATGGATGTACGAAGCCAAACGTATGTATTTTAAGAGAAGACAGTGTTTGAAAGATGCCTGGGACAGCTTCTGAAAATGTTTGCTGTGCAAACAGGAATGGGTTGGCATTTGTATGTCAGTAGATTCTTTCTGCGATGTACTTAACTAATTTTCAGATTGCTTTTGCTCTGTTGTAACATTTTGTCCCCTGACGCCACAGAATCTTCACAGTTTCTTTTCCTTCTGTTCTGTTTTGAGAAACAAAAAAGAAATTTAAACCTGAAGAGTGAATCTGTGAGACTTGGGAGCAGAACCACCCGTAAGGGCATGAGAGACAAATGGTCACTGGTCATGTAAATAATGATAGGTTCATTCAATCCTTTCCCAAAAGGTAGCCCTTCTGGCTTTCTCTTCTTAATTTTAAAAACATGGCTGTTCAGAAGTGCCTGTTTTTTCTTGCACAGAGGCAAGCTTCCAGATTCCTTAAAATGAATGTCATGATGTGCCAAATGTCCCTGCCTAGGAGTTAAGTCGGAAAATGCCTTCTGTTAGAGTTATTTTTCTAAATAAAAAATGAGATTCTGAAACTTCAGTTTGGATTCTGAGTTTTCGTAGCTAAATGGCTTATTTCTGATCAAAATAAGTGCTAGCTGTATCTGTAGGAACACTAAGCTAAGCATTAAGTTTGGCCTTGACTTGGAAGACCTGAAAACTTAAAGCTGCTACTGAGAGGGGACTGTCCACCTCAGTGAGTGTCCATGTTCCCATGCTGGTAAATTTACTAATGCTGCTCATATTGTCACTAAGCATAGAGAGGGAGAGTTATCTTCAAATGTCTTTGCTGAAAAAATGTTTGAGCCAAGTCAAATACTGATATTCAGAGTAGGGGAAGATGTCTCTCTGCATCGTTCTTTAAGGAAAGGAAACTAATGTTAAAAAAAAAAAAATCTGTGTAGAAATATTTCAGAAATCACACAATTTAAAAAATGTAAACATTTAAATTGAGTAACGTAGCTAGACTTGTTTATTTTCCTTGTGAGGAACTCCTGCTATGATCCGCAATGTAGTTCCAAGTTTTGTGTGGATCTTATCTGGAAAATGTAGATACAGCTACTTATCAGGGCACCTGTTGCTAATGATCAGGTCTACAAAACCCAAAGAAGCAAAAGGACTTCCTGAGTTGTGTTTTTCTGTTTCTGATAACAAGTTGTTGATCAGACTGTTAGCAGACAGATTTTTTTCTTCCCACGCATCTTCATTTTGGTTGATGGTTGACCATTTTTGCAGAGGTCTCTGCCAAGAATTCGGCTTACATTAAAGCATTAAAGAGAAATGGTGGAAAAATTGAGCCTTTGAATAATTATAGAAGATTTGACAGGTAGTAAAGGACTGGAAGGAACCCTGGATGCTGCTTTAAGGTTTTTAAGGTGGTATGATGGTAGGAACAGTTTAAGGAGGACAGCCACAGAAAGCAAGGCTAAGACTGTTAAAATAAATAATAAAATTCTTCAGTAGTTGTCCTGTAGGATGACAGTCTTTAAATCTCCTGTTTCTGTGGAAGGGGAAGAGAAATATGAATATTTATCAGATGTGGTTTGGAGTGCATTACAAATTTGTCATCTGAATTATGAGATGGTGAAAGTTTTTGGGCTCCTCCCCCCACCCCCCAATGATTGTGAATTCTCTGTTTATGGAAGAAAGCCCTGGCAGGGCTGCTCTACTGCTACACCTTTATATGCAGAAGCTTAAACAGTATCGTTGAGTAAGACGCATGGTAATTAATAAATGTTTAATAATCAGCCTTCTGAAGTTTTTTGACTCAAAATTGAGTCAAGCAGCAAACTCAGGGGTTGTGGTTAGTCATATGAAAAACACTAGACTATACTGAACAGCACTCAGACAAAATGGTTAAGGAGAAGACAAGTGAAATATTCAAAGCTGATTCTTAGGCACTAACAGCGTTTCAGTCATCCTGCCTGAATGTTAGGCTTATAAGAATATCTAAAATTAGAACTTTTAATTATGATGACATACAAAAATAATGACTTTAAGACTGCAAGAATTAAAAGTTCAATTAAAATATCTTCTTTGAGGTTTGTTTATGTACTTATTAATTGTATTAATTTTGTCCAATAGTAATTATTTAAATCTTTTGCCACTCTGAAGAGTGCACTTAAAAGAGTGCTGGCATGTTCCATGTACCTGACTTTTGTAATTTGGGTCATAAGTACTCAGTCTGAAAGTGAAAACCAAAAAAACCCGGCGATTTTCTTTCACATCATTAATAGACAGCCCCAGAAACGGAGCATAAGTGGTTTTTTGTAAGTGATTATGTAGCATTGCTTTTCTTGTGTCTCCTCACTAGCTGAGAAGACCTAGACAAGTTTTGCCTTCAGCAGTAACTGGACAAAGCTGTGGAGATAGATAACACTGATTAGGAATTAAGAAGCAGCTCTCTTGATAAATACAAGAGAGGAGAATTCAGTTTACTGTTAATTCTGCGACAAAATCATTAGGAAGAGAAATTTTAAACAGAGCTGATTTTGAAGAACTGACATGGTTTGGGCCTCAAACCAGGACAACAATATACAGAGAATGCCAAAGGACTTCGTTTTCATACAGTCCATGCTTGGAATAGAGCTTCTCTTTAATTAGCTTTTAATAATGTTAGTATTGGACCAAGATTTTGCTAAAAAAAAAAGGTGGCAAAGTTGATGTTTTTTGTGTCATGGATGCTCAGATTGCGGGTATAACTGTCTACCTGCTCTTTGCACTGCTGTCCTTACCAACCCATCTGTTTTCCTCTTTCTTTTTTTAATCATAGCTCCGTGTTACTTTATTATTTGTAGCTATAGTCATTAGTCTGAAACCTTCACAATCTAACTTTACTTACCGTAGTGTAAATACTAATTTTGAAGTTCTTCACTTTTATTTAAATACAAGGTCTCCTTTGTGTGTGTGTCTTTAGTTTGTGCTGTTAAAATGATTCGTGACACTGTGGGTCACTGTTCAGACGTTTAATCCAATGACACAATGAGATACCTCTGTGGGTTATTTTGCCCTCCTTTTCTGGTTGGAGGGTGAAGATGGCTGGGGGTGCACCTACTCTCAGATTTGAGATGGAGCATTTCTTCTGGTCTTTGCTATGGAAGGCTTATCAATCGCTAAATGTCAGCCTGTTCCTCAGCAAAGCTGCATTCCTTATTTTTGTAACTGCAAAAATATAACCCAAAAAGGTTTAAAGCATGTTCAGAGTGTCCAAACAGACACCCAAAACACTCTCTTGGTGAAAGAAAGGACAGAATTAATGAGACTTCGTGTCATTTCCTATAGGAAAGGCAGATGTCATTGTGCTGAGATTCTGCAAACAAGGCCTTGTCAGATAGTCTAAAATTCTTGTTTCAGATTCAAAGTCTCATGAAGTCAGGAGGCTTTCTTTCATTACATTAGTGGCTTTTGGATCAAGTTATAAATATTTGGTGACAAGGCTGTATTTTCCCTAGAAGAAAAAAAAAAAGTCTTCCTTCAAGACTCCTATTAACTTGGAACGGATGTTTAATGCAGACAAAGGTGTTTTACATCTTTGTGCTAATAGTAGATAGTATATCCACAATATTCACCTTTGAACCTTGGTCTCCTATACTCTATGTCATTATTCTGTATGTTAAAATAATCCCTGCCAAAAGCGTAAACCACATTCTGCGTTGCTTGGAAATAACAGATGCTGGAATCAATTTTGACAGATAGAGGTCATCATGGGGCATGCATTATGCACGTTGTTAGCAAAAAATAACGTTTTTGAATCTCTGCATGGAACTCTGAGGGTTGTTCAGTGCCATTCATAAATGCAGAGCTGCTGTAAGGAATACAGGTAGTTTGTATGTTCTCATAATTTTGTATATAATGGGTATTATAACTTACTATGTACTAGGTTAATTCTAAACTATAACCTTCTTCCTTGACTCACAACTATGAGATTAAATGCTGAAATGCATGGTATGATTTATGAAATGTTTTATTTTTCTATAATGTAGCCAAATTCATACTTTGTAAACCCTGACTCTAGCATGCTTTCTGCTTTTCTCATGAGCTACAATTTAGGTCAACAAATTGTGTTATGTCTGTGACCTAGAGCCTTGGCTATGAAGACTTTCCTGGGAACCTGGGGGTTTTCCTGGTTTTCAAGTGAAGTAAATTTCAGCTAGCTATTGATGGAATAACAGGATCAGTTAGCTTTTTGATTCCAAGGTTGGAAACTGCTAGGCTGGTTTTGCAACTTTAAATCAGGAATTTACCTACCAAAAGCTTTCAGTGATGTGGAAATCTGACCTCATGGAGGCCAATGGGATTTTTAACATTAATTATAATAATGCACGGCTGAAATCCTGACTTTGTCCTCTGTGGTGGAATTTTATCTGCTTTTAGAGGTATTCATGAATAACATCTTTGTGCCAGATGTGTTTTCAGAAGTTTTCTGTAGTTGTCAGATACTCTCTGTACTGCAGCTATGTACATCACAATGGCAGTGTCTCTATTGCTTATTGTATTTCACATTTTAGTCATTAACGCATACTGTTTCTATACTATCACAAATAATCCATAATTGCACTTAAAACATTTCATGTTTCTGTAACATACCACTTTTTCTTGTCTGTATTATTATATTATAACAAGTACTCGGGCTTCTTAATGAGTATATTTGTGATGAATCCATGTGCCAGTTAAGAACGAAATATCAAGATAGACAAGGACAACATTCTACATCTTGTCTGTCTGAACTTCAATAAAGCAGTTGGTGTATTGTCTCAGAGGAATTGATACATTATGAGAGGAGGCTAAAAGAGCTTGGCTCATTTAGCCTAGCAAAATTAAGGTTAAAAGGAGTATGATTTCTCTCTATAACTACATTAAGAAAATAAGCACAGACAAGGAAAAGAACTATTCAGACTCCTGCCTCTAGGTGGATGTAAGTTGGCCATGCGCTAATTTATGCTGGAAAGTAGAAGATTCTAACTGCTCAGAGAATAAAGATCTAAAATGAACAGTAAGAACAAACAAATTAGTTTTAGGATAAGCTTGCTAAACAACGGAAAGATTTTATGAGTTGTTTCCTGTGATAATGATGGATGGGACTCGATCCATCACACACCAGTGTACATTGTATTGGTTAGTGGGTGAAGGGCTGATCAGATCCTGTCCAGTTAAATGTACACCATCTCAGTGTTAATCTGCTAAACTGTTTCTGAGCTACTTTTGTGAAATCTGTAATTGTACAGTGAAAAGAAAGTTGAATAGTCTGTTCGGAGCTCTTCAACTCTACCTCGATTTTTTAACTTCAACTCTACCTCAATTTCTTAACTTTTCTGTACCCCATTTATTTCTTCCGTGCTTAACGGTGATGTAAGGAAATTCTGTGAGAAGAATATTTATCCATGGAAAAATAGCTGTTCCAGAATAGTATGTACTTCTTTCTAACTGATTAGTTCAAAGATTTCATTTAGTCTTTTGTTCCTGGAAAAACAGATTTTTTTTTAAAAAAATGTTTAAAATTGTATAACGGGGACAGGTCCTTTTGATGATGTTTTTGTACAGCGAGTAAAACACAGTAGCTGCACATTCAGTGCTTTTGTACCTTTGATCAATACAGGCTGTCTACACATGTCTGGTATTGCTGATATAGAAATTAATATAGTCTCTGTGACTCAGACACTGCTGGTGTTGGAGAGTGAATTTACCTTCAGTTGTACTTCGAGGTACAAAGTACTTTTCAGAATCTGAGTCAAATCTAATGTGTGCTTAAATAATTAGCAACAGAAAATAATTTCCCTTGTTTATACACGCGTCTTTGATCAGTGGCCTTGAAGTTAGCACACAGTGCCATTAACAAGATGGGTGAATTAAAGTAATACAGTAACTAATGAAATCACAATGATGTTCTGTATTATTGCAATGTACAGGAATCCTAGCCATGTATCCTGGTTATTCCAGGTGCTGGTTTATGTAGGTCTGTTGTTACTGCATATACATTGTGCTAGGCAGTGTGCATTCATAACAAAGACAACGCTGTGCACAAATAACTCCTAAGTAGACCGAAGACAACAATAAAAGTAGGTAGTAAAATTACAGTAAAAGAACAAGATTTATTGGTCGCCATAGTAGAGAGCAGCTGTCACATATCAATGCTTCAGTTGTCACAGTTTCTGTAGACATTATGGCAAAGTAGTCTGAAGAAGGGATCTGAAGCCAGATAATGAACTCTGGGAAGCCTAAGACCCCAACCTGAAAGCCTATTTAAATGAATAGGATTGTTTCTAGTGATGTCAAGTGGTCTTAGATCAAATCTTTTAACATTATATCTGCTAGGGGAATTTTATAATCAAAATTGCTGTAGCATTTTACAGAATTAAACATATTGAATTATACACAACTATTCTAGGCGTGATATGTTTTAATATGATTAGTTCTGTATTACCTTTTGAATAATTCTGCTAGTTGACACAGCATGATTTTTTTTTTCCCCTCACGTTCTCTTGGCCTGGTTTCCAGAGATGCAAATAATCCTAATTACCAGTGAAATAGAAACAAGAAGTCAATTTACACATTTTAATGATTAATAGTTTGAGCAGCATAGTATTCAAAAAAAAAAAACCCCAAGATTTGCGCTGGAAAGTGTGTGAGAGTATTTCTTGATTATCTTCTGATGAGATCAATACAAAGGTGGTGTTTTAAGTATATTGTATCTGCACACTAAAAGTGTGATAAACTAAATCTGATACAAGGTTTCATAATGTGAATAAACTTTCGTGCATTTGTTTCAACTTCCAGGTATGTCTCTAAGATGAGTGCATGATTACAGTTTGTTTATCACATATGCAGAGGTACCATTTATATTGTAATAAGGGAGTTTCCTTGCATTAGGACAAAGTTGTCAGCTTTGAGTAGATACTTGTATGCGGCATGGCTTGTTTGCCACGCAGTAGATGCAACGTTTGTTGATGCTGAATCAGTATTTGAAAGCACGACAGCCTTCAGTTGAGAAATAAAGCAAAGTCTAGTATTTAACTGAGTGAAATAATGGCTTACTAATAATTAGATGCCCATTTTAAGTATGCCAGGTAACTTGAAGAATTAGTAAAAGTTACAGTGTCATTTGGGTTGAGTAATGTTAAGAGCTAGTATTATTTGCTTAATGTTTCATTGGCGCTTCGGATTAGTATTTATTCTTAAATACAGAGGGTAGTAATTATTGAAGGTTATCTCTTTCATGTTTTATACAATTTAGATGAGACAATGGATATTTGTACTTCTTGCCACCTAAATTACAGCAGTGATCTTGCAGCAGAAGTATTTTTGTAGGGCTGCTGATCCTTTGTTGTTAGAATTAAATTAATAATGAGACTCCAGCAATAAACTGCTTAAATTTGGCAGCCCAGCTACCTTGACTTTGTATGCTTTCACTCTTATTTGTGTTTATTAATATACATTCTTAGAGAATCTTACATAACCCAAACCTTTCTGGTTAAGATTATAAATGGATATGCCCACTTCATTGTAGCATTTTTTTAAGATCCCATGTGTAGTTAAAAACAGGGAATTTATTATATGAAGTTTTATTTAAACTTATAGATCTCCAAGATCTATAAGATAGATCTGTTCTGTTAACGTGATGCTTTCCTTGGCAGTATGAAGAATGGAAAGAAATGCTTTTCTAAAAGCTTTTAAGTCTACTATGTTATGGAGTGGGTGATACTTCACTTAAGTATTCTTATAATACCACAGCATGCTCTTTTAGTGCAATACACTGGCTGCCCATAATCCTTTGTGTTTTTTAAGAAATGCCATTATATTTATAAGAACATGGAGTTACAGTACCCACAGTTTTCTCTTCCAGCTGAAATCTTGTCTCCTACCCCCCTTTTGATCCATATTTGGTGGAGGGCTCTGGAACTGTAGTTATACACAGTGATTTAATTCTTTGTACAAGCAGAGAGGCTAATCTTTGTGGAAAATATTTTGTGTCTCAAGAAATGGATTTCTCCCTTAAAAAAAAAAAAAGATCAGCTGTCTCGATGCAGGCAGTATTGATATTAAAGGACTACTGTGCAGCTAGAGTTCTTGTTTTGAAAATGAAACCTTAAATTGATCCAGGCTCTGCTAAGTGTATCCAAAAATATTGTCAAACCTGAAAATCAAAAAAAAAAAAAAAGTAAAAAGAAAAAAGTGTGAAGCCTAGAAAGATTGTCATCCTTACTCTCTTGGACATGTTCACTTGAGCAGCAGGATTTTTGGTGATACTAAAGCTGATGAGATTGTTGGTGTCTTTAGTATCGCAATTCATCACAATTTTTGCCTTGAACTATGAAGATAATCTTAATATTTGAACCTCATGCAGTGCACATTTGGAGCAAAGAGCCTCCATAGACGTGAAATTAACTTTACCCCAGGAAGAAGGGAGTACAAAGGTGTTTGACTTTTCAAAGCAGTTCTTCTCTATTAGGTTGTGTAGTACTAAGTCATTGCCTTAGCACCTTAGTCAGGTACCTAGTAAAGACATAGTGTCTCTTTGTTGTTTGATTGCTTTTGTGGTCTTCAGATTTTATAAATTGTCATTAACTAAAAATACATGCGGACTTATCTTTTGTTTGTTTCTTTTTTTGTTTGTTCAGGTTTACCAAAAATGCAAGTCATTCGAAACTACAATGGAATACCACAGCCAGCAACACAAGATGGTCCACCATTGCATATCCAGATTGGGGACACTATTGAACTAATTAGAGGAGATGCACATAGTTTATTTTGGCAGGTAGTGTATCATTTAGCAAATGGCTATATTCCATGAGTGACAGATATTAAATTCTTATTCATATATTGCTTTTGTAACTTTTTTCAGTTTTGAACAACAAAAGAGTAGCTTTGTGTTTTACCCAAAATAAATGTCTAATACAACTATTTTTTACTTTTGAAGTACCAGTAGTTCCTATGTTGTGTAAAGTTTTGTTCTTGCTGAGTAAAAGTCCCAGTGAATTAATCTGCAAGAACATGGCATTGGTAGCAATCCTTCTAGTGAAATTACAGGAGTTAAGGAGAGTGTTTGGCACATAAACAGCAAAGTCCTGTGAATTTTCAGTCACTGCTTCTCTAACATAGCAGAACTAAGAGCTATATTGGCAAAACCCAGTTACAAATATTAGTTTTATAGAGGAGAGAAATACCTCCACAAAACAGAACCGCACCTAAACTTCCTGATGACATCTCAAGTCAGTTAAGGACAGTTTATTATATACGTGAGAAAAATATATTCTGTTGATGGCAAAATTCAGTATCACGTGGTTCATGTCACTACTAGTGTTACTGAAACTTCTTTTTACTTTAGAACTATAAAGAGATTCAAAATGCTGTCTTGTGTTTAAAGGTAAATAGGTTAAAACATCTCACTTTATTGTTTTCTTAATTGTTCGTACTAGAATCCTACGTAAAACTGGTATTACTGGATAAATGAAAACAGAGCTAAACAGAAGAACTTTCAGGATATTAATAGAACAACAACTCGGAATCATCTGTTGTTGTCTTGAATTATTGTTCCGGTGTTTGCCTTTGTGATTTTCTTTTTCTTTGAGGCTATAATAAGTTAATATAATTATAAAAAATGCTTGGTCTGTTTCATGAGTTAGGTCATGCTTTTTTTTTTTTTTCCTTTTCTTTTCTTTCTTTCTGCTGGCTTCAGTGAGGATTGAATCTCCTCCAAACTCTTCAGGACTGAATCAGTAAATTCTGTTCTGTGCCACTGCATCATTCTGAATAAGATTTAACTGGGAGAAGTAATAAACAATAGAATTGCTTTATCTATTTAAAACTATGTAAATAACTATAACATGCCTCCCCTTCCCCCCGCCCCCCCCCCAAAAAAAAAGAAAGCCCAAACCCTAAAAACCAAACCAGCCATCCCACCTGTTATTTAGCAGACCATAGATATTTCACATGAGTAAAAATAATTTTTTTCAAGCACTTGTTGGCAGATTTTTGCCTATGTAGTTTTATATGTAGGGCTGGGTTCTGCAAGGTCCTGAGCTCTGATCCAGAGAAGCACTTAAGCAAGCTTGTGATTTGGGACTGGCTAGAAGGTAATCATCTGACTAATACACTTAGTACAAACCAGAATTATTGGCACCTTATGGGACTGGTTATATTGCCATGTTCATATACATCTGTCAACTCAATCTACTGAAATTTGTCTTAGATGTTATTTGTACCTATCGTGCTAAAGAATTTAGCTAGAATCTCAGTGTGTTTAACTAGCAGAAACCAGAAAGTGTGTGAGGCTTTTTCCCCAGAAGCCTTAATAATAGATTTGAATCTTAATGGAAATTGTCATCTCCATTAACATCATTCAGGATTTTTTTTTTTTCCTCACAAGCTGTCTTGCAATGGTATCTGCATCTTAAAATGCATATTAAGAAAAGAAGCCTGCAAAGCACAGTTTGTATTGAAATTCCTTAGGTTTTATTCAAGAGGTGTTTTAAAATAATTTTCAGCTGACCTGCAAGACTGATATTAGAATGTATTTTTAAGTTGACCATCACTCAGTTTAGAATTTGAGTGCTTGTAATAGATGTGTGTGTGGTTTAAGTATAATTTTTTTGTTCTTTACAGGACATCAAATAAACACCACAAATTACTAAGCAATGCTTAAATTACAGCTTACATGTGATCAAGTGTTTTGAGAGATGTTAAAATTCTGTTAAGTTAATGTTTGAATGATTGTATAGCAACGATTGTGGTAAGTTCTGTAGTAATTGAAGACCATATACAAGTATGAATCTACCTGTGTAGATTCCAGTGTTACGCACTCTGGAAAACAGAAGTATGGGGGTTTTTGTTTATGAAACAGTAAATACTTTTCTGAGAAGCAAATTGAGTAATCACAGAGAGACAGTAAGATAACTGGAATAGGCATTTCTGAATTCCATGAATTTGCTTTCTGCTTCTTCACTGCTATCATCCAAAACCTAAGCTTTCCTCAAAGAGCAAGTATAATATAGGGGGGTTGATACTTCACAAGTTATTTTACTCCCCTCGGTAAGCACCTGGCTGCATATAAAGAGAAAGATGGTCTTTTGCTGATACTGATGCATCCCTTATGCTTGACTGCTTTGCTTTGCCCTGACAAGGTGCAAGACTAGAAGAGCCATGCTGCTTGCCTAGCTGCTGCTCAGCTGACATCGCTTGCAGAATGAAATAAGAAAAGGCAGAGGGGCTGGGGTGGAGGGAGAGAGGAGAAAACTTGGTGTTTTAAATGGAAATTTCAGACCCCTTCACCGGAGCACTACTAGTTGTTTCAGCTGTAGCAGTGCAGCTTTGAAGTAGTCAGGTTTTTATTACGGAGGTGAGTATTTCTCACCTCTTCTGGGTTTGGTTTGAGTAAGTCAGTAACTGCTTAACCTGAGGGTAGGCTTTCAGGGGTGCCGCGATGCCTACCCTAAGATATAATGTAATTCTAGTTTTACAGGTTTGCATTGCAATTACCTGCCATCCTCGGGCAATCATGTTTCTCAAGTATGCCAAAAGAATACAGATATTTCCTGGACTGATTCTTTCCTTTTTCAAAACCAGCTTTTCTTTGATGCAGATTAAACCCCATATCAAGTAATAGCTATTACAGATGTACTTTCTAATGCTTTAGTGGTTAGTGGTCCTGCTGCAACAGCCAAAAGGCAGTAAGTATGTTGTAAATATGATAGAAAATGGAAACATTGGGGAGGCTGCACTTATTTTTTTTCCCTTTTGGTTTATAATTTGGTTTGTAATTTTTCGTCTGTGTCCTTCCTCTCTTCACCGCACTTTGCAGTAAACAAAATGAAAATGGGAGAAGAACTTGATAATTTATAAATTTTAGCTATCCTGGAGTTCTAGTTCTGTTCGTGTCCAATGAAGCTAATGGACATAGCTGAGTAGCAGGCAGCAGTCTGGAAATACAGAGCAAATGTGTCAAATGGCTTCAGAAAGTCTCCCCCGAAACAGGTACAAGAGTTGTGAATCAGTCTCTAGTCTTGCTGAGACTGTCATTGAAAGAAATTAACTGAAGGGCTTCATTGGCCCTTATATATATGAATATGTGTGGATATATACACACGTATACATGTAATATATATTTTAAAATAGAATATAGCAATTTAGAAATACAATGTAATAGTATACACCTAACACACTTTTAAAAACTTGTTCTATCCGTTCCTTTGCTTCTGCTTTTATAATGACCACAAGCCATTATAGGGCAGTTCAAGGGAAATGCTTCCTCATCAAAAAATAAGCAATTATCAAGCAGGAAACATAAAGTAGAAAGAAATGATTAGTTGAAGTGAAGTATGGTGGCATAATTTTACTGCTGTTAACGAGTTGATGGACAGATCTTAAATTTTAAAATTGTCACCTGACAACAGGTCTTGGCTTTGTGTGTAATGACACCAAGCCTTGATGAATTTACCTAGGATTTCTAAAGATAAAGGAAATAACCTAGTCTTCTAATGACATTGTCAGATTATTTGTATGAGCTCATTATTGACAGCGTATTTTAAAATGAGCAATGTGTAATAAATGAAACCCTGTTGTGTTTAAGGATTTGCTTTTACTTAGCTAACAAAGCCATCTGTAGTTATCTCATGGATGCTTGTCTTTAGAAGAAAAAGCCTTTCTTGGGTTGTCTCAGTGCTTGTTACGTTCACGGCTGTCCTGGTTTCAGCTGGGACAGCTGGGACAGAGTTATGGTAGTGCGACAGCTGGGGCAGCTCCACCCTGATGAAATTGCTGAATTCTGTTTTGTGTGGTGGTATTAGGTACGATTACACATTTATTGTTACGTAAACAGAATAAACTAAAACCCCAAAGAAATTCCATGTCTGTTTCTGAAGCATTTTCTCCCCTTTTAATTATTTATACTGCAGGTAAGCCATCAGAAATAAAAAATAAATGCAATTTTCAAGATTGCAGTGCTTGTAAAGTACTCATTCTTACTCTCATTGCCAAATGCTGATAGTATATTATGTTTACAGTATATTAGATTAAATGGAAGTTAGGCATTTATGTGCTTTTAAAAATCTGTCAAATCAAAACATTTGTTTGCCAAAATACACATTTTGATGCCTTCATTTTATGTATCTGTGCTTAGAGATTTTAGTTACGTGCTGTGTTCTGCTCTGAAAAATGTGGTCAGCATGGTCACAGCCAAATGTTTACTAGCACACTAGAAAGCTGTTTTTATTGCGCTGTTGTATCTAGCTGAGGAGGCATTCTTCAGGAGAGTGAATCGTAGTGAGTCGGTGAGGCATGGCTCTGTCATGATCAGGTCACTTGTGGCCCTTGGAAGCCCAGAGTAAATTGGTGGTCCTGCAACTTTGGGGCAGCAGTTGTGTTGCATAAGAGGCTCAGTTTAGGCCATGCTGGATTGCGTTTCCGCAGCTGGTGTCCCAGTTGTGTGTGCATCTACAACATGCTGTGACTATATCGTAGACGAAGAGTTAATCTTTAATTCTGTTAGTATTCTTGTGCTCACCCGATTTCCAGTGATTTGCATCACTTACGGAAACCCTTAACTACAGAACTTTTTATCTGAATTGGCTGATGGATTATTATCTGTAAGTTCCCATTGGAGGTAGCATGATTTCTCAGGTTCTGCAACAGCCGCTGCACGGTGGGGTAGTCATTCTGGGGGTCTGTAATGTTGCAGTGTGGTAGCTCTCACTGGAGTGATGCCAACTGAGGGGGAACTAACTTGGAGACAATTGACATTAATGAAGATATCAGATGCTGGCAGACATTGACAGAACTGGGAATCACAACCCAGGCTGAGTCCCCTTCTTGGATCCTATCTCTCAGAGCTGTCAGGTGTATCAGCTATAATTATTACTTAATTATATAAATTAAAAAAAAAAAAGCCAAAAAACCCCACATAACCACACAACTGTTGAGTAGTGCTTTATTAGAATGGTGTTTTATTTTAGACTTTTTAATATACTTTTACTGTCCAAAATTCCTGTGTGTGTATTATTATTTACTATTAATCTCCATTATGTCTCAAAAATGGAAAATTTTGGTTTTTTTCTAGGGCAGAAATCTAACAACAGGAGAGCTTGGATTCTTCCCAAGCGATGCAGTAAAGCCTAGCCCATGTGTAAGTACAATTGTTTAATTCTGTTTGCCATCTTACAGAAAACCTGCCTAGTTCATACCATTGCTTTATTAATCTTACGTTAGGAAAATCATGTTGTTTCTAGTTCCATTGTGTTTTTATGGTACGTTCAATATTGCTTAAACTACAGCATTCTAATACTTTTGGTTATTGAATGTAAATAGGGCATGTCAAGAAAATACGTTTGAGAAGCAGATTTAACTTTCGGCAATATTAATAGGTTGAACTGTGTAAAGAGTTGCCAGAGTATAGAATAAGCACATTTTATGTGAAAGTGCAGTTTTTTCCATCCCCAGCAGTAAGGTGAGAATGCTGTGGTTCTAATCTATTCCCCAGTCACTTTGGGTTAGAGAGAGGGATTGCACCATAAGCGGTGAGTTTAAAAATGTGCAAGAGTAAAACTAATATAAAACTTTGAATTCAGACTGCTCAATAAATTTTGTCCTCTCTGTAAGTTCTTACCTGCCTTTATTTTACATAAGGATCTTCTCAATCTAGAAAAGTTCAGGATAACAATAAGAAAAATTATTTTATGATATGTACTGAAGAGTTTTGTATACAGATGTGATGATGCATTAATATACTGTGTGTTTGCTCCTTCATCCTCTGCCCTCTGTAACACTGCATTAGATTACTATGCTATATGTCACTTTGAGGCTAATTAACGTAAACCCATAAAATCAGTGATTAATCATATTCCTTACTTTGCTTTAAGACAGCTTTAACTTCTTTTAACTTGATTCACAACAGTTTGACTTATTAACAGAATTGCTTTCATTACAGCAATCAAGATATGCCACTTAAATGGTTTATAAGTAGGTGGAATCAGCTCTTGGTGGCTGCATTTTGATATGCCTTTAAGGCTTATATTGTGCCTTAGTTTCTAAAACAAATATACATGTGATCCTAAAGAATATACATACATTAGTATATCCTGAGACGTCTTTAGTATCCCATATTTTTAGAGTTTTGTTTGAAGAGGGATGCACAGAATCTTTTAGGTACAAGGTACGTTAGATTGAGTGAGAGAACAGGTCTGGAATAAAGATGAAAATGTTATGTGAATCATAGAATGGTTAGAGTTGGAAGGGACCTTAAAGAACACTTAGTTCCAATGCTCTTGCCATGGGCAGGGACACCTTCCAGTAGACCTGGTTGCTCAAAGTCTCATCCAGTTTGGCCTTGAACACTTCCAGGGATGGGGCATCCACAGCTTCCCTGGGCAACCTGTTCCAGTGCCTCACCACCATCACAGTAAAGAATTTCTTCCTAATATTTAATCTAAATCTACCCTCTTCCAGTTTAAAACCATTACCCCGTGTCCTATTGCTACATTTCCTGATAAAGAGTCCCTCCCATCTTTCCTGTAGACCCTCTTTAGGGACAGGAAGGCTGCTTTAAGGTGTTCCTAGAGCCTTCTCTTCTGCCAGCTGAACAACCCCAACTCTCTCAGCCTGTCTTCCTAGGAACTTAGCCTGTCTTCACGTGAACTCAGCTTTCTTCCCTCCACCCCCTGCTTATTGTAAAAGTTGTGGATTGCCTGTGCCATGGTGTCACTGTGCTGGACACAGGCAGTACCTGCTCTGTGTTGGCAGTAGGTTCTTGGAGCCACCACATCATTGACAGCAACTGTAGCAACATTTTAGGAACTACCACTATGCTTTAAAGCAGAGCAATTGGGATATCCAAAGTTAGGAAAAATGCTACTGGGTTGTTGTTGAGATTGCTTTCTAGTGATAAAGCTTTCTGCTAAACTTAGAAATATACTGTTTAGAGGAGTATTGAAAATAATACAGTTTTACAGAATGAATAGATGTTATTCATGAAATGTTACCAACCGATGTCATGATCAGAACAAAAAGATAAATTGATGCTTCACCACTGTTAACTTGGAAGGATGAAATATAAACATCTTATTATGATAAATGATGCAGTTAAAGATACTGAAACATCAATCAGGTTTTAAACATGCTATAACTTTTACTGTTATTATCAAGTCTAACAGTCTTTACAACCAGCCGATATAAAAATGCCCAGAAACAGCATAAAATACATACATCAAAAGACTTTAGGAATGAATATTGAATGAAAAACTGCTGAGCTCCAGAATATCTATATTCCAGACTTTTCACAGATGTACCTATAAACAATTTTTTTCTCTTCGCAATAAGTAGTATATGTCAGCAGACATTTTCTGCACTATATGAGTAATATCTGGTTCTTCCTAGCTTCCAGTTTTCTCATTTCTATCGAGGCATTGGATACATAGCACGGTATGAGCCAAGAGCTTCTGGAATAACATTTGATTTTACTGTATTTCATGAGAACGAACAGCACCTGTTATATGTGTATATCTGTCCATTCAAAATTAATGAAAAGGACTACTCATCTATTGTTTAACTGCTCTGAAGGTTGAACTTAAAACATCTCTGCATTTTTATATCCTTTCCAACATATTAGGGTACTTGGCAAATAAAGAATGATTTTTATTTCTAACTATTCTTTCTTCTCCTGCTGCTGATAGAATGCCCGTTATTTAATTAGTCCTATGGGGGATAATACAAATCATTAAAGGTGCATTTCTTCTGTAGATGAAATGTATTATTGAAATATCTCTCAGCGTGTAAAGACTCTATAAGTGCCTAGGTGGCCTTGGTCTCATTTGGTCGCTTCACTAAAATGTATCTCGTAGGAATTCTTTGTTTGAATATTCGTAATCTGTTAACTTTTTTCCAAGTCTTACCATTAGAAGCAGATGTGCCCAAGTAACACCATCAGTAGCTGTAGTGATATGAAGTGCTACTGCTGCTACCAGTGGTAGTACCCGGCTGTGTTAGACCCCATATCCTTCAAAAGGGTTTGCGTACCCCCAGCATGACAAATGCTGCTGTTTGAGAGCCCTTTGTCTACACTATTTGGGAGTAATGCATGTTTCCTTCTTCTTTCTCAAAGACTAGACTAACTTAATGACTGTTTTAACAGCTGGATAGATTTGCTGTTGTGCAATCTGAACCCTGGTTTTACTACAGAGAACTTTAATGCGTTACACACCAGTATCTGCTTTGTTATTTAGGGGAAAAAAAAAAAAGTACATTTTAGGCTGTCCTGTAAAGTTCAGAATTTTATCATAAAGATCTTGGATTGAGAGGCGTTTGAGTAAGTGTTTATGTATTTAGTTTGAGCGACCATTATGTCAAAGGTAGTGAGCAGAGCTTTGTGAACTCTGCAAATTTTGGTTCATGGAAATGAATCATAACAGTGCACAGATGGAAGTTGCATCTTAAGTAAATTTAAAGTCAGCCAAAACTCTATCCTGTCACAAAAACCTGAGCAGTTTTGTTTACTTCTTTGGAGAAAGAGAAGTTGGGAGAGATACTAATTTATTTCCTAATCAAAGGTTTTTTGAAAATTTTCTCAATAAAAAAATGTTCTGAAGTTAGGTAAACACTTAGTGTTTCAAGCGAAGCATTTGGGGTAAGTGCATTGTATAACTCTAGTGTTGAGGCTTCTAGCATGACGATAAGAGCCTTAAAATGGTGAAACGGTAACAATTCTTACTAGTTTCAATAATTTAGTAATTTTGCGTTCCAGTAACTGTGGTTTTTTTGAGGAGGTTGCAAGATAATGTTACCAACACAAGTGGCTGTAAATTTTATATTCCTCTGTACATTCCCTCAACTCATATCATCTTCTGTCATCTAGTTCACAATATCCTGGTTCAATCATCACTTCATAGCTTTCTATTCTGCTTTTTTTCCATTCAAAAGGTGCCTGTTACTACCTCAGCAATACTCCTAGAATATACCATAGCATTTTGGACAGGTTAACATAAAAATTTTGCATTACTTGACTCTTGCAACCTTAACTGCAAGCTACTGTTATTAAATATGCAGGGAGGTGGGCTTTTTGTGTTGTTGGGAGTGGTGGTGGGTTTTCTTGTTGCACAGGGGAGGAGCTTCTTTTGTCCTGTTACTGGAGTTTATTTCAAGGTCAGGTCTAGAGACTTGATAAAGATCTCAGTTGATACCTGAGGTCAAGTTAGTTGGAGTTGTAATTGATTTCAATTTCAATTAATTTAAGGTTTTAGGCCTGTATAATAATAACTCCCTCAGTTGATCTGTGTTTGGAAGTCTCTGTTGAAGACATTCCATATATCATAAATAAAAAATGTGAGAAGAATGTTATTCTATTTTTTCCCTATTATATTACAGAAAATAATAAAATATTCTTTGGTTTTACTGGAAGAAAAAAGAAATTATTTGCTTGTCTAGGAACATATGACATTACGTTATAAGTCTGCAAGATGTATGCTAAGCTTCCACTAAAATAATTTTTTCAGCGCTTTGCAAGTTTCACATGTTTCAGAAGAGTAGGGCAATACCAAAGTATCGTACACCAGTGGGAGGATGTCCAGATGAAATGCTGATTTTTATGGGGATTGCTATACATGCATGTTGTGCATGTATAAACATTATATATGCATACATTTATGTATACCTATAACATCGATTATGCAAACTGATTGTCATTTGCTTTATTTTTTAAATGGAATTTGAGAATTAAATTCCATGCTTATTAAAACCCAGTACAAGAGTTAACCACGTCAAATATAAAGGTATGAATGATGTCATACAACACAATCTGTGGATTATCCTCAACTCTCTCAGAAGATTATATACTGTATTTCCTAGTAGACAGTCTTTCTAAGGCCATACATTAAGTAAATTTTATACATTTTACTGTAAATTTGGTGCACATTTTAATGATACTTTTCAACAATATGTAGCATTGGGCTATTTTATGTATGAAATTTGAATGTAGACACTGTCCAAAAAAAATTCTAACAGTTCTATTAAGTAAAAAAATCTGTCACAGCGGCAAAGAGTTAAAATATTCTGTACTACTTTCAGAACAATATGCGATATTTATCCTTTATTATAACTTCCTTCAAAAGAAAATAGACTTGCAAACTAATTAGATCATCTGTTTCTTTTAACTTGTTTCATCTGGATGTTGACAATTAGATCAATGCTATCTTATTTGTGTTAATTAGAAAAAAACCTTGATCTTCATTCTCTTGTATCTTTTCATGTCCTAGGTTCCTAAACCAGTAGACTACTCTTCACAACTGTGGTGAGTCTGTGGAATTTCTTTGAAAGAAGCAGTCATAGAAAGACAACTGTGCTGGTTAAAATTTAATTTAGATTAGTTTAACCTTTTTAGGCTTCTGAAGAAGGTATTGTGTAATGGTTTGGGAAAGCAACACCATGCATTGCCTAAAAGCATTTCCGTTGTAATAAAGTACTTAATGATTTTGACATTTTGTTTACAAGTTTGTATCTGTGCAGCCTTAGTCCCAGAGGTCTGAAATATAATAGTAAGAGATGAGTATAATATGAAGCATGCTGGTAGATCTTACATGTTAAGTGAATAAAGAGAAGGAATGACATTAAATAAATCCTGTCTTGCGAATAATTCTGCGTTTCCTTGAAAAAAACCCAGAACTACAGAGATATAAAAGGATGGTGTATCAAAACTACAACCACTGCTGGGCTGAAGCTTATATAGGGTGTGAACTCTTGGCTGGAATTCAGCTTGCTTCTCGAAAGGCATGGTGATTCTAACAGAACAGAATAAGCATCACTTGTGTTCTTTCGCTGGTTTTATGCTGTGTCGTTTAGATGCGAGTTCTGATTTCCTCCAGTTTGTCAAGAAGTGAAAATCAGAAATGGATCTAAATAAATACTGTTTTTTTCCTATAACAAGCCAAAGAGAATGTTTGATATTTAAAATTGGTATTTTAAATGAAATTCTAACATTTTTCTCTATTTATAATTTTGTGAGAAGAAAGCATATCATTGGCATCAGTCTTTATCTACTGAGGATTTGTAATGCTTCACTGGAAAATGATTTTAGGCTGAAACTTTCTGTAAAATGTCACGTGTTTTGTGATAAACTTCAAAATGCATGTTCCCTGAGGTGTTTCGTAAAAAACCCTATTTTTTATTTAAAGCTCCCTTCTAATTGGTAGTGATGTATTAGTATGAAATTTTACATAGTAGTTGTCTGTGATGTTGACTGCCTAGACTACTTTCTAAAATGGTAAAATAAGTATAATTTCCCTGGAAAGCTAGGTCACTTTCCTCAGTTAACAGTTTAACCTCTAGTTTTGCAGATAAATGTCTGCTGACAACCTCTCAATGAAGTCCCGCTCAAACCAGCAAGGCAGAGCAAGGGCACAAGTCTGCTTATGCAGTCAGGCTGCAGAATCGGTCACTTATTTGTCTTAGCTTTCAACCCTTAGCATCAGCTCTTTCACATTTGGACATATTAAGCTGAATTTTTTTTTTCTTTTTCTTGTGGATCTTTAGTCTACCCAGTAAACTTTACCCTGTAGAGGTTACAATAATTAAGAAACAAAATAGTGCATTTGTATAAATACAAAATTTCTATATAGGTCTTTTTTTGACCTAATATGCTACCAGTGGCTGATTCTTCACTCTGTTAAGATAAATCCCACTAGAACTCAGGCACGTTCAAAGGTTCTGGACCACTGTTTAATTGTTTCATTTGCAACACATGATTCAGAAAAACATTTGGTTTTATGAGCTGTTCAAGCCGGTAGTCATTCAGCTAATGCTAGGGCTAGAGTACTTTCCTTAACAGGCATTGTATTCAACATGTGCAGAAGTACTTTTCTAATCAAAAATTTCTACCCCACCTCCCAGTGCAGAATCTTTTCATGCTTTATTCTTCTTTCAAGGATGTAGAAGCTGTATTCAGTTGCAAGTGATGTATTTTTAGGTCCCCTTCATATGCAGAATATTGGGACTCTACATTGCATATTTGATAGACCTTTCTTTGTAGCTTCAAAAAAAATCATAGGCAAATTTATTGTTCTCTGTTATAGGTTTGCAGGAGCAATGGAACGATTGCAGGCTGAGAGTGAACTTATTAACAGAGTAAATAGCACTTACTTGGTGCGGCACAGGACCAAAGAGTCAGGAGAATACGCAATTAGTATCAAGTAAGTGGAATAAGATCTCCTACAGAAAGTTTTCCTGTTCTCATTTATGTCTGGATAATATTTGAAATAAATAGGGAAAATAAAACCCTGTTTCAGTTTATATAATCGTACACAGCCTTTAAGAGAGTCAATGTAGGAAAACTGAAGTTGCTTACAAAAATACCCAGAATTTGTAGCAGAAAAGTAGCAATGGTTTTATAATGCTGGTGTAGCAAATAGGTCTACATAAATGATGGTCTGCTTCTCTGAAGTGAATAAGAATGTTTCATTGACTTCAGCAGGAACTTGTTGAAGCCCTTTGCATCTCAGACATTTCAGTAAAATGCGGGTTTATAAATTCTGTGGATGCAAATGATTTTGAGGGTCTTGTTTGCTTTCATGTTTTTTATCAACGTAAATATAAAAGTAAGAAATACATGGGAATTCCCAATTAGAGTGAGTGGTTAGTTGTGACTTTTCTTCTGAATACAGATTACCTCTTCAGCTGTACTCTAATAAATATATTTGGTTAATTAGATGTCAGCTTTGTCTTGGCACAGATATACATTTTGTCTGAAGAACTTATTTGTGTGGTGTTATTGGTGCATGGCCTCAGGTAATTATTGATTGCATCTGATTAAAAACACATTTAAATTCATAAGTTATTCATTGCCCACAGGTACAATAATGAAGTGAAACACATCAAGATTTTAACAAGAGATGGCTTTTTCCACATTGCAGAAAACAGAAAATTTAAAAATTTAATGGTAAGCCTTGATTAGGTTTTTAACGTGTGATTTTTCTATGTAGCTGTTGCTGTTATTGAAGGCTGCTTTGGTTTGTGAAATTACAGAAGGCTCTGAGTGAGAGATTTTAATTGTGTCTATACCTGCTAGTAGGATATTTTTTTATATTTATGGTTTATGCTCTAAGTGATGGTTGTATGTGCTTAAAATTGCATATTTATATTTAGGAATGGGCTGTGTCCCTTGCGGTGATGTGAAAGAGAGGAGGAATTTGAATCCCATGCACCACCCAACTGTGGAGTTAGGCTGAATCTTGACAGGAGAATTCAATGTATTTGGAAATCTTTCCCTATATTGTAATGATCCCTAAAAGCAGCTAAGTGAAGGTTCCTTCCCAGCCCAACACATGTGCACATGTACCGCTGAACATAATGATGCCTATTGATGCATCAGTTCAGAGGGAGAGGATATAAGGTGCAGCTGTGTCAGAGAGCCCAGAAAAACTTGGGAGAGGCTGGTCTTCCTCATCTTGGTGCACCAGGCAAAGAAGTGCAGCTAGAGAATAGGGCTGTCTGAAATACTAATAACTCAGAATTCCTCGGTGGAATAATAGTAATCTGAAGTCAATACCAACTAGTTTAAATTAAAGAAACTGTGTGGCTATGTCAAACTTATACTCTGTGTCAGCAAACCACTCACTAGCGATCTATAGTAATAACACACAAAACGTAGGCACTCTCATTAACTTTTACTCCGACTATGGGCATAGTTAATTTCCAGAAATAAGAGTTCGGTGTTATAACTGCCAAGATCAGTGAGTTTTCAATGTTATGTCAGAGTTGTTTCGTACTGGGAAGAAATTCCTTTTTTTGAACTTTAATTTGAAAGAATTTAATTTTGCACAGGCAAGACTCATAAATACAAGGTGTCTGAATAAATTATGTTAGTGCATTTGTAAAATTTTACTGCTTAAGCATTTTCTGATACATTGTTAAAGGAAACTCGTTCAATATATTATCTTTAGTGCAATCAATTGGATTAAAACTTATGCTACAGCCTTTCTGCATGCATATCCAAGTACTCTAAAACAATAAATAAAAATGAAGGGCAATGCAAGACAGAGTAAGAAGAGAAGCTTTAAAACCAGAAAGTCTTGGAAATTACTTTACTTTAAACGACGATACTCTGTAAAACAAGAGCATCCTACAAGTGATAAAAAATGAAGCAGAAATCTATGCTTCGCCTGATCCTATTTGAAATAAGTGCTCATTAGAATGGGAAGAGCATAAATTTCCTGATGAAGAACGCACCCAGCTGTTTCTGCACTCTCATGTCTTCATTTGACACTTAAAAAACAGTGAAGTGTTAGGGCTGGGGACCCTGTCATTGGTAGCAACAGAAATTATGGCGTTCCTCAAATCCATGAAGGAAGTGGCTACTTAGTCTGCAAACACTACAAGTGTTTTGCTGGAAACTGATGAGAATGTACGAGCACTCTTTGGATCTTGGCAAAGCACGTGAGCTGGAGTTGCGTACTGCCAGATACGGCACCAGTGCAATTTAGAGCACTGATGCAGGTTTCAAAATAGAGTTGAATGATTAGAGATACGAGTACAGGACACAAACTTGGATAAGAAAAGAAATAAAAAGAATATGCATTGCGTCAAAGAATTGGGAGGACAAAAGAAATTTATAGTGTAAAGGCCTCATTGCTACCAATTTAGCCTTGCTAAAATTGTTAGGAAAAAGTCATTTCATAACTCAGTTTTAGGGTATTATGAAGTCTGCCCTTGAGAGTTAAGTAGACAAGTGATAGTGTTAAGTACTGTTTGCGTATGCTGTGGAACAACTGCTTTGTTCTGGGTAGATACAAGAGAAAAAGTAACAGTGTCTGGAAAAAGAGAGGAACAAAAGTAGTCTAAGTAGAACTGGGAGCAGAATAGAGTCAAAGCCAGCAGCCATGGAAACCTAAAGTAGTGATCTGCAGTGACACAGTGTTCTGTACTACTTCGGAGGTAACAAAAGTAGCACAGCTTTTATACGTAGTTTTCATAGTACATTTGAAAAACTTTCACAAGAGTAATTAAAATGTGCTGAGTGTGTAAAGCAGGCCAAGGTGCGGAGAAAAGTCAGCTCTGCTGTGATGGTGCGAACCGATGTGAACCGTGGTAATGTGACAGACTCCAGAGGAGCCCCATCCACGCTGGCAGGGGCTACTTTCCTTGCTTAGCTGTTTCGAAGCTCTCTTCTGTGATTTGTGCAATGAATGCTTTAGAGGCCAATTGTTTGTCAACTGTTGTCATGGAACAATGGTATTAAAGACTAAGCTTTTAAAAGAAACTGAACCTTTGTGACCCAAATTAATTTTTTTTTTCTCACATCGGAACCATTTTACTTATTTTGCCAACAAATAAAATCTGTCCAGTTGAAATTCTTACTATCTATACCAAACAGCATAATTTTTACAGACTTACGTGGTGCAAAAAAATAACAAAAGTTTCATACTAATTATTTTTCTGTTATCCAGAAATCCTACTTTGAATGCTGCTTACTTACAAATCACCCTCTCTGTTGCCTTGGTAATCTGAATGTCTGGGTACTCAGTGATGATATGTGACAGAAAATTTGGCTGCTGACATTGTAGCTTGCGTACTGTGCTGGTATCGGACAACAAAGCCCAAACAGTTCTTAGTCTTCTGGCCTTTCTGCCTACTTAGAGTGCCTAGCAGGTCTGTGATCATGAACTGTTAAGGTGTAAATTTTACTTGGCTTTGGACTGTGCCTTAGAAGCAGTTTCAGAGAGGTGCAGCAGCTTGCAGCGTGGGGAGTGAAGTTCAGGATTCAGTTCAGAAGATAATCTTCAGACTCTTAAGAACTTATGGTTTATGCACTAGATCTTGGACTAAATAATTTGAGAGTCATTTTCTGGAATTAATATACCATTGAACTGATATAGGCTGTTGCAGGCTAATAATTTCATTAAATATTTTTTAACTACAAGGAATGATTGAACACAGCACTATTTCCTTATTTTGACCTAAGCTTGGCTTGGTCAACTTTGATTTTGGAAATCTAAATGTAACTAAGTAGAACAAAATGACTGAGCTACTGGTAGGAGTGAAGGGTCTTATAGTAAGTATATGGCTTTGTGCTTGTATTTCTGAAGAGTGAAATCCCACAGTTGAGTATCATTAATCAAATGAAATGTTTGCTTTGAATTGTGTGGTCACTTTTAATCTTATTCTAGGCTCTGTGTACAAACTGAGTAATATTGACACTAGTAGGGCTAATTCACAGGTAAGAAGCAATGGCAGGGGTTGAAGATTGCAAAGGAACAACATGAGCAGTCAGTATTTTGATAGGTGTTGTCTTCTTTAGAAAAGAAACTGAAGTAACTTACCTTCTTGGTTACATAAACTATTTGAGACAGGCTTTTATAATTTCATTTATGTGTGCGTGCACATCTATAAAATTTGTGCATACATATAAAATTTGTATGTGTGCATATATATGTTTATATATATGCACACATATACACATGCACAGAAGCAAATGTTTTAATTGAACCTGAGGAGAATGTGAAATGCTGGGTTTTCCAGTCAGGGTGCACTATATGACTAGCTCTCGTGTCCTGTCCCTGCTCCATTCCCCCCTGCAAAACCACAAAACTCACAAATTTTAATGGCAGAGCTTTGAACATTTTACATGGTCTGTGTATCTGCTCATTAAGTTGCTCTTGACTGAATTCTTCGCAAAAGAAATTTGAGGAAACAAAGACATTTACTGTTATATACTTAAGCAGCTGATCTTACCTTCTCCCTAGCTTCAGAATAGCAAACACATGCTCAGCCTGGCTCAAAGGAGCAGTAGATATTGACTCTGACAATAAGGTTTTAATTTAAACAAAACAACAAACCCACAACAACAAAACACCAAAACCCAGTTAAGTTGTAGTGTAAAAGCAGTCAATATTTAGGATGTTTGATTTTTTAACAATAAACATGTACTGTGAGATGTTGTATTATAAAATAAGGTCACTTGTGTGATAAAACTGTCCTTGAGTGTACACCAGAATGCTGAAAAAGATGTGATTTCAATTTTCCAATGACACAGTATTTTTCCTTCCTGAAAGGAACTTGTGGAATACTATAAGCACCACTCTCTCAAAGAAGGCTTTCGAAGTTTGGATACTACTCTTCAATTTCCATACAAAGAATCTGAAAACTCAGTGGGACAAAGGAGTAGCAGAACAGGTGGCAACCGTGAGTATTATACTTTTTTGTATTTTATTTTCTGACATATAAATATTAAAAGGACAAGGTACTTTGAACATCTTCATTCTTCATTTTTGTCATATAACCAATTAATATGGTAATGCTTTTAGCTAGGATTTTTTGAAGCTAAGCAGATCCAGATCTGCCAGGAGGTTTATAAACATGTCTAGCAAGTTTGTCTTGCTGCCAAACTTAAAATCTCCCTGATATTCAAAAATCTATTAGGCATGCTGGTGAGAGATTAAACTGCATCCTGCCTAGGTTTTCCAGAATCTTGCATACATGCAGCTACAAGTGTTAATAATATCTGTGACAATTTCTAATCCTTAAAAAGGGATTTAAATAAATCAGTCTTGTGATGTAGCCATATAAAGTAGCATCTCGGTAATACCACGTAAACTTGTCCAAAAAAACCCCATTAGATTTACTGTATCATAATTATTTTTATGCCTGCCTTTTAACCTTAATGTTTATTACAGGGGTCTAAGCTTCTGCAAGTTAATGAACTACTGTACAATGTAAATAGCAGTTAAAAAGTTTTGAAGTTTAGAAATAAACTGAGAAGATTTACAATGCATGTGGTATCCTTTATTTAACCTATTACAACTTAAGTGGAAGTTAGCATGATTTTTAGGACACGTACAAGCTCAACTTTGTTAATGAAAACTACCACATGGCTGGCCTCTGGAAAGTATATAATGTCTCTCTCAAAGAGCAAATATTAGATTTGCAGTTCTGCAGACGATGGCCATACCTTTGTACAGCAACAGATAATAAAAGGAAAACAAAAATTAATGGGGATTTTCACAACATGAAGACTGCTGTGAAAGACCGTAGAGTCTAGTTTAGTCTTTGTGATGATGAAGCTGGCTGTGTTACTTTCATTTGCTGTGTTTGTGAGCTTTTGTTTACTTGCTTGCCTCTGTTCTGTAACATTTCTATAACTTTGGAGACTATGTTCCTCCCCTGATTAAAGTGAAAATTTAGGACAGATGATTGTAAGAAACCAGTGTGTCTCTGTGCCTTTCATTTACTCTGTCTCTATCTCCCAATTCCTCTTTATTCCTTCAATTTCTCTTTTCTTTTACTACTTCCCCAGACTTCCCTGTCAGTTATGCTATGCTGTATCTCAGTACCTCTCCATTCTTGGTGAATTTCTGTCCCGTCCTTTTTTTCTCCCTTTAGCTTGTGATCTCCCTTTGCTTCTCTTTTCCTCTTATCATCTCTTGTGCTTTCCTCATCCCTTGCTCCTCACAGCATTGAGGCTTTAATTGTTGAGAGGATATACCCTGCTTACTCTACTTTGCATTTGTTTTGGTTATTATTGACTGTGACCAGAGCCAATTTCTTTTATTTCCTTTCCTCTCTTAGGCCAGTTAGAATGTATGTATACCGTCTACCAACTTGCTAGTCTGCAAGAATATTAGCTAAATCATTTAAAACTTTACAAGATACAAGACTTATGGTACATCCTCATTACCTTCAGCGTACATACAACAGGAAACATCTCCTTTAACAAGACCTTTTAGGCAGTATATGGAAGAACAAAAGAAATTAGTGTGGGATGCTCTTGTTTTAGTCAAGGGGATGAGGAAGTGCATCTCTGCTACAGTAAATATCAGCCATTTAATGCTATAAACTATGCTGGTGGGAAATGGCAGGTTTTGTCTTAGGCCAAACTGATCAAAAAAACTCCGCTCAATTCTCAGACTACTCATATAAAATCTGACTAGATTTCCACAGTTCTGCTATCCTACCTAGATTGACTCTGGATCACGCTTTGATTTAATGGATTTGACAGTTTTCATTTAAAGTGTTAGCATGTTCCCATGACTGTGTGTTATTGGTTATTTGCGGGGTTTTTTTAGGCAAAATGTCTGTGATTAACAGCCCATCTGTGACTCACGCTGCTCAGTTTTAAAGCTATCGTGTTAGTTTTTGCCAAACTGATGTTAGAGTAACTATATATCTGGGCTGTGTGAATGCTGCTGAATTTGGAAAGAAGTTGATAAACTTTAGGTTGCAGTTTTGTTTAGTAGAGGAAGCAAATAAGTCATGGAGCAGCACTGGATGTTGACTTCACAGCCCTCAGTGAGAACCACCACACAGCTGTTTTTTTGACCTCTTCCCACTTAACCTGAGTGCAAGAAAAACAGTTGTTAAAAGGAAGCCAGACAAGTCAGCTGAAGAGAGTACTGTTGCTTTTTTTGTTTGTTCTTGGTTTGTTTTTTTTTTCTTTTGTTTTTTTGTTGTGCAACTTCTCAGTGTCACATTCACCATATTTTGCCAAGCACAGGGCTGACCCTAGTGAATGCAATGGACTTTGGCAGTTTGAAGCTGATTTTAAGGAGGTTTTGCATTTCAACTCTGTATTTTGCTCTACTCTATTCACATGACTTTATCTGGATTTTTTAATGGGGCTGTCTTTTGAAAGACATCAGCTTCTTATTCAAAACAGCTGGTTTTTAGCATATATAATTGACAGTGAGTGGGGAAAAGTATTTCTAAAGAGCATGAGTTGAACCACTGTAAACTTTAGCAGAGTTGTATCATTTTGTGCTGCCAAAGTCTTTGAGCTGCTGTGAAATTGAATGGCAATACCAAATTAACTTCACTTTCCAGAACAATGTGATTATATTCATTTTTTGTAATTGTCATGTTTTCACCCATTAAGGGAAAGAAAATCAAGTGGCATTTCAGTTTACTTGTAATTTCTGATATGAATCATAATAAATCACCTTGTAATTTCTTAAATTTTTAAGCAGTTTGATTCTTCTTCCAGCATCTACTAAATTCTTAAAAAAAAAATCTTCTTGTTATGGAGATAGTTAATTTGGCTTCCCACTTTAATTAGAATTTTGCTTTTTAGTCTCCTAGTCTTGCAGAAGTCACCCACTGTTCTGATATTTATTATACACTTTTAATATGGTTGTAAAAACTGTCAGACATTGATTTTTCTGAATATAGAATTTCAAGTTAATTAGGAAGATTTTTTGGGAAATGGTACATTCCTTCTTCCTAATTTTTCAGTCCTAGGCTTTTCTAGACATAAAATGATCAAATCTTGTTTTGCTACACAGAAAAATACTAATTCTTACATTAGATTAGAGGGATGATCGACCATTTAATGAAATAAAGGCAAAAACGGAAGAAAAGTTAACATTCTTCTACAGAATAGTTTTTGGCACTTTATTCTAATGTGCTGATGCAAAGCACAATCATAATGAGAAATCTGAGTCTTTATGATTTTAATGTAACCTAAATCACGAAGCCAAATAATATTTGAGTGACTATTTTTCATCACCTGTAGAATAGGAGTAGGCGCATTAACTAGTTATATCACATCATTCTACTACTTAATGCATTAACTGTGTAGAAGTGTCTGTTAATAAAGTAAAATAAAACAAGTGTCATCCCAGCCCTTAAGGAAACAAAAGACCTCTGACTTTATCCTTGAAAGCCAAGGCCAAAACTCTTATTGGTGTCATTTAAAAATAGACTAGTTATCTGTAGAAATCTAGTAGGATTTCCTTGCCCACATAGGTTTAGGTGTCTAGAATTTCACATGTAAAAATCAAACCTCCAGTTGTATCAGACAGAAAAATGCTCGAGAAGTTAAGATAATGTATGGACAGGAAAGGACCAGCCACCCCCTATATAGCAGATAACCTGTCTTTACTCCTGCTACTCTACTTTTGCACGCTATCGTTGTACTTTTGTAGAAATAAAGCCAGTTATTTGTCTCTAAGAATGGGCATGCTACTTCAGTCAATTTGCCCTTTCAGTTTGTTTAACATACCTCTATGCAGAGCTGTCGCCTGAGGTTACTAGCTCCAGTATAAGGGAGTTCCTCAGGTAACCTCATGCATTTTCAGATAATCCACTTAGTATTAGAGGCAGAGAAAGGATCATCACTGTGAAGGATCAGAAGGGAGTTTCTAGTGTGCAAGAGGCTCTGGAGTATGTTCTTTTGTATGACTTTGAGATACTAACCTATTGTGGTTGGCGTTTGTTTTGTTTTATTTTTTAAACAAATAACCCATAACTTATGAATGTTAAAATATTACATTGGTCCTGTTTAGTTTATTTAAGCTGGTAGTTTATTTGTCACAAATGTATCTATACTCATCCAGGAAAGATGCACAAAACTCTATCATTACCTCCAGCATGGATTCTTTGTTAATTCCTTGCCTAAAATAGTTCTAGTTGTCATTCCTGCAAATAACTGTTTTGAAGCAAAATGATTGTGTTTCATGTGTATTCACAAAAATAAATTCAGGGAAGCAGCTGTATGTGGTGAACATAATCCTGTTACATTTTTAAGGAACACTCTTGGTCAGTAGTTATAGATATTATTGGGCATAATTTGGAAACTACATTATCATTTATCCAGTTGAAGGTGGACTTCCCTTTCCAAATCACAGCTGGGAGCAAAAATTCCAACTTTATTAGATTTTGTACACTATATAATCTTCCTTGCCTCTTGAGAAGAGGGAGAAGATTTGAGAACATGTCAACAAACTGTAGTTCAATTTGAAGCAATTTCAGTTCATTTCATCTAACTTTGTATTTAAAAATATATTGACCCCAGGTTTGTTGTCAGTAGAGCCTCTAACCTTTCACCTGAGGAAGCTGTTGTATGGACTTAATATAATGATGTGCTGGTTCTTCCTAGGCAAAATGACACTTTTTTTTTTTTTGCTTGCTCAAGGGTGTTCTCTCAAGTCGGGGAAAACTACAAAGATGAGCAATGCTGTTTGGGCCTTAGAGGATGTAGTTTAGCTGTGGAGTTCCTGTTGATGTTAATGATTATCAGGGCAAAATGCATACTTTTTCCCACGCATATTAAGAGACCCCAGTTCAACTGGTGCTTAGACTATATTCCTAATTAAGGGCATGTGACCAGTCTTTCTGGGCTCAAGAGGAATTCTTATGTATGCATAAGTTCCTGTTTTTATGCTGTTAAGTAGTGGGGCACACAAAGTTAAAGAAGAAAATTTTTTTCTGTTAAATCTCAAAATATTTGTAACAGTCTGCAGTTTTAATCTGCTTCTCTGAAACCCTGAATGGGTGTCTTTTCTACTTTACTTTTTGAAAAATGCAGTTGTTAAAAATTAAATCATAGATCCAAATTTTCTAGTTATTATAGTCAATTTCCTTCCAGACATCCTTAGTAGTGAACCTTAGTTTCCTGATTATCAATGAATTATATAGTTAAAAAACTATTATTTAAATCTTATGCCAATATTTCAATGTTCTTTTGCTTTTCTCTTTTTCTCTTTCTTTCTCTAAGCCCCTTCTTTGTTCTGTGGGTTTTCTTTTGTAACTCCTCCAGACTACAGCTTTGTTCCCCCTTCCTCCACTCCTTTCTGGTCAGGTACTGCTTTACTGCTTTTATATTTCTTCTAAATTTGCTTCGGTTGTTTCTGTGTGCAGCAAGCAAGGGAAGGGACGAATCTAATACTTCAGTTGTTGTCTGATTCCAAAAGCTGAGTTATTACATGTTATTCTTGGAGTGTAACAAAAATCAAACCCTTAAACTTTTGAAAAAGTGTATATTACAATAAGCAGTTTGAATAGGTGTTGCAAAGCTCAATGGTTGCAGCAGATTCAATCATTGATCACACAACCATTAATTTGCTATGTAGTTGACATTTTATGGGCTATGTATGTTTTAATGTATTTGTTCAAATGCACAAACCTGAAATTCCACTGCTTACAGATAAATAATATATTCGTCCCATCCCTGCAGCAAACCATACTGCAGCAGCATCCTAGAACACAGTAGTTTTTTTGTAGAAAATGCTTTCTTTAAAGTCTGCATTAACATTGTTAATTAATTTTACCCATCTGTTTTCTAAATATTGTTTTCTTTATTCTCATTTAACCATCTCTGGCTTTAATAAATGCAAACATTTTAAACTAAGAGAGTGCATAAAAATGCTTAAAGTAGTAGCAGTGGTAGTCTCAATTAGTGCATCAGTGTGGCTATAACTTGCTCTGGTCTCTAAGACCTAGTCTTCAAAGAGGTGAACTGCATCACTGGATAATTCAAGAATTTTGCTAGTAGGAAGATCGATGCCTTCGAGGAGCATATGGAAGGAGCTACTACTGTTGAGAATGCAGCATTCACTCGCATTACACGGACGCACCTGTGTGTACAGGGGTGCAGGACTTGGCCTAGGCTGTGCAAATCAGGATCGGGGCTGGCCTTTCCACTAGGGAAAAGGAGGTGTCTAGCATGCAGGAACACGGATGTAGTCATAAGCAAGATCTGATTAGGAGAAGTAAGTAGGCAGTATGTTTTACACCTGCCTCATAGAGGCCATCCAAATTGCTTAGTGCTCTGAGGCGGATTCTTAAGGCTTTCTGTAGTTTCTAGAGGGGAAACGGATGTAGGGAGCAGCACAGTAGTAGAATGGCTAGTGTGCTAACTTGTGCTGAGGTTGTCTCTGAGCCCTCCCTCGATTCATGCCAGGGATTTCAATTTCAATGTCCTATACTGCTCTTGAATGTTTTGCCTGCCCCTCAGTGGTTCACTGTTTTGGAGTATGTTTCTTCCATTTCTATCTCCTTACATGCAGTTTTTTTTGAGGCAGATACTTTTACTTCCTTTCAGTAGTCACAACATTGACTCAGAATCCAAACTTTAAGGCACTCTTCCAGTTGACATTTACTTATATAAAGTACATACCTGTAGAAAAGATGACTAGAAAGCCACTGGTATAGCCACTTACCCTGTGGTCATGACATTCAACTGGAATGTCTGAAGCACTCCCCTCATTTGAATCAGAGAACACAAAGGAGTTAAGTTTTGGCCCTTTGTTGTAGGTAAATACTGTGAGCTTTTATCGTTTTGGGTGAGGACAGAGGATGGCCTCTTTTATTCAACCACACAGTACTTGATCATAAAGTCCGTTCTTACTGAAACTGGTATCAGTTCCATGAAAACAATTGTGAAGTGGCCTGCAGTGATAGAACAGCAAATCAAGACTCAGGGTTACTTTAAGCCTATCACACATTCCCATATATGGTATCAACAAATTATAATTATATTCCTTTTTTTCCTATTTAAACCAATTTATCAGAAAATTCTTAAGTAACTGTAACAATAAGAATTCAGTGTCTTACATATCACAATATGCTGTGTAAAGTATTTCTTTATACAAGTACAAAATACTAAAGGAAAATATCTATTAGTAATTCTTAATTTAAGTTTATCTACCTGTCTGAATGGGATTTCATATTTCGATTGACAGGCTGTGTCATATGATCTTAGTAAAATCATCTTTATTTCAAAATAGCCAAAGAATTTGCTTACATTAAATGAACAAATACTTATTTAATGATATTACAAGTATTTTTTTCAAAAGGGTCTTCAGAGCCAGCTTAGTTCTGCTGATATGGAAGCCGGTAACGCAGGAGAAGGGTTAAGCTGACTACTGGGCACTGGAGGTGCTGCCCATGCTTGTATAATAGAACTGAGCTTTGGTTAAATGGTGCAAGTAAATGTACATTGCTTCAAGGAGCATGGAAACTAATACACAAGAGCAACCCTTAGGGGCTATGGCTGCAGAATTATGAGGAGGCCATACCACAAGGAGAAAGAAATAACTACTCAGCTTTTATAATGGTACATTGACCCTTGTGGAATTTAAGCACAGGCAGAAAGGTGAGCTAAACCAGCCTGCTGTGATCACATGGAGCCTCTTTTGTTTGCACCCCCGTTCCTTCATCAGGGGCCCAAACTAGTATTAAAATTCTTTTACGGCACATCTGTCTCACTGTTAATGAGAAACTTTTCCAACATACTCTAATGTGAATGAAAGCTGGCTATAGTTCCCTGTCTTTTCTCCTGTTTGCAGAAGGAAGGGCTAGGTTAAGCAAAAGTGTATTTTTCTCATTCATACATGTACCTTTTATTCACCTCTCTCAGATTTCTCACTCTTTTTCCTGTTAATACTCTGACTATCTCCCTCCTAATACACAAGTTCTATTTATTACTGCTTTCTCAATAGCTTCTTTTTTTTTTCCCCTCACATTTTCTTTATTCCTCTCTTTAATTTCTCCTTCATAGTCCCCTGTTGGGCATTTTCTTTCCATCAATCTCTGCTGTTAATCCCGTTCTCTCTCTCCTTCCTCCTTGTCCGTGTAGCCATCCTCTTTCTCTCCTTCACTCAATGTTTCCTCTCACTCCCACCTGTACAGATGTCCTTTCCCTATGCTAACTGTCTTCCCTCAAGTTTCATTTATCCTGGGACAGCTCTGATTGGGAATTCAAGGTTGATAGTCTCTGCTGAGTTTGTTTTTGTGACTGTGTCACCAGAGAGATATGGCTAATATTTTTTTCCAGAATTATCACTGTCATTTTCCTGTATTCTGTCACTCATCTGGCTTCCTTTTATATGTTTCCTATCATAAGCATCACTTTTATTTGAAAATATGGATGTTTGATTCTAAATTAATCTAAATTCTGCTACTTTCTATCTCAAGACTTTTGAAGATACATGGTTTTGATTTCTCCTGCTTCTTTCTGCTTGTCCTCCCTGGCTTTGCAACTTGAGAGAAGTCCTCCTTTGCCCAAGATCTACTCCTCTTTCTTTTTCTATCCTAATTTTCCTCAGTATTTTCCCTCTTTATTATTCTTCCATGCATTTCTTCCCTTCTTAGTTCTTTTCTTGCGTGTTTTCCCAAATTTATTCACCTTTGCCTTGTGTAATTTTCTTCCTTGCCCCATTATCTCCGTTCTAGAATCTGAATTGATAACCATGCTCTCCAGAATCACTGCTTCCATCCTGCAGTGCTTCCTCAAATCTGCCAGTGATATTGCTGCACACCTATAAATGTGTACTGACCTTACAATCGATAACTGCTCTTTTTGTTTTTTCTTTCTCCAAAACAATTGCTGGCCATGATGTCCCCTTTCCCTGTAAAATTGATTAATGAAATCCTGATAAGGTATAGGACATAACATTCATGTCAGGATCTAAACAGGTAGCATCTACATCTGACTTAGAGGGGGAAAAGTATATTTGAACTTTAATATACTTAATATATCAGCTAGATTTTTATGTTATCTATACAATGTAAATATAGGCAATAAATTGAGATGCTGATTCTCTTTTATATGGCATCCTGTATCAAGGAGCTGATAAGCACCCTCTACATAAGCAGTCTGAAATGTTGGACTAAACTTTAGTGGCATGATATACAAGAGGGCATAATCTGTTTCCAAAACAGTTTTTAGGCATTCCATTTTTATAATAAATAATAATTTAAATATAGTATTTGTTGTTATTTTAAAATAAATATTTTCTATTGTCTACGTAAGCTAAAAATATTTGAATATATAATGATTTTCATATATTTAATACTATTATGCAAAAGCCTCTTGTTCTATAAAATATCCCCAGTGGGATCAGAAGAAATCTTAAATACAAGCAGAGCTGATACTGTCAAGATTTTCTTGCTCATTTGCCATGTTTTGCATTTCTGATTTAAATTAAAGGCAACTAGTTATAAACTTTTAGTTTTACATTGTTGAAGGCATTGCTAAAAGTAGAATCATAATGGTATTTCCTAAAGATGATTGGGAATTTCTAAGAAATTGGAAGGGAAATTTTCTGAGAAAAAAGATGACTATATGTATATTTCATCAAGTCATCCATCATGATCATATGATGAATTCTTCTGAATTCTTTAGAGTAGGAAGCTTGCTTGTGCTTGTAAATTCCTATCTACAGTGACTTACATAGGAAAACAACTGTAAAAGAAAATGGCATTAATGGAAAAAAATTTAAAAAAAGAGAACGCTTTGGCCAAATAATCCAACTACAAAGTGCAGTAGAGTAGTAGGTGTTTTTTTTCTAAACTGCTCAGGTCAAAGGCCTTTATCCCTTCGATGCCATGCCCCCTTTCCTCTAATCGGAAGAGTCGAGGGTTTCTTTTGCAAGTTTGGACATTCTATACCAGGGTTAAAAGCATAATTTCCTATAAAATTATTTAGGAGAGGGTAATTGGGTTTTGAAATGAGGGGCTTTTTCACACTGGCTTTTTAAAAATATTTCACAACTTTTTATTGCTTAAAATGTCTGGGCTTTACATTGGCAAAATGCTTATATATTGATGTAGCTTAAAACTTTTAAATATTAATTTAACTGAAAATTAGGAAAAAAATTGTAAGGATTTTTTTCTTCATTAAAAGTTTTGTAGAATACATTCATTGGTGATTTACAGAATAAAGTCCTGGAAAGATTATATTTACATCAGCCAATGTTCATGTGAATTGTAACAGATGATCCATACAAATTTCCTGTGGAAAGTCTTTACTTTTTTGTTCGTGCTGATGTTAGCTTCCAATTTTAAGCACATTAATATTTAACTTGGAGGTTGTTTTTGAAAGAACAACACCCTATTCTGTTTGTTTTG
Source organism: Chionis minor (assembly GCA_013398295.1). Classification (NCBI taxonomy): domain Eukaryota; kingdom Metazoa; phylum Chordata; class Aves; order Charadriiformes; family Chionidae; genus Chionis; species Chionis minor. Next base: position 56,892 of record VZSF01010833.1, on the reverse strand, counting down.
CTTCATTAGAGGTTTAAAGTTAAATCAGCTGTAAATGCTAATAATTCTTTTGGAAAGAAACTAGTGACCTGTAAAATACATTGATGCATGTAACTGGCAGCAAGTTTTATTATGAAGCACAAAAATACAATCATTGCAAATGTATTTGGCAATTTTTGGGGGGGTGGGAGATACTTTATGCAGTTCATCTAGTTTGACTTCTTTCTAAAAATAAAAAGAACTTTAAAAAAACCCACATAAAATCCCTTCAACTTTTACACCATTTAGCTTCTTTAGCTGTGTAGTGCAGATGCTTTCACATTTGCATAAAATTAATGCCCGTTTATGTAGTGAAATCATTGGTTTGTATTTACAGTACTGCTATTTACATTACTTTAGTGGCCTTCAATTAACAAACCCTAATAATATCAATATCTCTTTCATTTCAGTGCTAAGTCCGAAGGTGATAGGCATTGCCATAGCCAGGTATGACTTCTGTGCAAGAGACATGAGAGAACTGTCCTTATTGAAAGGGGATGTTGTCAAAATTTATACAAAGATGAGTGCAAATGGCTGGTGGAGAGGTGAAGTAAATGGAAGGGTAAGGTTATTTGGGTTTTCTTTTTTCCTTTGTCTCATTTCTGCCTTCACTGATTGATTTAAAAAAAAAAAAAAAAAAAAGGCGTGTACCTACATCATAAACCTTCTTTGTATATTTAAATTCACAAGATACAACATGTTCTCATCTCTGTTTCACAGGAGCCAGGCAGAACTCTTGCCAGGCAGCTTTCCCAGCATGTAAATTAATTGGTTATTTAATGTAACCTACCAGGCTGAATATTTGGGCAAGATTATATGGTTGGAAAATAACCAGGATTAGTAAGACAGCTACAACTGAAGTTTCTTGAACTCTGTTGCACGTATGTATTTGGGGTCACAAGCTCAGGTTCCTGGTGCTGTGGAAGTCTGTTTAGCAGTTTCACACAGACTGATTTCCACACCTTTCTGCCAGACTGTAATGCAATGGAATCAGCCACCGTTTTTTATGGGAAGCAGTTTCTTTGATCTCTAGAAACGTGGTTCGTGTGAAGTGGCATATTTAGCAGGGATTTTTACAAAGTCACTTTACACTGCACTCTTAGACTTGCATGGAAGTGAAGTTTCAGGTTTGATCTATAAAGGCTATATTGTTTCAATCTTCGCATACTGCTTTTTACTGCAGATTAGTCAGAAATATTTGAGGCTGCTGTTTCCATGTCTAAAGGGCTGAGATGCAGGGTCAAGGAATGCGAGGTGAAAGTAAGCAGATTAGCTGGATGCTGGGAAATGGAAGTTGCAAGTCCCGTTGAAGTAGACGTCCATATTTACTGCTTTATGCGATTTGGAGAACTTTTTTTAAATATACATGGTCTTAAAGTGAAACGGTCAATTACACAAGAAGAAACAGGGAAGTAGAAGAAATAGCGGTCATCCTCTATGCATTTTACATGTGAAGAAAGCTGAATGTCTCATTCTAGTGCAGCGACCCACGTCATAAGGGATGCCCTGTTATATACTAGCATTCTTTCTGATAGCTTTCGCAGCCTGGACTTCAGATCATAAGCTCACCTCTGGACATATTTTGGAAAGGTAGTCTAAAAAAAAAATAAATTTATGCAGTTAATCCTTCCAGTCATGCTTTAGGTTTGGTTTTGAGGTCTTTCATGAGTGTTACATTGACTTAGGTATGAAAAAGTCTAAGCGAAAAACTTCAAGCGAATAGATAAGACAATAAGAAATATAAGACATTGCTTCCCTGTATGTCTTACATAATCCTTATTTGACACATCATTAATTTCAGAATAGAGATAGTATTATAGCTTATGAAGTGTAAAACACTGGACTCTGCCTTCCAATTCTGTCTTATTTAATGCTTCTGTTGGTGGCAATGGAATTTAACTCCATGGAGTGCAATTAAATCAGTTGCTGTTTCCTTTGTAAGAGGAGTCCCTGGACCTGTCTGTTAAATATTTAACTGCTCATTCAAAAAATACGAGCAACCTGCCTGTAGTAAAACTACTTCTGCCCTTGGCATTTCTAGACTTTTTTCTGAGTGCTTAGACTTCCAATTTGGGCAAAAGGGTGGGTTTTTTTGGGGGAGGGGGATTTAGTCACCAAATCATCATATCTGCAAGTTATTCTTTTATTTAAAGTACTTACCCTAACTGTGGCAGGTCAGTCAATTTTATCTTTGTAATCTTATATTTGCTAAACAAACCCATGCTTGTTTTGCCTAGTTCAGCCATTTAAAAAAATGCCTGTGCATCTCATGTGTTATTTTGTTCTGCTTTTTCCATTTTCAGGTGGGCTGGTTTCCATCAACTTACGTTGAAGAGGATGAATGAATTAAAAACTTTCCTCTGCTGACCAGCAGTTTCAGGGATTTTAAAAATTTAGTATCTTCAAAGTGTTATTCTTTCAAACTGTTATTCTTCTTGTTAAGTATTTAAACAGCGGCATTTTTGTCTGTCTGAACCTTCCAGTCTTAATGTTGGGATTTATACAGAAGTTTGTGCTGACAGATTATTACCTTGCCCAGAGCTGTGCAAGAAGCAACCTGCTGGTTTGCAGTCACTGGGGATCAGTACAAAGTCCAACCCTCACCTTCCCAGAAGATCTCTGGAAAACAAACTTCTTTATGCTCCTTTTCATTTCACCCTGTACTACACCATGAATACTAGCTATGGCTGAATATTTAATAAGTCTCTTTTCTTCTAGCTAACGTCTGTGATGGTACAAGGAGATGAAGACTTGTTATTCCTTATCACTGCATGCAGAAAACAGAGTTCAGTCATTCCAGTGGGCATAAAGTATAGTCAGTAGGCTTGTCTTGAAGCATCAAACTACTTTACTTATCACCTTACAAACAGTTTTACACTCAGAGAAACATTCTGAAGGAAATACCAATGTAGTAAACTTAAGCAGCATTCATGCCTTTGTAATTAGTTAACTGACTACTTTGAGGTCCTGCCTAAACTTCTATCAGTTTGTTTGAAGACAGCATTTAAAAAAGGTGTAGTGATGTGGTATTGCTTGAAAAAGCATCCACAAAGTGGAATGGTGGGATCCTTTCTTTCTCATCCCAGGTCTTTTTGTATGAGGTTTTTTCAGTTAAGCAACTGACCATAAAAGTGCAACTGAGGATAGTCATGACAAGAGGAGTTTTAAAATTTTCAGCATTAACATTAAATAAATATTGCAGACCTGTTTTGGAGGAGAATACACTAATGCACAATGATGTCACTTCTCAAGAACAAAACTGTTTATCTTAACCTCTTGACTGATTCAGATGAGCTTTGATGCTTCCATCTCTAAGCTGTCTTAGACAGGAGTTTCTATTGCCTTTTGTACTCATACAAGGTGTAATGCAAAGGGAACTTGCAGACTTCTTTGTGCCCTTTCCTGTTGTGTTCCCTGGGATGTTAATGGCAGTTCAATGAGTGAGTAGTCTTGTTGCAGTGTTGTGAATGTCCCCAAGGAAAAATGTGTCTAGATTAGCTAGCTGGAAACATCAGGCCTTGTAATCTAGTGTCCACCCCTTGGTGAGACAGTGTTTGAACATATTTATGGAGAGTCAGCAGTGCTGTAGTTATAAGCTAAAATAAATGTGGGGGATGTTTTCAGACGTGCGGTTTCGAATATTCGGATAATGTCTAACCTGGCTTGAAAACTTCTAAGAAAATAAAACAATGTTGACCAATCCAGAAAGTTAATTCATCCTGTCCCACATCCTCTGTCTCGCTTTCCCTGTCCTCTTTTCACATAGGCATCTTGCAATTAGCCTGCATAGACACTGCACAAATTAACGCCGCAGTTTTTCCCACTTTGCAAGCAACATAATAGCCACAGTTCATCCACAGACCAGAATCTGCTAGTATGTATTTCAGATTCTTTTTGGCTGTCCCCAGTGTTCTTTGCTTCTTTCTGGCCTCCTTCTGGCCATCAGGAAGAACCAAGCACAGCACATTCACAATAGTCCCCTCTGTCCCTGCAGCCATCTTACCCATCTGCTACACCTAGCATACACTGCTGTGTGACCAGGTGAAAGGGAGGATCTTCTAATTAGAAATCCTCAACTTGTGAGATTCAGCCTTGCAGATGAAACTCTGCTGATGCTCTAACTTTTCAGGGATTTACCTCAAAATTATGTAAACTGTGATTGTGTTGAGCACATTACTTAATGGAGCAATTGAGAGCATTTGTAAATATGTAAATTATGCATAAAATGTATTTTGTAAATTATATGTGTACAGCAGTGTAGACTAGAGCATACTGTCTTTGATCATGTTTTGCCATGCGGCTTTATTGCCTATTGTGAGCTTGATCCTATATTCCTTAAGTAGACAAAGTTGGTTCTTTCACAGTTTTGCGTGCTCAAGGGGTAGAGGAATAGGCTCTAGGCCTGTGAAGTGTTTAGTGCTTTGCTGTCATATAGTTCTGAGAAGAGGCAGTTTAATTCAATATGAGTTGAGAAATACATCAGTCATTTTCAACAGCTTGGTTTTAGAATCATTTTGAATAGTCTCTCCATCCTAAAGTTGCTGTAAAGCTTTTAAGCAATTCCTGAGTCTGGTAATCAGCCTTTGAGAAGAGTGAAAGCCATAGCTAAACTTACTTTTGTGGCATAAATCTACCTGTCATTGTCTGTGTTTAATGCCCTGTATTGATTGAGTTAATGCTGCATCTTAAACTATATTTTGAGTACCAAAGACTTCCTAAATATTCTGGATTGTCTCTTTTCATGTGCTACTTTTGTCTGTATGGAGGTTTTGTTGTCATGCAATAATGGAGTTACAGTACTTTAATTTGTACTATTTTGTAAATATGTTAAATATAATAAAATGGTTAATTTTTTGTTTAACGGTATGTGTCAAAATGTGTTGTTGGCTAGTATGAAGGTTGTGCTTCGTTTGTGGTTACCTTCTCATTGTGAGCAGAAATTGGTAATGTTCTGTTTTGGTTTCCCAGGTTTGTATAATCCTTGCTTAGCTGTTAAACTGAGCTGTCCATGTAAATAGGATAGTGTAGTTTTCCTGAAGAGCTTTTTGTTGTTGGGCTACTTTGCTTTCTGCCACATCCAAGAAGGTGGTGGGGTTTTTGTTTTGTTTTTCTAGCTATAGAGAACATTGTGGAATCAGTCATATACTATTGACTTTTTTCTGTCAAAGGTGATGCTTGTAGTTTTTTGATTGAAAAGTTGTTCTTAAAAAGTTTACTTTTACGTGTCATGTTTCATAGTAATGTCTTTTCTCTTCCACCTTCTGCTTTCTCCCTCTGTCATATGTGAATTAACATACAACTTCAGGTTGAATTGAACTCAAGTTTGGGAATATAATCTGTGCCTAATTTCATGGGTTACTTTACAACCTTTTCATGGTGTAACCCATTCATGCATCTTCTACAATACAACATTCATTATTAATATGTTTATGAAAATGTTTCTGGACAGGTGAATTAATTCAGCAAGGTCAGTGATGATACAGTTGAAATGTTGATTCATTGTGTCCTTTTTATTTTTCAGTAGCAGAGATTTTCTTGTGGAACTGCCCTTCTAACATAATTATTAAACTTAATGAGGCATTTACACATCTCTACAGGTGTAAGGTGTAATTCTCCTGTCACCCATGAACATACTAAGAGTCACACCTAATGCAAGATGCAAAAATGTTTCTCAATTAAATTCTCTTGTTAACAATATCACACTCAGTCACAGACGTTCTTCCCCTTATATGCAAGAAGAGATGCGTGTCCTCTGATGGGTGAGAAATTGAGAAAGCACTGTAATTAGGGTATAAGAACCACTTGTGACTACTCTGAACAATTTTTTCAGTTGTAAGGCTTGGAAGCTTATTTGAAAATCTCATAGTGAAAAAAATCTCACTTGAACAATGAAAATTATGCCAACCAGGATAGCTTTTTCCTCTGCCTCATGGGCAAACTCTCTATGAAGAAGAAAAGGTCGATTCTCAAGGTTTTAACAGTTCATGAAGGTGAGAGAGGTGCTGTCTAGAAAAAACAGGGCTGGTTTATACAAAATACCCAGCCACAGACTCAGTTTTTTTCTGTTGACTTTGATGTTCAGTGCAAAAATCTTTGTTTCTATTTCACGATCAATATTGCCAACACTTTGGAAAAAAGAGCTGCAACAGCAGATAAAATTTATGCACTGACACTGTCATACAGTTTCGCCAATTGTATGGACACTACAGTAAATTAACTCTTGTCTGTTTGCTACAAACTGGGCTGCTGAGAGCCTTACATTACTACTTTATCTGAAATTCAAGTTGTTCTGTTCAGAGAGCACTGGTTATTCCATTTGAGCAACAGAGCAAGAACTCCTTTCTCTCCATTTTATTGCTGAGCAGGACATCATATGACATGGAGTATTTCTTTGGTTAGTTTGGGTCCTCTACCTGGTTGTGCCCCCTCCCGACTTCTCTTCACTAGAGGGGAAGGCACAGGGCAAGAAACAGAGGCGGCCTCGATGATATGCAAAGCTGTTCAGCAATAGCTAAATCATCAGTGTGTAGTCAGCACTGGTTTTGTTGCGGATCGAAAATGCCGCACTGTAAGAGTCGGTATGAAGAAAGTTAATGCCAGACCCAGCACGACAGGCATAAAGGTAAAACGGCAGGCAGAGATGCTCTGTGTATATGGCAGGCACCACTTTAGCAAGCCAGAGTAATATCTGTTCTCATCAAATTCAGGTAGGGTTGTCACTGGCATATAGCTTTGAATCTTGGAATGTTTTCATTTAAGAGAAAGAAGTTAATAATTCCCTAGCCTTTCTTGAAATGTGCCATGGAATTTTAGCTCTTACCTAGATGTCCTCTATATGGAGGAAGGGTTTTGAGTAATTTTAACTTCATGAAGCTGTGAGATGAGATGTACTATTAAAGTACCCGCTTTTTCACAAAATGCTGGAAGGTATGATACACGTGTAATTAGCCAATAGAAATATAGAAAGGGTTAAGTATCAGAAATTGACTGCAGAAGGGTGATTCACTGCATTATCTTAGCAACTTCCTTTTCAAGAACAAAGATGTTTGTTTTTATAGCAAATGAGATTTGGGTTTCTAATTTAGTTTTATAATTCCTGATCTGCTGTAGTGTATTCTGCCCATTCATTATGAGGATCTCTGCTGCTTACATGACTGTAAAGATAGATTTTGTTTAATAAGCCTCCTGAAATGTTTGAGTTATTGGTGACTTTTTCTGGGTTATGGTTTTTTTACCTGGTAATGTACTTCTTAGAAAATATGTGAGTTCAATTTAAAATGTTGCAATCTGACCTTAAGTAAACTCATAGTTATAGCAAATGGCTGTAACTGTAGGTTTGGAGGCGGCTGTTTGCCAAGGGGCATGAGGCTGGTTTGCTTCTTTCAGAACTTCTTTTTTTTTTTTTTTTTTATTAATAGCGTAATATTATGTGGCTTTAGGAAGAACAGAAATAGAGAAGATCAGAGAAGAAGTAAAAACTTGATACCATACCATATGTGTTAGAAACAGCCTGTTGTGTGATAACTTTTCTACATGATTGCCCAAAATATTAGATGTCTATTGATAGCATTGGGTTGGAAACAGAAATTCTCTAATGCTCCTGTATGGGAAATCTTTGCTAATGAGGTAGAGGGATGAAGGACCCTTGGACTTGGTCCCAGCCTTACCAGATAACTCTATAAATCTGTCTTCAATTAGTTGTTTTTTTTCCCAAAGCAATTAAAAGGTTTCCTCAAGGAGATGCAATGTTGTTCCTAGGATAATAATTCTTCTTGTGTGTAAAGCTAACAGAAATATGTATAATTGAAGGAACCTTTTTGACTGCTAGCTTTACAATCAATGGCCCTGTAGCTTGTAAGCTATTAGTAATGTGGAATGTGCCAGCAGGCCCCCACCCTACTAAGTCACCAGGTGATATACAAACACCTTTTCTACCTCTTCTCCCAGATATTTTGGTTTTTAAATCCTGAATTTGTTTTCCCTTCCTGTTCCTGTCAAGTGCTGTTTAAAGTTAGTATCTCAGAAAGGCCAGTTAGTTAAATACCATGTGAACACAGTGACTTGGGACTTTTTTCTCCTTTGCTTCCTTACTGCTTAAGGTAGATTTCAAATGGTTGTAAGGACGGTATAGAAAACTTTTTGTTTTAATGTAAGATGCGAATGCTTATCTCAGAGGAATTTGTAGGCTAGTTTTACCCTTTAGATTTGACATATCTCTGAATGTAGCTTCATTAAATTTGGACTACCTTGTGTTTGTGATGGATGAAAGGTTAAATTCCCTGGAACTGTGTGTTCTGTAATGTTTTGGGTGTGACTCTTCAGTGTCATAGAATCATAGAATCACTTAGGTTGGAAGATACCTTTAAGATCATCGAGTCCAACCATAAACTTAACACTGCCAAAACCACCACTAAACCATGGCCCTCAGCACCATGTCTACCTGTCTTTTAAATATCTCCAGGAATTGTGATTCCACCACTTCCCTGGGCAGCCTGTTCCAATGCTTGACAACCCTTTTGGTGAAGAAATGTTTCCTAATATCCAATCTAAACCTCCCCTGGCACAACTTGAGGCCTTTTCCTCTTGTCCTATCACTTGGTACGTGGGAGAAGAGACCGTTCTCCACCTCTCTACAACTTCCTCTCGGGTAGTTGTAGAGCGCGATAAGGTCTCCCCTCAGCCTCCCTTTCTCCAGGCTAAACACCCCCAGTTCCCTCAGCCACACTTCGTAAGACTTGTGCTCTAGACCCCTCACCAGCTTCGTTGCCCTTCTCTGGACATGCTCCAGTACCTCAGTGTCCCTTCTATACTGTGGAGCCTAAAACTGAACAGAGTACTCAAGCTGTGACCTCACTAGTGCACCAGTTATCTGAGTGTTTTGGCTGAAAGAACACTTGAATGTACTACATGCTCAAAAGGGTTTTCATAGTTTTCATTCATTCTCTTTCCCCCCCCAGTCACAAAGACTGTTATAAAATTCCGCTGAAGCATGGTACAAGTCAATATGCCCAATCCCATAAGAATAGAAGTCATCAGGAATATAAACATGGAGCGAAGAAAAGTAAGGGCAGATAATAAAAGGAATTATGCCTGATTTTTGTTTTGGTAATATTATTTTTTGTTGTTGAGGGAAGGGTGGGATGGGACTTTCATTACCTGTTATATCAACTGCTCTATTCCAAGAACAATTCCAAGTAGAGGATGTAATAGCAGGTCTTCTATTCATGCTTTGTTTTACAAAGAGAGATTTACTGTTTTCACTGTTTTTACATTTGTGTAGCAATATAAGCATATCTAGTTGGATTGGGTAAAGACAGGACTTAGAAGATTAAAAGGCAGATTGCTTTCCAAATCTGTATGTCACTGTGACATTGTCCAGATACTAAGTTGTGGAAAATCAAGCTCTTCAGTCTTTGCAACTTTGATTCACCCTTTGGACAAACATACCTTTTTTTCTATGTTGTCCTGAACAAGGGAATGCAGGCTTAGTGTTCCTGCCATCAGAATCTGATTACAGCTCCTCAGATTCATACAGATGCATATGCAACCAGATGCATAAACCCCCTTTTATTTTACATCTTTTGGGGTATGCTTGTAAACATTCAGATAAGTAGACAAAAGATGTCTGCAGAAAAATTTCTGGTCGCATTATTTTTTTGCCTGCTACCCCAAAGAGCCGCATGGCTTTAGAAAAAACAAGCTTTCAAAAGCAATGATTCCCTGCTTGCACATTATTCACTTGCAAATCTTTGAGGGTCTCAGTCTGTCTGTAGGGAGTTAAAGTTTTATACTGTGCTTAGGGATGTTTGTTTCAAACATGACCTTCCCCCAACAAACCACTTTTTCACAAACATTACTTCTTGTCTAGAAAATATGTTTAAAATAATTTCAAGTAATAGGCAGGCATGGGTTGCAAGTGGGCTGGAGGGATACGACTTAACTCACCAAGATGCTGATAAATTTGTAATTTAGAAAAGAGAATACAATTGTAATAATATCTATGAAGTTGTATTTACAGGTGGAAGGAATTGTCTACATCAGTTAAGACTGGGTGACTTCTGGCTAAGCAGTGGTACTGTATTAAATGACTGAGGGAGAAAAGTAAAAGCAAATCATGGGCAGAACATAAGTTAACAGGATTTTATTGTGAAGAAGGTAAATACTGTCTTGGTGCATGGTAATGGGAACATCCTCTATGAAATTTGAAGTAATCATTCATTTCAGGTGAGGCTGCTGAAGTACTTTGTCCAGCTTTGGGCACTAAATTTTGTATAAGATACAGTCTCATTGAAAATATTCCTGAAGAGACTAACAAAGAAGTGGGAAGAAACTGGAGTTGTTTGAACCGAATTATGGAAGAACAGGCTAAGGTGGGTGTGGGGGATGTGGGGTAGTAATAGCATCCAAATAAGTAAAAGGTTTTATGCAACTTAAGAGACTGAACTGTTCTCAATAGTCAGTGTAAATAGTACCAGAAAAAGCAAGCTTGAACTGGAGCAAGGAGATTTATTTTTTAGGGAAGTTTTCTGAATATCAAGCTACCTAGATGCAAAATTGTCTGGGAAAACTGCGAAATCTCCAACACTGGAGGTTTTAAAGATACATTGTTAGCTAAATGTATGTCAGAGATAGTTTATATATAGTTAAAGATGCCCAAGATACATACCACATATTCTTTTTGAGCTCCTGCTGTACTACCTTTCTGTAATTGCCTTTCAGCTGTGCAGTGCTTCAATCAACTGCTGGTGTTTGCCAAAATCCTATAGAAATGTTATACCAACATAGAGAGGAAAAGATATACAAAAGGTAATAAGGTGAACATCCAACATACAACTAGCAGGTTGCTAAGTATGCAAAGAGTTTGAATGTTTACGAATTAAAACAGTTTCTTCAGGAGATAGAATTGATTCATATTTAGCTCACAGTAGTGTAAAAATGATGTAAAACCACAGTCTTAAAGAGCTGGTTCAGAGTGGGAAGCATGAGCTAAACAGCATTATTACAGTTTGTAAGCTAGAACATACTGTTGCTGCAACATGCATAGTGTTGTCAAAATCAAAGCTTTTTTTAAATATGCATTGATTTCAGGGAAGGTTAACAAGGAAGTCAGCTCAGGTACCATGTCTTTCTATTCAGTTTCAAACAGATAGAGAAGGAATGATCTGAGAAAAAGGTGACTTTGCTTCAAGCATCCTTCCCTCAAATAATCAGAAACTACATTTTTATAAAACAAACTAAGTTTGTTTAGTTCTCATGCAGAATTTGCAAAAGTACTATAATACTAAAATTTGTCCATAAAAGAGAGTGGCAGCAAGCTTGACTGCAGTCTTTTTAAATGTCAAATGATTGAATATTAGTGCTAAGATTAGTTCTACCTGGTGTCTGAATGCATCTTGTTTCACTTTTTTTAGATCAATAACAAAAACATTGTTAGCTTTTGGCATGGCATCCTTTCTCTCTGTTCTAAATGTGTATGAAGACATGCAGTGGTTTGTCTAACACACAGCTGAATTTAGTCTCAGTTTTTGGATTGTCGGAAGTATTTTGTAGTTATCAGTGAAATAAATCAACAAGCACAGAAAAAAGCTGTAGTCTAAATAAAATGCATCTAGTCAGTAAGACTAATAAACCTAGGTATTTTTTCTTTCTGGCTCTTCATCAGGAATGCACTGTGAAGAGAAAAGCTTTATTTGAATGTCACTGCGCGAGCAGTTCTAATTACTAATAGAAGTCATCAAACCATTTAGCGGTGCAGTGACATTGAGTAATAATTAATAGACCATGTGACATGTGGCTGCATGAAATGACAATGATTAACTTGCGACATAACATAGTGTGCTTGGAGAACAACTGGCATGCGATGTGACACTGTTAGTTCTTCCCTGTGTTACTGGAGTTTGGCCTGTCTCCACTTGCAAAATGAAACTGGGTTCCAAATCCAGAGCCTGTTGATGTGACTGGTGTTTGGAGCATATAAATGGTTCACTACGCATGAGCCTGAGCTTTGACATGGTGACTGAACCTCTTGTCATTGTGGCTGCTTATTTTGGAGCTGATATTAATGGGTCCTTGTGTGGCTCCATCCTAACTTCAAAGAGCTGGCAAAATGTCAAGATTTGCTCTATTGACATATTAATTTATTAATAAATTCTAAAAACTATTATATCTAGACACTGAAGTTACAGCTTATAACTGTATGATAAGATTACATTACATAGCATGCATTCGGATGTGCATACAGAATATTATATGTGATCTGTGTGGTTAGCCAGTATTTAGAATCTTGCTTTTAGGAGAAGCAATTGCAGGGGGGGAGGGGAATAATATATTTCATTGTCGCAGCCAGTATACTTACAAAGAGTATACAAATTTTTCCCTTTTCCAGACCAAGAATCAGTTTTCTTTCCAGAGATCTAGATTTCTGGTGAATACTGTGTTAAACCCTTTTAATCTCATTTGTGGCTTTCTTCTCTGTATATTGCTTTCCTGGTTTCTTATGCTTTTTTGTTTCCTTTCTTTCTTTCCATCTCCTCTAACATGAACAAAAGAACACTTCAGTCAACGCCTCTCCTGTTTTCACAAGGAGTACCTTGCCTTTGGCAGTGGTTTCTTATTATACTTACTGGTGCAAGAAGCATTTAACTTTTTTTTTTTATATAGTTGGTGTGAAAAATGCTTAGTAGAGCATTAACTTCAACTTTTTGAAGTATACATATTAAAGCACCTTGTAACACTTTCCAGCACAGAAACACAGCATGGTGTGTATATATAAAATATAAAACCCCCTATGGAATACATGTAGTTGCAAATTCAGTGGCAAAACACACAATCAAGTATAATAAACATTTCCTCTGTTTTTTTGAAAGAGAGCATTTCTTGTACGTATTGTTCTTTTTTCATTTATTTCTTTGGAAAAATATTAACATTCTATACTGAACGTTTTGGTAAGAGCAGAACCCAAAATAGAATCACCGTATCACCTACTCAATGGTGGTATTTTCTTATGTAAGAGTTTATAGGACACTCTGGGTCCAGCATCTTGTGAGGCTGGGAGGAAGTTTGTTGTAAGAGGGAACTGAACACTCCTTTTGACAACATTCTGCCACATAATGGAAGTTTCCAGAGATTTTATTGCTCTGAAATATTTTGTACAGTTCTACTTAAGCGATCTATTGTGACCGTACAACAAAATAGCTATTTATAAGGAGGGGGGAAAACTCTAAACTGAAACGTCCGTTAAATCTCTCAGGTTACTTTCAAGATCAGAATTCACTATTACACTTTCTAGAGTAACATTAGAATCATATTTTCTTTTAAGCTTCTAAGATGAAAAAAGTATCTGAAGCACAGACCATGGGGGATGTAGAATATAGCCAACAACCTCAGAAGCAGCTCAAGCTTGACCAGAACTGGGAAGTTCAGTTGTAACTGTGGACCTTTTATTGTCAAAAGGACACAGACTAGTGCAAACTGAAGCCATATGGATCAGTCAAGATGTGTGCTCTTGAGAATTATTCAGCTGCATGAGTTTTAGCAGTGATGGTGCCTGAGGACATGTCTTAGACTAAGTCATAGTTCTCTGGCAAGCACATAAAATAACTGTCCAGAAAATTATATTCCAGCTGCATCTCAAGCAAACTGATCTTCAGTGCATAGGGAGGAACACATCAGCATCCTTGTACCGCATGCATGAAAGCTGAGGTTAAAGACATAACCCCAAAGTTGCACAAGAGGCCTCAACTTCAATTACTGTAGTGAGAGCTAAGCATTCCTGAGCCTAAAAGCTACAGTAATCCTGGAGTGTCAGAAATAAAGTAGACCAAAAATCAAGATCTATTGCTTTTACCCAGCTCTGTCATTTATTAAAGGAAATGCTTTGAGAACAGCTTTTTGGAATTTGGATGCCTGATATTTTGACAAAACTCTCTAGGATGAAGTATCTGCTGAAAATATTTGAGGACTATTACCTGTGCCTTCTCCCTCTTTAGTATTGCGTGGGGTTTCCGATTCCAACAGTAAATGCAGAAGAGACCCAAGTGTTGCCACATTTGTTGGATTCAGTTACAATTTACCCAAAGGGCAACAAAGCCCTGTCAGCTGAAAAGAGACTGCTCTGTCTCTCTGTTCTTGAATTCTTGAGACTGAGAAACTAATGTCATCTTTACTAAATATGTTAGTGCTATACATTTTTTTTTTTTAAAAAGGCAGCCTTCCGTCTATCTACTTTATTAATAATAAATGATGATCAACAACTGTCCTACATGTAACAAAGTCAGGAAGTTCAAATTAAGCTTACACCTCAAAGCAAACATACTAAAATGAAAAACATACAGTTACCAGCACTAAAGAACTGTTGGTCTATTTGTAGAAATGTTATACAGTAATCAGGTGAACAGAAATATGAAACAAATTATTGAAATCTACAAGTGCTCAGGCAATTTGCTGACTTGAATGGATCCACAATTTCTTTATGATACTGCTGTTACTGTAGTCTCGGACAAGATGATGTTCGCTTTTAAAGATATAATAAATATTGCTGGGAATTTCTAATTTATGGATATTGCAGAAGTGGTCAGCAAGGATTCTAAGATGCTCTGTTTAAATCCCATAGAGAGAAAGTGAGTGCTCACTGGTTAGTAGTTAGTCACTACTAGCTAGATAAGTGTTTTCATATTTTTAGAATTCTGCATGTACCTAGGAATTCCTAGTAGGTATACAGAAAGGACAATATTGCAGAGAGCTGCCTGAATGGTAAGTGATTGTGTCTATCAAATTTCTTTTATTTTCCTCTTCTCTAATTTCCCCTTCCCTAATCTTCCTCTTAGGAGCTGTTGAAAAGCATGTGTTCTTTTGTGTTAGCTGGAAAGCTTCTTACCTGACAAAGAAAGTGGCTTAGTCATTCCTATGTGTTATATGAACTGTTGATGTGTTGAGCTTGCTTCCTTTGAGGCATGCTGCTATGTTACACTGGAGTCAGGTGACCGTTTACAGACACTGTTCACAGTAACTATGAATCCCTTGTAAACAGCCAGTACTTTTGCCTGGTTTTACATATAAATCAATAGTCTTTTTGCAGCTGAGCAGATTATGTAATTTCTAATATAACTAAACAAGCAGCAGCATGAAGATATTTTCACCTAAAAACAGGTGCTAGAACTAAACAAATGGTTTTATTGATTCTCTTAGGTTTAATTAAAATTTCAGAAAATCCCCACCCTGTCTCTTTCTTTGGCCTTTTGAATTATTAATACAGTGTAGACACGGTTTCCTTGTTGGCTTTTGGTACTTTAAGAATAAGTAACATCATACTTAGACTTAAGGATATATTCTGCAATGTTTATACATGGGAAAAATAGATACTTGTAGTGAAGAGATTACTATCCCAAAGGCTTGTTCTTTTTCAAGGTCTCCCTCTTTGTAATAATGTTGGAAATGGATTGATTTAGAGAATTTGAGAATTCTGTTGCTGAAGAAAAGCATATTTGTGAGGGTTGGGGTGAGGGCTGTGTGCGGGCAAGAAAAGTTATCTCCATGAATAACAATGACAAAGCAATGGGCCCGAATGACAGAGTACTTTGAAGGCTGGGTAAAATACAAATGGATATTTTAAGCTCACTTTTAGGGAAACACTTAAGTTTCCGACTAGTGCAAAACAAATAACAGTTGATCAGTAAGATGATGTGTAAGTCAGTGGGTTGTAAAGAGCTGCTCTAATATTGTCATCTTCTGACTTGTTTGGCAATGAGTAGTGGCCAGCATAAAAAGAATCCTGAGGACTCGATTGCCCAGTACTACAGATACGTGGGCAAAGTCCTCTCAGAATTTGTATCCATTACTCCTCAGAGGGAGACAAGGACTACAACCAGTGCATTTGAATGCAGAAAATCAGACACTGCTGTGTTATAAATGTATGCTGGAAAATGTTTAAGTCTTAGCTTATTATGCTTTGTGCAGTCCTATGGAGATAGGATTCAGGTGAAACTTTTGATCAATATTCTAATCATTGCTGTGGTGGGAAAAACTGCGAGCCTGACAGGCAGAGATCTCTGCTAGGACTGGGGAGAGAAGAGATTAGTTCAGGGGCATCCTACAGGTACAGCCTAAACTTGTGCTGGAAGGAAAGAGACATAGAAAAAGAATGACACATAATTCTAGGTTGCAATGTCCCCATAGGAAATAGTCAAGTGCACCAATAAAGGAAAGAGCAAAATGCCATGGAAGGTAGTAAATCAAAAAGTAATTGATTGGAATATTTAGAGAGCTAAATTTCAATTGCTGAAAGTGAGACAATAGCATACTGCAAAATTCTGAGCTTTGGAAGGAGAGACTTGCAGTACTTACTGTTCAGCCCTCTTCATAACTTCCCAGAAAGGGTGTTGCTGGAGGAGCACAGTAGCTAACCCTGGAGGATATGGCCTTATTCCTCATTTTGGTACACTGTATAGCTTCAGATTTTCAATAGCTTGACAGTTTAAAATTAGTTGAAATCTGAAGAATTAGGCCATTAAGCCCTAGATTTGCTGGGAATGGAAACTCCCGAGGAGCGGTGCTGTTCTCTGGTTAGCACTGAAGCTCCTTGGGCACTGAAGGCACCCTTAGTCTCAAAGCGCTGTAACTGCCTTTTCCATTTGCTTTTGTGGCTTTTACTGCATTGAATGCTTATTAGAACTAAATTAAGGTCAGTCAGGCAACTGATAATTCCAGCAAAGTCATATGCTTCTGTCATCTCTCCTACATTTTTCACTAATAATTTCATGTTTGATTTTGGTCATATTTTAATATTTTCAATTGAAATGGCAATTATTCTTTGTCAGAACCCAGCCATTACTCTTGTCAAAAAGACATATCATGCATTAGCTTAAGGGCAATTGCTAATAACTATGTAGGTGACATTTGGTTACACAGGATGGGCAAGTCTGCATATATCTTTGTCAAGTGGCCAGGGTTTGCATGCCCTGTAGTTTACAGTATTTGGGAGTGCTGCTGAACTAATCATGCGAAACTAAACCAAATTTCAGTGTGGCTTTGATACCATTTTGCTATAATTATCATCTGCTCTCTCCTGGGTTCATTGAAGTCTTTTTATGTTTGTGTTTTATAACTGCAGCTGAAATGAGCTTGCTGAAGGGGGGGTGTGAGGGGGAGCATTTGGTTGCCGTATAGTGTATCTAAGCATTTGTGATGACAAAGCTTTCTGATTACTGGGAGGAATGGACCAAGTGGTATTTTCTTGCACTGTTTCACCTTATGCGAGATACCTTTTGCTTTGCTAGACCTATCCTACTGATGTTTTGTTTACTTTTAATTCTTGCCTCCCAAGAATGTTTTGGAACATGATAAAACATCCTGTGTCTTGTTTCATTGCCAGTGGACCTGGGGACCAGGTTTTAGGGTATTCAGATTCATTTGGGAATACTGTGTCATATCTGCATCTTTGGAGTTTTAAAAATCAGGTTCCACTAATACAGCTGAAACCGGGCCAGGTGTTTTCTCTGTTATAATAAGAAGAGTGGGATTTTGCATCAGCTGTGAGTGAGAGAGGGGAATAAGCTACTGTGCTGGTATGATGCAAATATATTTTATTTCCCTATGAAGAGAAAAATTCTCATGGCAAAGATTATTTATTTATTTATTTATTTAATTTAAGAGTGAGGTATGCAGTGTTCCTCTCATCTTAACACACTGGCAAACCTCCATTTTCTCACAAAGTTTGATTTTAATATATTTTCTGGATAAAATTGTGGCTACATTGAAGTCAGTGGCAGAATTCAGCAAAGTTCAGGAAACAGGATTTCACACACTGAATTACAGATGCCTGTGTTTGTTTATTCTGCTTTCAGTGATTAGCGCACAAACATTGTTAGCCATCCAATTTGCCTTTAATTCTGTGCTGCTTTGCCTTTCTTCACCTCATTCAACAAGGAGAAGGAAAACAACGGATTAATTTACTTTTGGGTCCTTTTCACTTTCTGCCTGGTTTTGCACAAGGCTTCTATGTTGGAGTAGATGTCACCAGAGGAGAGTGTTTGAACATTGTGACATTTCAAGTCCAAACCAGCAATGAACAGTATGATAATTTATATCTAATTATCCGAGCAAGTTGTACTTATAATTTCCCTTTAGGGGAAATTAGGCTTCAGGAGACCCATGTGATGCTCACCGCCCTCTTTGTTCTGAAGAGATGCTTTGCTTATCAGCTTGTCCCTTTCAGCGTGAGGGCAGAGTTTGCTGATCTTCCTTTCTGCATCTCCCTATGCTGCTTGAGGGAAGCATATCCCAGGCCCCTCTGACTACTTTATCAGTGTATCCTATTTTTATATACCTTCCTACTTCCCAGTAGTACTTGCCCAGGCCACGCTGTCCTTTGACAGCCTGTTGTCAGCACTCACCCAGTCTTACTGTGTTGTTATAGTGCAGTACTGCATCTTGTCTCTTTACAGGGACTTCAAGGAGAGGTACAGACCATTCCTCCTTCTCAAATCATATACTTCCTACTGACCAGTTCCTGCAATCCCTTGCCTTCTGAAAGAAGTGTTCCTTATTTATGCTTTTAGTCATCTAAGGTAATCTAGCTAACGTGCCACCTAAACATTTAAAATGTCCCTTTTGGAGAGTAGCAGCTTTCAGCTGATAACCAAAGCCCTTCAGGCATCTTCAACATTTTCCAAGTCGTCATCCACGTAGAAAAGACTGGTCCTCAGAGGCACACAATGAGAACCTCGTGTCAAAAAAATCCCCATGGACAGCACTGTGGGTATGCAGAATGATTCCTTCCCAGCTGTTATTGCAATGCTTCCACCAGCATGTTTCCACCTCAGATCACCTTTAATTTGCATCAAGAAAGCATAAATCCTTCATGAAAGGCGGCCACATGTGTGTGTCTTCTGCAACGAGACACAGAATTTGTGAAGACAAACTGCCTGCAAAATTTGCACAGATACTGAGTTCCTTGAAATGTAAATGTACATAACCTTGTAGTTTCCTTCTTAATAAGATATGAAGGGATAGCAAATTTTTCCTTTCTGCATCTTACAGTAAGCCTCTCACTTGCATCCAGACCAATTAGAACAAACCCCAGAGCTCCAAGGCTATGGCAATATTTCTGTCAATATTAAGTAAGAACCTTTTTTTAAAAACGAACAGGAGCTTATTTATGAATTTAGAATTTCTTGTAAGGTAGCCATTTGAAAGCTGGGGGCTGGCTTTCCAGCCAGTCCTTGCCCTGGGAGCGTTTGCCTGGAACTATGACTTGTTTTCATCTGGGAACACTCACGTCCGTCTTTGAGGTTTATTCAGTCACTGGTGCATTAATGAGATGTAACTCTTTAGCTGCCATTTCAGCTGCTGAAATGTATGGTCAATACAACTTAATTAACAAACAAGCAACAGTCCTTATCTGTTACTATTCTTTAAAAAAATTGTTTACCATTGAATCTACTTCACAAAGAATAAAAAGCTAGAGCTGGTGAAAGGCTGCAGTGCCTTATGGTACCAGCAAGAAAATGAAATGGAAATCATAGGCTGGAAGAGGTGAAAGTGCAGGTATGTAACAGAGGTGTAAAATTTTTTTCCAGCAACCTTTTCTAGCTCTTTTTGAAGACAATGAGCGTGATGATGCCTTCGCTTCAATGGGAACAGGAGCAGGCCCCCAGAGAAGAGTGGTGGGATCCATAATGTAAATCCCCCTGCTAATAGCTCTGTTAAATAGCTTTGGTGTTGACAGCAGAAGTACCAGCTGCGCACGCTCTTGGCTGGAGAGAGTGAGTTGGGGAGATGTGAATATATGTGGGAACATCTGGTGTGGAAACTAATCAAACTGCACAAATTATTTTCTCTGTGTTACTGCTTGATTGTTCTTCTCTATGCCAAAAAGGAGAACAGGAGGTGAGTGTCAAACCTCTTCAGACAGTGCAGCAAATCCTCCTAAAAGGAAGATTTTTTTTCCTTCCCTGAGATTAAAGTTATTTTTCTTGAAAATGAATCAATAGACTGAGTTTTTTAAGAAAAGAAAAAGCAGCTACTCTTCACAGGGCAGGTGTTTCCCCTTTCCCCTGTGCCTCCCATGTACCCGTGCTATGCCTGTGTATATAGGCATCGTCTTTGTTAGTCGTTTATCTTCCTGTCTGAGAAGACTTTTTCCCCCCGCCATGTAATCTGCTGCACTAATGTTCGGCTCTTGCAGCAGGAGTGGTTTGTTTTCTGTGACAAAAATCAAAGTAATATTTAACACGGCAATATCAGAAGAACAATTACAGATACCCTGGCGATTCTTACTGCAGATTAGACAGGCACATAGTTTTGAGCAAAATATTTTCTGCTGTAGTCCAGCTAACCGAAGCTTTGCATTATTTGTAACTGTGGTTTGCTTTTACAATTCCATGCCAGCTTGTGTTATCGGAACATGATGCTGACACCACATTGCATCTAATTGAGTGAAATAATTGTCTTGCATTGCTCAAGAGCTGTTTTCTATTTGCCTAAATTATACAGGCATTAGTATGCTTAAGTGCATCCGGATGGTATTCAGATGTTTGGTTAAACGGACTGTTATATTCCTTATAGCCACAAGATGTCAGGCTAATCTGAGTAAGGAGCAATACTTGGAGGCTGAAGTACTGCCCCTGTCTATGTATGCTTATAGATTTCTATATATGTGTGTATATATGTAAAAAAATGATGAAAATAATGATTAAATCTTGGATTTAGAGGCATCTATAGAAGTCAGGCAATTAGTGCTTTCTAAAGCCTGAAGACTTTGATGCTCACTTACGTTAGAATGATTCAAAACTCTCAGCCCTTCCAGTTTTGTGCTAAGACATACTTAGGTAGGAAGCCTGCAATAGTGCCGAGTTCTGTGCACTTGAATCCAAGGATTTTGAGTTTGTCCTGCTGTCTTTTGTGTCAGTGGCCCCAGTGACTTCAGTTGGGAGTGGAGGTATGTGACTAATGAGTGTGAAAATGCAACCAACACATAGTTCTAAGAAAGCTTTATGAACACTACCTCCCTCCTTCGCGCCCTGCTTGCTCAGCATTGTTGTAAGATGCTTAGAAAGTTCTAAGGTGTACTAGAAACAAGACAAAATTTTTTTCAAGATTGTACGGGAAGGGAGGGGGCAGTTCTTTTCTGTGTTTTCTTGAGTTTTTGTAAGAGCTGCTCCACGGCTCTTCTAATTTAGCAGTGAAACACAAAGCAGGAAGGACTTATTAATCAGCAACCTGACCTGCTCTCAGGAGTAGTGGTGTGCAGCAAAAAATTTTAATTAGGGACTAAATTAAAAATTTTATATGCGAGTCAATGATGCTTGTGATGTTTTTGAAAACTATACCCATTTTCCCCTTTGACCTGCCAATGACCATTATTTCTGTTGTCCGTATTAGCAACCCTTTTACCTGCCCTCTGTCCACGTGTTTTTTCTCTCTGCCTCCCCTCTGCCTCGCTCCTGGTGGTGGTCCCTGTGGTCCCTGGAGGAGAGGTGATAGAGTGGCTCCTCTGCACTGTACAGGCTCAGCCTGTGAGGAGTGCAGCTTTGATTGCACAGATTGGCCGGCACCCTTTCCGCCTCCTTTCTTTCCGCCTCCTTTCTTTCCTCTTTCCTTCCTTCTTCTTTTCTTCCTTCTTCTTTCCTTCCTTCTTCATGGGTAACTATAGTAAAGGCCCATGCTCAGAGTGACAGAGACATCAGTTCATATTGTCACAGACCATGGATATGCCCTTGAGTTTTGCGCAGAATTTTGTCTTACACTTGTGGCCATCATGCCTTTGTATGCTGCAGCTACCATTTTGGGTGGAAAAGAGTATTTGGTGACTCTAGTATTTAATATTCCCAGGGTGCCTTGCTTTTTTGCTGCAAAGGGCCATATCGATGAAACAGATTCTGTTGATGAGGCACTCCAGAAGGTCTCTAAATCCTCTATACTAAGAAGCAGTTAATGAGCAGAAAAGTGTCCTTTAGCTGAGAAAAAGCACAGAGGATAAGCTTGATTTAACTTAAAAAGAAATTTGCAAATGAGCAGGTGAGTAGATACTCAAACACCGTTATTCCCTGTGTATGTTCACATAATATGCAAAAACTTTCCTATGTAACAGAATAGAAATATTTGGAAAGCCTTCTAAAATCTTTGGTTTAAAAATACTATAAACACATAAGCATGTATGTATATTCACTTACATATTTTCAAGGCATGTAAGTATGTATTACTTAATAATGCACCTATAGTTGAGTGCATCTTTAAAGGTTGCCTTTGTTCTGCTGTTGAAAGTCAATGCATTCCATTTCTTCCAGTTTCTGTCTTTTTGCTCCTTTGGGCAGTTTTTGCAGAATCTATCCATTTTGTATCTGAAAAATTCTGAGCCCAGTATGAGAAGATTCAAGAATAAGTCAGTTAATAATAATTGAAGATATATGCTATGTCTTGATCTGTGTCCCATAGTTTGAAGACATGTATGTGCTAAAGAAACTTGCACTTTGAGACAAAGATCATACAGAGAGAATGGAGGGAAACTTACAGGTGGAAACACTAAAATCTTTATGTGTTGATAAAAGTGCAGAACTGGGATGCGGAAGAGGATCTTCAAAGGTGTGGGAGATTGCCAGTCCCAATCTGGTGCAGAGTAGTGACTTTATTGATGACCAGTTACAATTTTCAGTGTCGCTCATGAAACAGATGTAGGTCTTCGAGTCCTTTTGTAAATGGATGTGTGTTTCTGTCACCAAGAAACCAATGTGTAATACTAACTGCTTAAGTGACAGGGAATTTGAGGGTATTCTTGGGCACTTTGGTAATTTTGATTTACGTTATTTCTCCTTCTTAATTCAGCCTCAGTCTCAGCTCACTGTGTGTGTGTGTTTGGGTCCTGGTTTCCTGATAATACAGTTGCAAGTTCCTACGTCGGCAAAGATACAGAGAAGGTGAATGAAAGCAGCTTTTGATTTGAGTCATTTTATATCAGGTCCATTTAGCTCATTTAGTCATGGAGTCATGACAAATAGGGTCGGAAAGGAGGAAGTTTCATATATCAGCCTAACAACCTGAAATGTCATTATTTTCCTCCTGTTCCACTGAACTCTTGCTGATTTTGTGCTGCTGCATGTATCTGTCCCTCTTCCTTGTTCTCAGTGGATACCAAAGACATGCTAGGAAGCCTTTTACCAAGTTTTAGATGTTTCTATAAGAAAAATGATGCAGGTTTAACAGCATGTGCAGGTATTTGTAGAAAAGCAAATGTGTTTCCCTCTTGGCTGTTTAGTTGTCTGTAACAATAATGTCATAAATAAATAATGTTTCCGTGAGGGAAAAGAGGAGATGTTTATCAGATAGAATACATGCCAGTTAGGATAACTCTGAACAAAATGTTAACATGGATTAAACAGGAAAACATGCTGCTGGCAAACAAATTGTTGGTGAAAACAGCTTCAGCTAGGGAGTTCCTTTCTCTGCTGGATAGAAATGGTGCCTGCCATGCAGACCAGCTTTTAAAATTAAGACATTTGTCACCAGAACTGCTGGGTCTGTGGAAACATTCAAATGAGAATAATTTAAGTGCTGCAATAGGGTAATGCACAATAAATAGTACATGGAACTGTACAAATGTTGCAGATTATAGTAGGATCAAAGAGATAATGCCTAAGGGATTACTTTTTCTTTTCCTGAAATTATTTTTCAATTGAATATAAAACCTGATTCTGTTTTGTTGAAATCAAGGTAAAGCTTTCCTTTGCATTTAGTGGATTCTAGAGCAGGCCATTAACAAATGCAAACTGGTCAGTCCTTGGAGAATGAATCCTAATTGTCCACAGAATAGATGCATCATGTACACTGAAGTTCTATGTTTTCTAGTAGTGTTTTGTCAACCTGCTTCCTCCTTCTCTGAGGCTTGGTTTTGAGAGATGTAAGGCTACCTCATCTTCATTCCATTTCCACTTGGCTTCCTTCGCTAAGATTGACAGCCAGGGAAAAAACACTGATAGCTTTTGTTAATCAGTGTGCGCATCTCCATTAGCAGCTGTACTAAGGCTGCCAACTAATTGCCACGCAAGAATTACCACTCGGGAATTTAAGTCGGCAGAAATAACAACAAAGCCATGCCTTTCTTTGGTTGGTTGGGTTTGTGGGGGTTTTTTTGTGGTGGTGGGTTTTTTTGGTTTTTTTTTTTTTGTTGTTTTTTTTCTTTTTTTTTTAAATTTGTAGAGGGCTGGATGACTAATAGCATGCAATTCACAAGTGATACTGCCTCAGAACAATCCTACCTCTTCTTAGCCATTGCCAGCCATTTGAGGAAAATAAAGCAGGCATTGTAGATTAGGAAGAAAAAAAATACACTAAAGGGGGCTTTGGTGTTATTCAAGTACATGCTCAGAGTTCAGTATATGTGCTTATGCTTTTTTTTTTTTTTTAAATTTGATTGCCATCCTGAACTGACTTCTAAATAGTCTTTGACATCTGTTGCAGGAATTTTACATTTGTAGTCTTCCTCTTCTCTCTTTTAGAGACATGTTTTTGCTTGAGACCTGGCACATTTTTAATATCAGTACATGTCCCTAGTAAATGGCCCTAATAAAAAATGTGAAAATGGAAAGCATGTAAAAATTCCTACTACAGAATCAAACTGATTAATCTATGATTATCTGGTTGTTGTTTATTTATGTACGTCATCAACCCACTGCACTTGGTTCAAAACACAGGAAAAATCTGGTGTTTAATAAAGTATGCTTGTTGGTTAAACTAGTGTATATATTTGAAAAATGGGAAGAGAGAAAAAAGTCACAAGACAATGTTTGAAAGCAGCAGAAGAAAATGCAGAGACATTAGAGATAGATGAATTATGAAGAAGGTAAGTACATTCAATCAGTTGTTCTTTATTGGCTTGAGGGTAATCTCTGCCATATTACAATGTACTGATTTATGGACTAATTAGTTGTACAAAACAAAAATATTTGTAGAAAATATTTCTCTCAAGCATCCACCAAACAATAGGAAAAGGGATTTTGTGTATTAAAAAATTAAATTCAATATATATTTATGAGCCCATTCAAAATGTAGAGTCTTTTTGCTACCAGATTTCCAGTAAGCAGAAATATCTACGTATGAAAACCTAATTGTGTCAGTATCTAGACATTTATGGAAGAAATTAAATGTCTAAGCTATAGGTATTTCAAGCTATAAAAGATATTATGTATTAATTTATAAAGTCATAATATTATTATTATATGAGCTTTAATACATCCAATAAAGAAAAAAAATCAGACAAGGAGGGGAAAAAACCCTCCTAGCCATCTCTGTCTTTTGGAAGAGGTTTTAGTGTTTTACTGTTTTTTCTGTATGCATGTCTTTTAATTTCTCAGACTGGTAAGATGCTTCCAATTACTGTAATTCATATACAACATCCCTTCAAAAAAAAAGTAGTTGTGGTTTCCTTCTAGCCTTAGGCTGAAGTGCAAAAGAGAAAAAACCCAAAACAGCAAAATCAAATGTGTGAGTTATATATCACAACATTGAAACTCCAAGCATGTTAGGCAAAGACAATGTTTTGGGAGGTGTAATGTAAAATAGACTTGGATAAGATAATTTGAAGTAAGTGGGTGGCAAATACATGCAGATGGAAGACTATTTAACTTCAGATTTGTGTAATTTGGATGGAGTAGGGAACTGTAGGTCTCAGTACTTAATGCGGTGGACAAGGTGTCAGAATTAATCTCCCTTTCTCTAATTGACTTTGTAAGTCTCTCAACATCTTCAAGCTTCAGTCCCCATGAATAAAATGGAAATAGCATGCCTCCCTGCTTTGCAGCAGTGTCATGAGGCTAACCTCAATAAAATCTGGGAGATACTCAGATGCTAGATATTGTCAGTAAATGAGAAACCTGTCAAAAAACTGTTCACCACTAAATCTACATAGTTTAGTCATCATTCCTTACATCCTACTCAATGAGAGAATTGTAAAAGTAGTTGTGACTCTCTAGCAGATCTAGAGAGGCAAAAGAGCACTGCTAAGACTAATTCATAAGTACCAATCCACCTACTTTTTGCCCGTGGGAGATCTCCAGAGCAAAGTAATAAATATATTTTATGAGGGCATAGAAAAAACTCTGACATGAGGGAAGAAAGCAAGCTGTAGGATGGCAAAAGAAAGCAGCATAATAAATGTAATTACCAGAGTGCTCTACATGCCTGTTCTCCCATCCTACCAAGCAACAGTAATTAGAGGTAAGAGATGTTAACAAGAAATGCATTGAATGAGTCAGTGTAGCCATTCACAGCCTAGTTCAGTCCCATGTTGAACATGGTGACAGCAGATGCCAATAGAAGGCCCTGAGGGAAAATGTTCTCTTCTGAACACATTTCATTTTCTATCTCCTTATAAGAATTATATTTAATGATTTAGGAGGTGTGTGGTGAAGAGCATATGTAACCTCTGGCCTTACACAGATCTTGGCAATGGGGCTCTTCTTGCACTGAGCTTGCTCTGCTTAGACCTGAGAGAGGCCTGTGACATGGTTTCTGTCCAAAATAGTAGTGGTTTACACAACTACAGAGGGAACAGATCATCCTGAGTGCCATTACGCGACACAAACAGGACAACCAGGCGATCAGGCCCAGTCAGCATGGGTTCTTGAAAGGCAGGTCTTGATTGCTAAACCTGATCTCCTTCTATGACAAGGTGACATGCTTAGCGGGTGAGGGGAAGGCTATGCATGTTGTTTACCTGGACTTTGGGAAAGCCTTTGACATTGTTTCCCACAGCATTCTCCTGGAGGAACTGGCTGCTCATGGCTTGGATGGGTGTATTCTCTGCTGGGTGAAAAACTGGCTGGAAGTCCAGCCCCAAAGAGTTGTGGTGGATGGAGTTAAATCCAGTTGGTGGCCAGTCACAAGTGATGTTCCCCAGGGTTCAGTATTGGGGCTGGTTATCTTTAATATCTTTATCAATTACCTGGATGAGGGGATCGACTGCACCCTCGGTAAATTTGCAGATGACATGGAGTTGGGTGGGAGTGTTGATCTGCTTGAGGGTAGGATGGTCCTACAGAGGGATCTGGACAGGCTGGATCAATGGATGGAGGCCAATGGTATGAGATTCAACAAGGCCAAGTGCTGAGTCCTGCACTTGGGTCACAACAACCCCAGGCAGTGCTACAGGCTTGGGGAAGAATGTCTGGAAAGCTGCTCAGTGGAAAAGGTCTGGGGGTGTTGGTCGACAGCTGGCTGAATATGAGCCAGCAGTGTGCCCGGGTGGCCAAGGCACCCAACAGCGTTCTGGCTTGTATCAGAAATAGTGCGGTGAGCAGGACTAGAGAAGTGATCATCCCCCTGCACTCAGCACTGGTGAGGCCCCACCTCGAATACTGTGTTAGGCTTTGGTACCCTCACTAAAAGAAAGACATTGAGGTGCTGAAGCGTGTCCAGACTGGGAAGGGCAATGAAGTTGGTGAGGGGTCTAGAGCACAAGTCTTATGAGGAGCAGCTGAGGGAACTGGTGGTGTTTAGCCTGGAGAAAAGGAGGCTCAGGGGAGATCTTACTGTTCTCTACAACTACCCGAGAGGAGGTTGTAGAGAGGTTGGGATCAGTCTCTTCTCCCAAGTAACAGGTTACAGGACAAAAGGAAATGGCTTCAAGTTATGCCAGGGGAAGTTTAGATTGGATATTACGAAAAAATTCTCCACCAAAAGGTTTATCAAGCATTGGAACAGGCTGCCTGGGGAAGTGGTGGACTCGCCATCCCTGGAGGTATTTAAAAGACATTTAGATGTTGTGCTGAGGGCCACGGTTTAGTGGTGGTTTTGGCAGTGATATGTTGATGTTTGGACTCGATGATCTTAAAGGTCCCTTCCAAGCTAGACAACTTTATGATTCTATGAAAAGGTGTTGAAAAGCAGCTGCTTCATTAACATCTGGACTAGATGGCCAGATTAGCACTGCTAATTTCACAGCTGGAGCCAAAGACAAAGCCAAGGCAGTGCTGACGGTCTTAGGCTCTTCCAGCAGATAAGTGAGCAGTGTTTCCCCTGGACAAGAGGCGAAATCCTCAAGCAGAGAGTGTCCTGTCCACGTGAGACTCAAGACTTGCAG
The DNA here is from genome assembly GCA_013398295.1 of Chionis minor. NCBI lineage: Eukaryota > Metazoa > Chordata > Aves > Charadriiformes > Chionidae > Chionis > Chionis minor. The sequence continues at coordinate 28,805 of VZSF01010833.1, read as the reverse complement.
TTTGTGAATCAGACTACAATGCCAAATGCTGTATCTATGAATTTATGAGTATGTATGTAGTATCGGTATTGGCTTTTCTGCTGAGATCCTCATATATTTTTAGTCTTGGGGCATCTTTCTCTTTCCTTCCACTCTCCCAGTGTTGGGTTTCCTACAGATACTGTAAGTCTTGAGAAAAGTGGACTTTTTGCTTTTTGCTCTGTTTCCCTTTGGATTCAATGCCTTTCCCATACGCTTCTGTTTGTGACTGAGGTAAAATTTGTGTCTGACTGGTAGTGAGAACAGAATTGTTAATTCTGCTTCATCTTGTTCTTGCTGGTCTGTTTTCTTCTCTGTAACTTCTGCTCCTGCAGCGTGGGCTCCAACCTTCATTTCTGTATTTAACCTTCTAAGTTTCTACACTGTGAAGCTGAAGACTTTGTTTTAGTATTTGAATCCCATTTCATGTGAATGCTTTTTAACTCTATAAGCTGAGCAAATCTCAACTTAAAAATGTGATTGGTATTGCGTTTTAGCTTACTAGTTTTTGATACATGTGCCAGCTTTGAGCTGGGCATGTATTTAGCAAGCCTGTTTCGCAGGAAGAATTTAATAGACTTATCCATAAGGTCAGTAGAACTAGCAAAAAGTAAATAATAAACTAAGCTATTTTAGTGCTTGAGGTCCAAATTTATTAGTGCATTTTTTGTAAATACATTAAATGACTCCTATTAAACTTTATGAAATCATTTATGAGATATCATGATAGCTAAAAACATGATTGCTATCTTTATCATCCAGTATATGTTATTAATTTTCATTAAAAAACAGAGTAGAAAAACTAATTTCTTAATGTTCTCTGCATTCATAACCCTTAATGAAGTGTCATAGTTACCTGTTCAGACAAGGAATATTTTCACACCATTTGTGGTACATCTATTGGTCCTTCACTTGTGGGAACACATGTTGGTTTGATTCTTATTCTAAAATGAGGAGGTGTGAGGTCATATTTTGTAAATAGTTACATATGTCACGCATAATAATAGTCCATGTTATATGTATACTAATACTAGATATAGTGATAGTTATAACCAAAGCTACTAAGAAGTTGTCAATACTTTTGTAGTGTAACACTTTGTTCATGTTCAATGTGATGTGGAACTTGAGTGCATTGAACCTCTTCCCTGCCTTTGCCAGTTGCTTTTTGGGTTGTTTTAGGCAACTTCATTTACCTCTCTGGATCACAGTTGCCTCATCTGTATTTAAAGATAAACGATAAAGAACTTCTGTTCAAAGAATCTGAGCATTTATAGGTTGTAGAGAATAATAATCTAGCCTACTGCCTATTCCTTGAGGATTTTTGAAGTATATCAATTGTGATAAATGGAAGTACTTTGACATTTTGAGTATCATAAGAATCTTTTAAGAATGATTTTGCATTGTGTTTTAGTTACAGTATGCAAATACATCTTTTCATCCAACATGTTTACAGAATCTAGTCCAAGAGAGCCCAAGCCTTTGAACGAGAGTGCTGCCAGTTATAAACAACAATTATAGGAAGCAGCCACTAATTTTGCATCCACAATTATTTGCAGGTGCAAAGTGAACTGTGTTCCCAGTAGATGTATAAGGATTGAAATGTTTTCATTAACATGTTCAGGTAACACTGAAAACAGTCATTGAGAGGTGTGAAAGCATCAGCTAGATCAAGGCCTCTTAAAATCAGGGAACTTAAAATATGGCTTGCACAGACTGGCAGACTAAGGGCCTGAATGAGCGTACATCTCATAATGCGTTTTTGCGAGTTTTGCAGAGAAGTGATGTTTCACTTCTGAATGTAGAAAATGCATTAATCTCAAAACAACTGATATCCCAACCAGAAAAAATTTCTGAAATATCCGTTCATGCTATGCAGCTGAATTGGAAATTGGAGAACTTGGAGGATTATTCCAACTTTTTTTTTTTTTAGATTTGTACTGATCTTTACATTACAGGCAATATTGTCCTCCAGATGTGTCCTGCTGCACTGTATTAATTAACTTTGGATCTAGCATAGTAGCTACAAACAACATTTATATACGATGTATGAACATTGTTCTTTTGTTGGGATCATGCAGGAATCTCTTTGACTTTTGTGGCTTGTCAATTGACTGTGTATAAAGTGGTTTGTGATATCACAGGTGAATAAATAATCCTTTTTAGACTTGTTAAATAGAAAATAGCTGCTGAGACATTTTGCACAGTGATATGCAGCAAAATGGTTTGAAGGGTTTTTATGCTAATTTTTGTCAACTTTGTTTTGAAGAGATTAATGTAAGAGAACTAAAGACAACTTGACAGAATTTAAAAAGCCTCACCGTGATCATGACAGACACTCAAACTTTGTTGGCCGATAATCTGAATTCTCAAAGCTTGTTGAATTTGTAGAGATACTTACAAACTTAAGAGTTAAGCATGCCTGTAAGATCAGGAGTGATCGTAGTACTTCCAGATCCAGGCTCCAGTGATGGTGCTGGAATTCAGTTCTGCTCTATTAGATGTGACTTGGGACCTGCAATATTTCTTCTGGAGAAGAAATTTAAGCTTAAACTCCTTTCTGAGTTCTGTCTTCAGGTTGCAGTTGTGGGCTCTCTAAGTTCCATCACTTGGATTAGGCGAGTAATGAATAAAACCTGATTTTTAAATTACGTTTAGAGTTTTCCAAAATAATGGAATGTGATTTTTTTTAATAACTTAGTCTTTGAGGAATATTACACTTTTAGCATAAACTTTGCATAACTCTTCTATATATTAGAGATTGCCCTGATTTCGTAGATTACCATATATGTTGCTTTGCAAATTACAGTGTGATGTAGAAAGACTTTCATTTCCTCTTGCACTAAAACAGGGAAGAGTCCACTTCACTGTACTTCTGCTGTAATAACAGTAAGGGACAATCTCTGGGAGTTGTGAACATGGAGTACTTGTGAAAATCGGGCGGTTTCTATTTAGAACGTGAAGACACCTAAGTTAGGGAGATTTTAGCTTCAGTGTTGGGGGTGTGTGTGTATATATATTTAACTTTTTACATTTATGTGAACCACTTCTCATGTCCCTTTCAGCCCTATCAATGTCTCTAATATTTCTTCTCTTTGAAGAAGAGTACTCTTGAACTGTAAAGACTGCCAGTGTACAGGGTTGGACTAAGGTCATTATTCTTTAGAGGTCTTGTTCAGACATATAAATATCAGAATTAACTTATTAGTAATTTGTTTCTCAGATGCTGCAAAGACCTGCACGGAGTACTTGAGTGAAAATTACACTATGTGAGAAATAGAAAAAGCTTATCTGAAACCAGTCTAATTTTCTCAAAACAAACAAGCAATAGCCTCAAACCCCACTCCTGATCTTCCTTTCCCCTGAATACACTCTTTTTACTTTGATTTCTCAACAATGGTTCAATTCCGGTACAAAAAATTGTATTTCCAGTGACAACAGCACACTTGAACACGTGTACAGCAACTCCATTGAGCAGCAGTGTGTAGTAGCAGGTGTCTCGGCAACTGGAGCTAGAATGTGCACATCTGTAAACACACATGTGCAAGTTTTGGTGGGGGAGTGTCCTGGTTTGAGGTAAAACAGGACCAATTTTGTTCAGTAACTCTGTTTTCTAACCAGGCCTCTTCTAACTGCTGAAACTAACAGCACATTGGGCAGAAAACTGCTCTTTCTCAGAGCGGTAAGACCTACATTTATAGCTGATGCCGAGGCACGGTGTGCAGAGAGGCTCTTGCTTAGACTTATTGCTATAATGACCAAGGGCAGCCAACTTTGTTATTTGCCCCGTTGGAGGGTCGGAAGCGGAGAAGCGCAGAGGGCTCCCATCTGTGGGGAGGAGCAGACAGGACAGGTGACCCAAAACTGACCAACAGGGTATTCCATCCCGTCTGCCTCGTGCTTAGTATAAAAGCTGAGGGACCAAAGGGTCAGCATCCATTTTACGGCTTTTGGCTCCTCCTTCTCCAGCTTGCTCGGGCTTTTGCTGTTGCTCGTGCTTTCCTTCTTCCATGGCTGGCGTCCGAGGAGGACTCCATCGGTTCGTCTGCCTTTGATCCTGACCCGTGTGTTCCTGAATCCAGTTCCCTTCCGTCGCTGAGTCCAGTCTGGGACTTCCCCAGTGCCTGCTGGTGACGTGATTGTCATCCTGGGAGCTTGATACAGTTTTCTATATATTTCATTATTTTCTTTTTGTTATTTTATTCTTTATATTTCATTAAAGTAGTTTAGTTCTTACTAGTCTCTCTTCTTCTCTCTCCTGCTCGGCAGGAGAGAGGGAACATCTGTTGTTGGCTTGCTTGGGCCGATCCGGCCCAAACCCACGACAGGGAGTGACACCTGGGTATGTCCCAGGGGGAGGTGTGGTTTCTCCTGCTGACAGATGCAGGTCTAATACTGTTCTGTTGTGCTTCCTGTAACTAGGCTGCCACTTTGGTTCTACTGACTGCCATGAATCTCTGATTCTCTGGATCTCACCTTCCATAAGGTGATCTTTATTCCAGCCCTTCTCAGGAATTAGTATTAGCTAGCAATGCTTGCAGGAATTCAACCCCAGAGCCTTTAGAATCTGTTTAGGTCTACGGATTGCATAATGTTAATCTTCTCTGCGCTTTTTGAGGCTGTAAAATTTCTTGAGCAGTATTTCGTCATGCATATGTTTGGGTCTGTGTTGATAATGATGGCCAGAAAAACAATAAATGGAAAATTATACTTTGTACTGGAATTTCATCTATTGCACATTGTAGCAAAAACGGTGTCTTGGTGAACACGATGCACTGGCGAGGAACTTTCATTTCATTAAATGAAATGCTCCATACGGTGCAAAGTGCTGCTGTTCTGCTTGTTTGTTTTGCATACACTGCTTCCATCCTCTTCTTTCTGGTACTGTATGATGGTGGGAAAGGTATTAAGTTGGTTAATATAAAATTTCTGACTTATAATGCCAGATCTGCATTGTTGTGGATACGTGTTTGCATCCATAAATAATTAAAATTACAGTTTTTCTCAAGAATGAATTGATTAACTATGTCTTAATTTTTACATCTGTAACAGTGGTGAGGACAAACCTGAAGGCTGGGCTGGAGGTTGGCTGAAAATCTGGTCTTGCATATGCTATGAAAATATTACTCAAATTTCTTACAGGTGAATAAACTGCATGCATGGATGAATATAGTTAATTCAATGGTTTAATAAACCTAGAATCCCAATGAGGCTATAACAAATCCTCCTGGTGTCTTGGAGTTATGAGAAAGATTTATAAAATTATATGCAAGCAGAAGAGCTCTTTCTAAATTTGAGGAGTCTTTTGCGCATTATTGTTTTTTGTTCTGTTCACTACACAAAGTAACTTCTTATCTGTGGCTCAGTCGTGATAAAGTATTAGATAAACTATCATTTGAGGGCAATATCTGGGGTCAATTTGCATCTGAATAGATTTTTTTTTTCCTTTGGAGTTTGTTTTTGAAACAGTTATGCAGCACTAAGAGAGATGCCTCTCTCTTAATGTTCCTTTGAGAAAGATAGCTAGCTTGAAGTGGAAATTTCTGCAGCTCCCTTGACAGGGAGCAGCACCTTGTCATAAGCTGCCCCGTTTCCAGGTGTTCCTGGATCAGAACCAATTCTTTAGTTAGAAACGCAAGAACTGCAAGCTGACTAGGACTGACTGATTTAGCAAAACAACTGGAATTAATATAACTGCATACATTTAATTATGAATGCTATGTTTAAGGTTATTGTACTCTCAACTATGATCTGGACAACTAAGCAATTTGAAGCCTGGTCAGTTCTTGGATGCTAAACATTCCAGGAAATTCCATGGTAGGTTGCTTTTGCTGCATTCTGATGTAGAACTGAAATCCTAGGTTAGTGATCCTTTTGCTCTTGTTATTTTTTCAGTATCATGTATGTGTCTGCTATTTTACAGGCATTCACAGAGACAGGGTGCCCATTCCAAAAAATCTAGAATTTGTTGGGAGTGGTATATATTTTCAGGTGAAAGATAAAGCAGACACCACGACTACATGTTCTCATGGAAAGATCCTATCCCACCTTCAGGAAAAGGAATCCGTTGTTCTTCACAGCTTCTGCCATCATTTTCCACTGAACTAAATAAAAAAAGCAGGTAAAGCAATGCTGAGTGATGTAAATCTCCTTTTCTCTCAAAAGATGCACACATCATTTTACAAATACACTTGGGATACAGTAGCAGAAACTTATATTCAAAATTTTCAATTACTGAAGTTATCTAGAGTTCAGAGGAAAAAATAATGAAGCTGAAGAAAAGGATGATTGATAAGAAAACTTTCTGCTGAATGTACTCCTGTATAAAATTGTAATTTTATTAATAGGTGAGGGAGGATAAAATGCACGCAATGGTAGCTAAATACATGGAAAGCCATATACTCTGCCCTGGTTTAGAACATCATCAGTATATGAAATTGAAATGCAGCTGAATTGATTGCGATCTGATATTCATTATACTTCAGCACAGCTGGCAGAATCCCTCCTATCCAAACATGCATAACTTGCTTTCTTAGCACTTTCACAAAGCCTTGAGTTTATAATGACAATTAAAGTGCATCTTCTCCAATAATGACACAATCTGAATTTGGTCTGTGCTAATAAGCTTTAAGAAAACTTAAATTCCACATTTTAATACCAGAAATCCACTTAATTATAGATAATCTCCAGCTCTGCATGTCACCTGTATTAGCATTTATATTCCTCATTGAGTCTGCAATATAACTTTCTGTTTGTTGTCAAGAACACACTTCTAATATATACCTGCAATCTCATGCAGGCCACGGCTGGCCACAAGCCAAGCTCTTAATTTGTCTCTGACTTACCTTATTTAGCCCACTGAAAGAGTGCGCCGGTGTGAACAGCAAATGTTCTATGCGAAGGGCCAAGGTGTCAGCCTGAAGAAGCACCAGCCCGCTGCCTTCATTTTCATCTTCGAGATTCTTTTAGAAATGAAGACCTGATTTACCTACCCATTTCTGGAGGCTGGGTGCTGGCCTACAAAACTTGCTTCCTCAGCAGAAAGAGCTTCTCCGAGAAGGCAGTGCCCTAAATTCTGCTCTGCTCACCATTTGGAAGAGGCAGCCAGGTAGAATTTATTTCTCCCAGGAATTTTTCTTTTGCTGATTAATTGTTTTCCTTACTAGGCTATTATGTTGGTAAAATATTTACAGCCATTATGATGAAAATTGCCAGGAAATGAATTCACACAGTCTTGCTACTGTTTGATTTGATTTTCTTTTTTCTTTTTTTTCTCCCAGGACTTTGAAACACTGCTGTGGTTTTGGCTTGCCTCTCTATTCTTGCTGTCCTTTTCTGTCACACTCAGTAATTGGCCTAATAAAAGGCAGAAACAAGAATTTATTACACCTTGGGCAATACTTGAAACAAACTTTATTTGCTGGAGCAGCACTTTTTATCTACTTGCTGCTGTATATTTTGACACTCCTTCTAAATATTAAATTTGACTTTATTAAAAGTTAAATCTTGGCTTTTTTTGTGATTGCTGCTGTTTTTGCAGTTTCTTAGGCAGACGAGTACATATATAAACATATCATTTTAATGAAGCTTTTGGAGAAACAATATAAGCTGTGGCTATATCTACTTCATTACTGCCAGAATCCACAAAAATGGTATGAATTAAAGACTAGCTTCTGTAATACCTTACAAAGTAGTCTTGGAATAATTTTTGTGATGAACTGAGAGAACAAAGATGAGAACTATTCAACTTTTCATACCTCTTCCAAGCTTGGGACTTGATGAAATTTGCCTCAAAGAGATGATAAGCTTTACTTTTAAAATTGTTTACAAAAATAATGACAGTAATAAAAATAAAATTAGATTGTTATAATTTCCAGTGTTTAATCTGTTTTTCTTCCACATACTAGGTGAGAAAAATGATCAAAACGTTTTGGTTTTTTTTTCCCCCTCCCTAAAAAGGCCTTAAGAAATAGCAATACATCATCCTGGAACTGTTTATGCAGGAATTTTTATTCTTTGAAATCTTCCAGTGTTAAAGCAACAAGAAAACATTTAGAATGTCCTTTGGTGGAATCTTATTACACTTGTTATATATGTAAACTGATATTCTTTGATGCCAGCACGTTGCCCATACAGAGAAATCTCTGCACAATTAAATGAAAGGAAAAAGAAAAGGACTAAATAAAAAGTAATATTTTTCTCTTATCTGATTAGAATTAAATACATTAACAAATTGTCTGGTAACACAAATAGGCAATAATACAAAAAATCTACATTGTACATTATTTCAAGAAAAATAACTTCATTTGAATACAAAAGGATAAATACACTTTTTGTCCTAGAGCCACTCTTGTACAGTAGGTGAACACAGCATCTTACTGATGCAGTGCTGCTAAGGTATACAAGGATATGACTGGCTTGAGTTTTATTGAGGGGGCTGTTACACATGTGCATCACTAACATCAGACAAAGAAATCTTTCAACCAACAAGGGTTACAGAGCAACGTTCACTAAAGCACAGGTTGGAAAGGATTTGGGGACTGAAGCAGGCCAATATGGCAGCTTTTACAGATTTCCTTATACCCACAATGCACTGACAGCAAAGAATGCCTTTATTTGGTCGGTCCACACGCCGGGCGGAGGTACAGTAGCGCACCGTATAGGAGTAGCAAATGTTTGTTGTGTGTTTTTTTTTTAAATTCTCTTCCCATTCTGGGGGCCGTCAAAGCCATTTCGGTCCCGTGTGAGCTTTGCAGCTAGCATCCATTTGACAGAATAGGCAGCTGCCAACGTGTCTCGAATCAGTCTTGACTCAGAGCCCAGTCCGTAACTGATTAATATGGCTTAGTTCAGTTAGGCCTTCTTAGTTTGTATGTGTTAATTTTTTCTTTTTCTTTTTTTTCCCCCCCTTTTCTAAATTTCAGTAGCAAATGCTCGGGGTTTTGTTCCTTCGTTCTCTTTTCATGTGGCACGTTCATTTGAAGCAGTCTGCATGTGATGCCCTCAACCGTGGCGGGGTCTAGCACACACAAAGCCCGCTGGCTCCTAGGAGAGCAGTCAGCAGCACCAGAGCCCCGTGCGACGTCGCCCCCCGGGCGGAGTTTTGGCCGCAGCCTCCTGGATCCCTTTCACACTTCAGCTTCTCGCATAAAATGCCAGTGTAAGCCGGGGGGCACTGGCATCGCACGTTGTTGATGCACGTTCCTCCGTTCTGGCAATGCAGTAGCTCGTTGTCGCATACGTTTGCTGCAAGATAGCAGGGCAGGGGCGAGGGGAGGGAGGGGAAAGAAAACCAGAATAAATATAAGTTCATCTAATGGAGAAACTCTGTGCTAAACCCAGATTAAAACACCACCTCCCCCCCTCTTCCTGAGACATGTAAGCTGGGGATGTGTTTTTTTTAATCAAGTTTGAATTTTTTATTTTATTTGATATTTTCTCATCCTTTTATTTATTTTTTTTTTAAGGCTGTAGTCTTGGAGAACCATATCATTCACTTCAGACCACTGACTATGATAATATTAATTAATGAATTTATACGAATAATGATTAATAATGAAATAATACAAATATTAATACCTGCCTTGTGCCAGAGCCTGCATTTTTATAGTTACCATGAAACTGGAACTGTAGGTGGATGTGTTGTTATCTGCAAGGGGCAGCATATATAGAGCTTTTTGGAAAGCGTGAACAGTGGTTAAAAATGCAACGCGGCTTTGCTGAAGTAAGAAGATCTCTATGAAAAGGCAGGGTTTTATAATCAAGAACTGCATGTATTAATGATCTGAAAAAATTACGCAAAAAAGATAAGGCAAGCACAGGAAGGAAATTCAGTGTTTGATGGGGATTATGTGGTATACACATATGGAAATAAAATATAATGTCATTATTTCCATTGCAGATCAAATATTTCTTCTTAATTAGATTTGCTACTTTGGTACAAGAGTAAACTGGCATCTTAAAGCTATCTCGGTGAGATACTGTAGCCTGATATAATAACTTCAGAAGTCAGATTTGACAAGAGTTAAGAGGAAATAATACAGGTAAAAGTTTTAGAGCTGCATAACGTATCTGTATTTGAAAAAAATGACAGCTTTACTTTGTATTATTTAATATAAATTGAAGTATTTCACTATGTAAATATGTAGAGATATGTGGAACACATTACTTAAATATGTGAATCTGTGTTTTATTCCAGATTATATCACTAGTAGAATATGTGGTAGATTACAGCTCTGTCTTCCACAGGAGAGGCAATTTTAGTAAAGATCTTGCACCTACTACCTAGGCAGAACATAACATTAAAAATTTTCACTTGGAGAATTAGGGAAAAGATTATTTGGTTTAGAAGCAGACTCAAGGTTGCATGCTGTTTATGCACACCTTAGCCTGGAAATACCCTAAATAATTCAGAATAGGGAAAATACCGTTAATTTTACGTTAAACAATGCTATTTATTTCTACAAAAAAGTACAGTTTTATAAATGTTAATTTATTTATTTTTAAAAACAACACAAATATTATGAGAACTAAAATTGAAACAGTTCAAGTTCTGAAGTGATGCAATTCTCTATAAATCTGTACAATTTTGTGCACCAGCAACCTTACTGGTAATCATATCTGTCCTGGCTTGCTTTCAGAAAAATAATTTTCTCACTCTACAAGGACTCTCTGACATCTGCTTTCTAGTGTTCTGCATTCAAGTGGGCCAAATAATAATGCAGTGTGTTAGAAACTCATAGATGTAATTGAGAGAGAACAGCTAAATAATTTTTGTCAGTGATTCTTTTGGCAATCAAAGCTTTTTACTAAGAGCTATGGATTTAACATTTGTTGTCCAGTTTCTGAATTGTAATGTCAAAATTTGAATATTAAGGTACAACAAACAGCACATACCATTGATGACAGCCATATGTCTGAATGTTAATGTTCTATATATACATTACAAAAAAATAGTGCTATATGATGTACAAGGAACAGTAAATCACCAGCAATAAATGTGATGAGATTAACAACCCAGAAAAATATAATAACAGGCCAAAAAAATTAACTGTATTTTAAAATTTTAAAAACTGAGTTATATCTCTTAGAACTGAGGCTATCTTTAAAGCTGACTTTATTATTCAGTTTGTATAGATTTAGCTGTATCAATATGCAAACGCAAAATACTTTATCTGGTGGTACAACTACTGAAACTACTCGTGCTAGACTACTCATTGCCGGGATGTTTCCTAAAGTTCGGGCAATGAAAATGGTGAAATATCTGTCCCATCAATACCAACCATTGTTTGCCTCGAATAACTGAGTGGGATTCAACATTTTATTAAATACCACTTCTTAAACAGCAGATGAGATATTTCACTTTGTGTTTGGCCTGGAATATATTATCCAAATTTTCCCAAGTATTCTGTATTACAAATTTATTTTCCAATAGCTTTCCTGTTGTTAAACTTATTTTCACAACTATAGCCTGTTATTTTAAGAGGCCGCCAGCCCAGATTCTGATCTGTAGGTACAGACTGGGTGGCTGAAGTGGCTTTTTGCTCCAGACTGGCTGTTCTGTCGGACACAGGGATACAGGCTGCTATCAAATGCCTCCAGTCATCACTGTCTACAAGATTCTAGATAGAATGTTACAGATGCCGATTTTTAAATCAGGACATTTATTTCTCATTAGAAAGTTTAAAAAATGTACTTAAAGAAGGGGTGGATCAAAAGCTTCTCCTTCACTATTCTTGCACACTTTTAAGTTTGCCCACAGAAGCGCATTAAAGTAAAAACAGGTAGATTTTAACATTCTCAGCAAACTACTGTGTAGCTGAAAAGCGTGGAATTGTTAATCTTGTATTGTTACAGCTTTCTTTTCCTTAGTTTCATCCTTGTATCTCTTTCTCTTGCACCCACACACGTACACACATATATGTATCATGTAGATAGCCACTGTGGTGATTTGGAAGTTAAACGAAACAGTTCTGAAAATGTTATGAAATCCCATTATATTTTTTTTCTTTTTTGCCAATTTTGGTTTAATTTTATTCTGACTGACTCTAATACCATTTCCACTTTCCTGAAAACATGGTTAGGATTACTTTTAAAACTTTCATATTAACTAATTAAGTTTATTCAGTTTAGGAATTGGATTAGCTATAGCAAATGAATGTAGCATATCAGCAGCATAAAGAAAAGTGCTTTCACTGGAATTTAAAACAAAATTTATGCCTGAAACAAAAGCAGCCGACAGGTTGCCAAGATCAAAGCAAGGCAAGTATATTAATCGTTGTTATGAAAATTAGCAATGTTTCTAATGTTAACACAGGAGTTTGCTAGGATACACATCATAACACATTTTATTTCCGAAGTGGCTCAAGTCTTTTCTCGGAGAAGGTGGTGACCTGGAAGCTGCTGAGCCAGGTGGGAAGGGCCAGGACGTTGCGGACCCCTGGCTCTGTGCTGAAGCCCAGGGACAACTGCTGCAGCGCGTGGTGGTGGGTGCAGGTAGGGCTGGTGGAGCCCCACCACACACCTGGCCCCTGGCCTTTTTGTTTCCCCAAGCAGCAGGAGCCTTCTCCTACCTTCCCTGCCCTTGTCCCTTCTTATACTCCAAGCAGTGAAATATTGCCTCCACTGCTGAGAGGTGGTGAACCAGCTCTGCCTTACCTTCATCATTAAAAGTAATAATAATAATAATAATGAAAAATCAGTTTGAATTAATCTGAAAGACACCAGGAATCAAGTTCTGATCAAAGAATGAAACACGGGGAAGTGATGCAAGCAAAAGAACTAATTCTGAAGTAATCACGCACGGCTATTAAGATTTGTGTGGTTGAACTAGCTGTGGGTTTGCTGGCAGACCTTCATTAATTAGAAGACAGGTTATCGGACTGATTATTTAAGAAACAAACCAGAGATAGCTGATTTGCCCTGGAGAGCTTTGCAGGTCTTTTTGGGTGATATTTCTGAGCACAGTCTCCAGATCTGTGCTACTGTGGGACGTGAAATATTTAAAGTAAAATAAAGGCATTCTTAAAATGTTATTTTCATGATTCATCAATTCACAATCTAAGCTGTGGGGTCTTTAAAACGCTACACAAAGGAAACAGAAAAAAGCCACGTGTAAAAATGGATAGTATTTGAAGCTTTTCTGTCCTTGAGGCAACCCCCCCCAAACCAACAAACCCCTGGAACTAGTAAGAGAAATTATTATTTTTGAATTAAAATGTGACCTACTTTTCAAAAGTAATCATTAACAAAATACCAAAGCCTGTTTTTTAGGATAAAAACTCTGTGAATGATGATGAAAGATGCCTTACCACAAGTCACAAAATATTCTTCATTTGCAATTCCAATGTTATTACATTTGGAAATGGAATAAAAAAGGAAAACAAGGAGAAAATATCCAGTCTTTTAACAAGTTCAAGAGGTAAGTGATGTGCTAGTGTTTTGTAGAATTTATATTGGGTGTTTAATGAAAAGTATTGAGAGTAGTGTAGTTGTTTGACAATTCTCTATTTTCCTCTTGAATGTTCAAATCTGAGTAATACCTGAAAAATTTCTGAGTCTGTCCAAAACCTAACTTTAATACCTTTGCAGCTTCTTGAAAGAAGACAGACAGACAACTGTGGCTGACTTCTGAAGCAGCAATATAGACACAGTAACACAAATGCAAGTCTGGCTGTCTTTGATCTGGAGGGCCACCTCAGGCACGGCGTTGTGCTGTTGGCTTACGCTCTTCCTGGTTACTGTGTCTGGGCAGGTCCAGGGCACATGCATAGAGCTTTTGGTCTGCCTACTGCTTGGACAAAAAAACCAATATGCTATTGGACTTCAACACAATTTCTTTCAGCCTCCTGTCTTGCCTGGAGGCCATCAGAAAGGGGAGAAAAAAAGATTTTGTACCTTTCTTTGTGCTACCTTAATTTTTGTACTGCTTGCCTACAGTAGCATCTTATCCAGGTGGGTCAGCCACATGAATATGAGCAAGGACAGGCCACTGACTTAAAGAAATGAATGTATTCAAAAAGACACCTTTTTTGATCTAGGATAGGTGGTATTCACTTCCTGTATCAAAATCTGGATTGATTATGAAATTTTCATTGTTTTGTTTGTGGGAGCAGCATACAGACCATTAATGACAAATTCACAGAAAGAAAACTTTTTATTAGAGGTCCTTTGTTCCTTTCTTGAATTCTGAAGTCTTTCATTTCAAACAATGTTTTGTATGATCTCTCCCACTGCTATTTTTCTTCAGCGCGCTCTTTTTGTGGTATCATTTGCTACAGCCTCCTCTGTCCCTCTCTCTCTTTTTAAAACCATCTCTTCACTTGTCTCCTTTTTGTCTCCCAGGTCATGAGTATTATAGTCCCTGGACAGGTTGGTGGGTTGACAGCTCTGAATACATTACACAACATTTTGGTCTATTCTAAAACACTGGTACAAGCTTTGACCCTACTTCTGCTGCAGTGAATTTTCCACGCGGTTTGTCAGTAGTTTGTGTGAATGGCACTACTGAAATCATGAGAATTTTTTGACCTTGGATTCCACCCATTGTTCATAACTTTGAAAGCGTACAGGTCTAGTGGCTGGGTTTTTTTTCTCTAACGCATCTGTTTCCTTGGTACTTCTTATCTAGTATAGAATGTTACTTGAATTCGTTTATGAGGAATTTTTCAGCACACATGTGAACAGAATGTTCTCTCTCGGCATAATAAGTAAGTAAAAACCCAAGCATAGTCAAACCCATGTTTTCAGTAATGATGTTCATAGGTAGCTTCAATATATGCAGTGGTTGGCTATATATAGAGAGCTGTGAACAGCACATTGAAATGCCATGAAAAAATTAGGCGGTTTCATCTCACTACTTAAATAAGTTCAGTAAATTGAGGCCAAGCACAAGCGATTTCTTGTCAAATACAGAATTATTTCCTATGAATACTATAAAGATTCTGTAACTAACAGGCATTATTCTCTAAAAATGTGATTATTTAATCAATAAATTGTAAAAACAATCACAGAATATAAAAGAAATTTGCAACAAATGAGGAAGCTTGTGTGTATGCCTAATAAGAATGCAGGCATCTACACATACATATAGCAAATGCGCACAAGAAAACCTCTGCAGTCCTGAAGGTATTAGTAATGTTTTTCTCACAATTTGTCGGATAGACGTTAATGGAATTGGGGAATGCAAAACACTTAGTTTAATTCAAATGCAAAGGTTTAAAATTGTTTCCAGTTGTATCAGAGCATAACTGACTACAATAAAAATATTTTCACATTTTCAGAGTTGGCAACAACAAATGATTTCCATTATTTGGAAACAATCCTAAAACCACAATGTATAACTGTTATGAGTTAAAGATCTCTATGTGGAGCAGCACTGACTCATGTGATTTCACTCATACAAAATAAATATTAGGAATGAGGATATAAGGGCATGGGGAAAACTTATAATTAGGCTTCTTCTGAAAGGTTACAACTATTGCTGTTACAATTAGTGTTGCACAGCACATGACAAAACCTCAAATTTTTATAACTTAAGTACCTTATTCATTTCAATAACCAGTGGCTAATAACTGACTTGAATGTTTTGTCAATTAGATTCCTCACCCTCCCTGTCTTCCAATTAGATCTGCTGTTAGATTATTATTATAATTTAATTTATTGTTACCAGTTACAGTTACTGACAGAAGTTTTTTAAATGTTTTGCTACCATGAATATGTGTCCCTGTTGATCAGACTTCTTTAGTGGTTTTAAACCACAGACACACCTGATATGAAAAACAGCTATTGCTCTTTTAAAAGAGATATTCGTAACAATTTGGGTTTTTGAAGTGACACTAATTCAACGTTTGCTGTAATAGGATCAGTAAAACTATCTCAGGATACTGTCTAATCAAGACAAGGTAGGCACTTTGATAACATGAAAAGAAAATTGGTTTGTGCTTATCTACCAAGGCACATTCTGAAGTTAAGACAAAAATAAATCAGTGTAGACAAGTACAAGCCTAAAGCATATTTTACTGTGTCAAAATTACAGTCATAAAATGACAAATATTAATACAAAGATCTCCGGAGCAAAGTTGAAACAATGTTGTGATTAATTATATTGCCAACAATACAAGGAAATAAACATTGACCAAGTGAGAGTAGTTTCTAAAGGCAGACATCTCCATCTTGACTTGTCTTAGAAATACATCTTGGAGGCACAATTGAAATAACACTTGACTTGTTTTATCAAACCGGTTTTATTAAGTTATCAGGGAGTAAATAAATAGGTGGGCAATGGAGGTACTTTGTTTGCTGAAATTTTCTGGTAGAATTTTTAGATTGTTTGCCTACTTGTAATTTCTGTCCTTTCTGCACAATTCCCACTTCAAAGCTAAGCCAGTTCTAATCAAATTGCAGGAAAAGTGTTCGGAATTTCTACAGGAAGATGCAGCTACTATTCAGAATTCTTCTCAGAGCACAGCCACAGAATGGATGGTGATTCCTCTCTCCTGTAAACAGGTACCAATTTATCCCAGCATCCACATGGGTAAACTTAGTTGATGACATTTCACTACTGAAAGCGCAAAATCCTGTACAGAACAAATTTTATTTTAACCATGGTATAAGGATAGTAGAGGTAGAAAGTGACTCTATGTCAGAGGTTGTGTCTGTGCTTTCTCATTTTCCATCTCTATTCTTAATCTAAAATCCTTGGATTTAATTAATAAAAGATAATGAGAAGAAATACATCAAATCTGTCAGAAGGACAAGGCGAGAACGGAATTTTGGAATTGATACTCTTACATGATAGAGAGGCCACAGTAGCTTCGGCAGAAACAACACAAGAGTGGTTGTTAAAATGGCTGAAAACAAATCCAGATTTAGTTATCTAAGAATTATGGTTGAGATAGTACCTTTGAATCTTCCTCGGTTTCAGGAAATGATTGATTAACCTTACAGTTTCCTGATTTTGATGGCTCCAATTTTATACTTCTCCAAAAGAGGATGATTCCCAAAGTGTGTGTGGGGAAAATCCCCATTCTTTTTATTGCTTTGCTTATGGAGGAGCACCACTGAATTGGTATGACCCTCATCATATTTTAGGATAGTCTCAGGAGAGCAATAAGCTACATCATAGCTTTAGTTGCTCAAAAGGGACTACATACCGCTATCATTCATATTCCACTTACAAAGCTGTAAGCTGCAGTGCCATTATTTCTATCTTCCTGGAGAAAAATGAACATTCTTACATGATCTGTCTCCTCTTCCCTTAATGAGGAAGTGAAGCAATTGAAACCACAGGCTTTTTTTTGCCTAGTGCCAGCAGCAAGGTCAGGGTTTGGATGTAACCACTATCAATAAAAACTGGCTAAGCGCAAAAACTCCTCAGATACAGAAAAAGAAGTGGTCATCAAAAGGCCCTGTGAACAGTTGGAGGGTGGTAGTTAGTTCCCTAAATACCAGCAGCTACTGCCATTAGAGGTGCCAGAGGGCATTTCAGACGTTTACACAGAGCTGGCAGGTGTATGCTGAGACCTATGAGAGATTTAGTCTTGTGGGAGCGGTGGCAGGATGGCTGCCAGGGGGATGCCTGCCTGTCTCGGGCAGCTGCTGGTGCCCTGGCTGTGCTGGCAGGCTCCCACTGTTGCAGGCAGCCCAGAGCCCGGCTTCCCTGCCAGCGTCCGACGCCTGCTCTGACCCAGCGCGGATGTGCAACACTTGGATGTGGCTCTTGTGGAAACCCCTAGGTTGTGAGCGAGAGCTGTGAGAAGCCTCATCTGAGGCTTCTGCTCAAGCACCCTCTGCCCACCAGCCCGGGACCGTATCTGAGCTCAAATCCTAGACTTGGTCCTTGCCTGAGTGACCTGGTGGCCTTGATCCATGCTGGCTGAGCACGTTTGACATCATGGCATGACCCCAGACCTGCTTTGCCACTGGAGGCTTGTCCGGCAGTCTGCAGGCTGTGACTGACCCTGACACCGCCACCGGAGCTACTCGGCTGGGCTCGTCTGCCTTGGGTGCTCTGGGGGGCACCCGGTGCCGGGGAGCCCCCTGCCCTGCTGTCCCCCTCTCCCCCTTTCCCTCCACCACTCCCTTCCTGGTCCTGGCATGCTGTCTCCTTGTGGAACCATCAGCAACCATTGCTCCTTCGCAGTGACCTATGGTCAGGCAGGTCAGTCCTATCACAAAAGCTAGCAGGATGGCTCTGCCAGAACAGCAGCATTTTCAGCTTCATGCGTGACAAACAGTATTTTCTTAAAGGTTCCCAAGAACTATTACCCAGAGCTGCAACACGTATCGCTTTTACAGAGCACAAAAAGGCAAAAGAAAGCCTGGAGAGCAAACCAAAGCAGAAGCGTGCAAAGGTCAGCAATTCAAATACATGATTATGAATTATAGAAAAGGGTGAATGTTCCTGCATACTTAGCTGCTAGGGTGTTAGACTTGCAATAATGTTTTGGACACAAAAGAATGCAAATAATTTCTCTTTGTGTACAAAGACAAAAGTTTCTCTTCCTACCGTTCTTCCCAATGAATGCTGCATTGAAGCATTTCAAAACCCACAAAATAGTCCCCCGTGGTTATTAGTTTATTTGGCAGTAAAACCAGATAAAATCACAACTGAAAAGATTTCCTAATGATTTAGGGGGTCAGAATTATTCTAAAAATTTTTTTACTAAAATTTTTTAGAGAAGGGGAGAAAGAGCGAGAGAATGTGTTGCTGGCTTCTATTAATAATGACATTAATTCCAAAATAATACTAATCTAAGGACAAATATTGGATGTATCTGTATGCCTCAGAACATCTGCATGGCCGTGGATCCTGAAGTGGACAAAGCCTAAAATTATTTCAGAGAGCTGCTGATTGAGAATGCTAAGATTGAATTGTAAGCTTACATTATTTAATGACAGGATTTAAAAAAAAAAAATTATCGTCTCCTAATTTTTTGCTCCCCAAATATGTGATATGTTTGTGCACATGTGTGTACTCTCTGGCAATTCGAACAAAAATGCCCATGATGTTTTTGATAAAGAAGAGGAGACTAACAAGTTATTTAAAATTTTTATTTTCCAAAGCAGCATAGTAGTTGTATCTTAATAACATATGTCCTGGTTTTGGTGCTAAGAAAGAGATAAATGTTTAATAATCAGTTTAGTATCACTTAGATGGAATAAGGTTGGTTCTGCAAAATTTATTTTACAATACTTGCTGTATATAGCAAACATTATGTAGAGAAACTCTTTGAATTCAAAGTAATAATTTTGTATTGTAATGGCTGTTTTTTTAAAGCAGACTTAGTTGCATTTATTTATTTTTTACACAGAAGATATTTTATTCATGTCAATTTAAATTTTGAACACTGCTATTCTGAAGTTATTTGTGATTTAAAATAATTTGAAGGTTGCAAACTTTCTTCATGCTACTTTGGCTTAAAGCTCATTGCATGGGGCATGTTGAAAAATTACTAACAAAATCTACTGGAAATATATGTTATGATCAACTTCTGAACTACATAAAATAGTGCTAGTAATGGAAATATCAGCAATCTCTAATTACGCTATCATAAATATCAAAGATACTAAAGTGGAATGGGTATGTAACTACAAAAAGGGAGTCACACTTGCATAAGTATGACTTATAATCAGTTATGTTTAAAAGGTAAAAGGTAAGACAAGTTTGTCTTTATATGTTGTTATGCATTCCTCCTGTTTGCATTTTTCAAAACAGAGAGATTTATGATACCAGGATAATACTCTACTATAGGAGACCAAAACATCAATGTGCAAAGTAAATTATGTAGAACCTCTCAAGAGATATGTGAACTTTAGTTACCTTGCAAAGGTGAAGACAAAACATTTATATAGTTCCTAGAAAACCTACAAAATGTGAAGGATATTTTTTGTGGTTTTGTTAAAGCAACAATGCCGGAAATCAGGGGATTTTCTTTCTGAATCTACATTGACTTATTGTTTTGAATGTGGATGAAATGCTTCAGAGTGTGTTTGTTGAGCTCACTCTAGAATGAGGATAAACCCAGTGCCCCAAAGGTCTCTCACAGCTGTTCAGAGTAAGAGCTGTTATTGCCAGTGAACAATGGAGATGTTGATGTCAAGGAAAGTCAAATGATTTCCCTGCTCTAACAAAAGAATGGAACAAACCCAGGTCCTGTGAATTCCACTTCTGTTTACTACATTGCACTGTTTATTAGATAAATGCCACAGATAAATCAACAGGGTTGGTAACTGTTTCCAAGGGAGACTCTCAGCTGTAGAAAGACTTATAAACAATGAAGTTTAAAAGAGGAATATGCGATCTTGTCCACTTAAGTGTCATATGCAATTGCGTAAGATGTCTAAGTATTCTGACAATTAGAAATACTGGTCATGCATGTACCTCCTTCTAATCTCACCAGTCAGCAGCTTCATATTCGTACATCAGGAACATGGTAAAAATCTGCAAATGTTTTTTATCCCCTCTGCTTTACGTTGGCCTTTAAAAATATTATCTTCTATTTTTAATTGTTAGAGTAAAATTAAAAACTGACACTCAACAGGCAGGTTCTTATATCATCATTCCTTTCTGAGATATACTTGATGATAATATGCTCTCCTTTACAGTGGGGGTTTTATTTGGTGTAATGTTTTACTTTCCTACTCTTTTCATCAGAATATCAATAAGATGACACAAACATCTAGCATATAGCACTCAGCAAAAATTAGAACTAATAAATTAATGTATCAAATAATTAAAGCTATTAGCTGATTCACGATACTTTTCAACAACATTTATTGCTACACACAGGCTTTCTCTAGGTATCATTGTGCATTTATCTTCATGACAGAGCAGCCATTAGATCGGAAAACGTAGATAATAGATGCTCGCTTTCCAACACAAACTTGTTCAGGCACACTAGTGTTTCCACAACGTGCTATGCAGGTGTAACCAATGTGATAGGCTTTGCCAGTGTTTTAGCTGAAAACGCTTTTAAAACTGACTTACACTACCACACTATTCAGCAAAAATTTCCAAAAGATGCTCACACCAAAGCACCAAGTAACTGTCTTTGTTTATCTAATTATATTGCCTCTTAACAAAATTTCAAAGGCTCTGATTATTTATTTGTCTCTTTAAAAGCCATGTTTTGATAAGTATGCAGTTAGAATTCATAATTCAGTATTACACATTGACCAATACAGACGAAGACTGCGTACAGGAAAACTACATATTTTTCACAATATGCAGGCTACTACTAATAAGTTATTGCAACAGCAACGTGATTGCACTAATCTCATTTTATCAGCTCTACAGTTTTGCTATAATGTAGAAAAAATCTGAATAACAATAGACCTTAGATTTAGAGATTAGACAAGCCTAACAATAGGCTTAGATTTAGAAAGAGAGTGCTCAACGTGTGTTTGGGTTTATATCTGAAACATTCTTTCTACACACATATGAACTAAAGAGAATGCTTCTAAACATGGATGTTGATATTGCTTACTATGACAAAATGCTAAGATAATTCAGGATATTAAAAAGTCCAGAGCTAAATGACTCTCATGAATCAGAACCGTTTCCCTCTGTGCTTTATATGGTTCTTGCATTACTTTTGACATGTTGATTAACATATTTCTGTTTATCAATCCTAATGCACAAAGGTGTTAAAATTTAATTATTAGTGAAGATTGAAATAAACTGAGATCCTTAAGGAACAGATAACTGCAAAATATGATTTCACTTCCAAGTACATGCTTTATTTTATTTTAAATTATTTTCTGTCATTTTTAGATTGTCAAGTCATGCCAGAGTTGAAAAATAAGGTATGTCCATTAATCTAGACAAAATAAATTCCTCTATAATCAGTGTGTTATGTATTTCTAAAGATACATTGTGTCAATACCCTTAAACTTCATGATGAAAAGAAATAATTGTTTTACTCAAAAGTCTTCCACTCGCACCTATGACTGAAAAGCCAAGACCTTGGTCATTTTGTCATGCTCCTGAGAAGCTGTGCATATAACAGAGTTACCCAACTCATATACTCTCTTTTGTTTAGAGAAGGAAGGGTCAGACAAGAAATGATCAGTTTTTATGAAAATATCCTTCTATAATGTTGTATATTCTTTTAAAATATAATGTCTGAGTATATTTTAAAACGTAATATCTGTGTGTGTTTCTTTGTAGAACTGTCAGAGAAAACGGGAAAGGATTTCTGGTAAATAGGATTTGGATGATGAAGCTGTATTTCCTGACAACTTTATCTCCTTGGGTCCAGTCCTGTCCTGTGCCCCCAGCCACCCCCCTTGCATACCCACACCTTACAAAAACTGAACCCCCACAACTCCTATTGCATGCTTGTCCTTCTCTTTCAGCAGCTTTGGCAGCGAAGGCAAGGGAAATCTGACTTTTCCCATCACAACTCTTTCAGAACTGTGTGTATTCCTTTACATTGCCTCCTACGGTGGGAGCCGGTGTTTGCTGCGTGCCTGAGTAGAGTGCTGGCTGATGGGTCTACATGACATTGGAGGATGAGAAAAGGCTGCAATTCCAGGTAGGATCACTTTTTGTAGGTCTGGTTTATGTCTGGACCCTTGCGAGGGGGTCAAACACTGAGAGGAAACACTAAGCCTCCTCCTGCTCCGTGAAGCCATGTGGCAAGCACGGCTGGCCAGCACGTAAGGCCAAACTCTGTGTAGACGTGTCATCTCGGGCAGCAGCGACTCCAGCGTGATTCATGCTCAGGTTTGAAACACAGGTCCGGTGAATTGAGAGCATGAGAGGAGTGTGAAATACTAAGATTTTTATTCCTGCCTTTGTGAAACTGCATTTCCTAAGTGGTAACATGGCAGGTCTGAGTGGGATGATAGTTTTCTGAAGGCTGCAAGAAAGCTACAGAATGAGTAGCTGCTGGGCTAAAAGAGAAAGTGAGCGCTAAAGGGAAGTGGTTGGAATTGGAATAGAGGGATTTGGGCCAAAGCCAGGATGGGTGGGAGGAGGTGAGGGAGGTGCTCAACACATCTTGGCTGGCTCAATGTTTTGTATTTGCAAAACAGTGAAGGTCTTCTAATGGTGCAGAGCAGTGTGGGCTGCAGCATCATTGCTAAGTTGTCATGTTACCACTGAATAAGAGAGAAGCTATAACTGGAGCACACTTCTCCAAGCATCTTTTCAGCTGTGTTTTAAATCAGTAAAGGTTTTGCATGATCATTGCAGAAAAAATATAGCGGTATATGGCTTTATTTTGATAGGTGGTGTAAATCTTGACCCACATTTTCAAACCTTTGCAAAAATTATGCTATGTACATGCAGTCTTTCGTGTTTCTCCCCAGTTGTGTGCCAAATGGCATGTGTGCATAAGTAATCTGAGGCATTTCAAAACATCTGGCTCAATTTTTGAAACATTCGCGTTGTAATGCACTATTGTAATCTGCCTGTAAAGATATGCGGAATAGGAAGCTTTTTCTGAGAACCGAAGCCTCCTTGCAGAGAGCTGCACTTCCCTGCATAACGTCAGCATAATGGGGCTGATTTAAGGATGCTATGTTTGCCCTCAATATGAATTTCCTTGCACTAACAGCCCCAGTTTAAATCTCATTGTGGGACTCTCCTGTTCTTGAAATCAGTAGGAAGTAAGCCAGGTTTTTGAACCTTGTGAGAGTAACTTCTTCTGCTTGGATGCTAGTCACTGCTTACCGCCTCACTATCAAAATGCAGCTTCAGCTCTTTAAAGAGCTACATGTGGTGAAACTCTCTTTACTCTCCTTGGAAATGAAATTCTAAACTCTTCAAAGCAAGAGTCCTATTTCAAGGATCTTCTGGCTTAAAAGGGAAGTTCATTTCCCATTTAAAGTATATGTAACATTCGGAGCTCAGTGATGCAGCATGTCATTAACAGAACACCCTGCTGAATTGTCTCCTGTGGACAGCTATTTCTACACTGAGGATACTGGAGGTGTTTGTTCCTCCTGCACTTGTCAGCGTATGCGGGGACCGGTTAGTGTATACAAGTAATGAAGCTGGTAGCTCTTTTGATCGTACCCCTTGTGTATCCCCAGCCTATAGCTGCTTAGTGCTATTTCTTAAGGCTAACCTAAATAACTCTTCAAGGGAGAATTCCTCCTCCAAAGAGATTATGGCTGAGCTCCTTATAACCTGGCAGTTTTGAAGTACAAGAATAGATTCTGGGGTCCATTGGAAAAACCTTCAAATTTAAACAGGAAATAGAGTAAGACAAGGGCTAGCCCATGGGTGCTGCAGAAAGATTTGTTTGGTGGTTCAGAGATGCTCAATATACAGCTCGGCCACTGGCTCCATAAGCTGGAGCGATATTTCGGTTTATCCACAGACAGATTTTGTTATGCTTTATTCTTTGTACATCTGGAAAATACACGGGGTTTCATAAATGTCTGAAAAATGCGAAAGATTTGGAAAGTTACTTCAGTCAGTCAGTCTCTAGAAAAGGAATGAAGTGGGTAAATTGATCTGCAAACAGGAGTAAAAATCAAAATATTGTTTCTAGATTCTGTTGTGGCATCAGTGCGGTTATTATTACATGATTTTCCACTTCCATCTGAACAAAAAGACAGTCACTTGAAAAAAAAAAAGCATATAAAGAAGTACTTGTCCAAGCTGTAGTTACAAAAACACAGAATAATTTTGGGCATACTGCTTTAATCATTTTGGGCCCCAGCTGTATATTAAAATCAGTCATGTTAATGAACACGATCTCTTTAATATAATTATTTCAAATTCATTTCAGTTATAAGTAATCTTCTATAGACATTAATTACCAACAACTGAATTACAATCAAACTCTTTCCCTCTCTCTGTAGAAATCTTTAAACTTCCAGCACTGTCACATCTTCCTCTCCTCACCTGATGATTATAGGTAAAAGTTTTATTAACAATTTAATTATTCTCTTTAGAAACCAAGATAATTATAACAGGCTTGACTTGGCTTCCAACCAAAGTCTCTTTTAATGATTTTGCCATTGACTTTAGTCCAGTGTGACAGAAGAACAGCTTGTAATCAACAAAATCCTATCTCAAAATTGTGCAGGGATGAAAGAAACTGAAAGAACAATACTGTTAATATTTCACAGAACATCATGGAACTTTTTTATGGGCTCTCAGTCCCCTCTAAATCTATATTGGCTGAATCCTCTAGAACTGTATTCACTTTCATAGTTCTTATGCATATGAATAACTTGAATAAAATTTGTGCCGTAAAGGGTAGTAGAGAAAGATCTGACAAAAAGCTGGACTGACGCTTATAAGATCAAGCTTTTGTTCCTGATTTCATCATACCCATGTTCCTTGTCAAAATATTTAGTTACATGTTTAACTAAGATGAATTTGAAGTTACTGGAAGGGTTAGTACATGTCTCAGGGGTATGGACCTAGGGGAAGAGAAGATGATCATGTAGGCACTTGTTAGAAAGAAAGGCAAGGAGAAGGTAAAGGGGCAGAATGCTTGCAGATGGTCTGGTGAGCTAGTCATATTAGAGATGCAGAGTTCAGCGAGTATCAAAAAAAGACCACTATTTAAAAGGATTTTTGTAAAAATTGCATTGTTAACAGCTGAGTAAGAGAAAACTTTATAAAGAAATACATTTACAAACAGTGAAGAAAAATGTTGACATTATGACGAAATGAAGGAAAAAAGAAAATAATACAGACTCTTAGAATTTAGGTATAAGAACATTCAAAAGTACCAGGGAGGAAGGCCAGAAATGATGGAGCAATGTACTACAGTAATAAAAATTAGTAATTTTTTTTTTTCTAAACACGTCAGAAGCAGGAACTTTCTAGGAAGTCTCTAGGGCAAATGAAACGTAACATAGGGAAGGGAAAAATCTAAGAACTATTAACTATAGAAAAGCTTTAGGAGGTTACCAGGCTACTGCCTATGTTGATGGAGACACGCTCTGGAGGTGTGTCTCAAAGCTTATACAAACCATTCTTAAAAAATGGAAGATAGTCTGTTGCATCAGGTCACCAGAAGCACATAATATTGATCCAAGAATTTTGAAAAAAAGCAGAAACAAATTTCTGACTGTTACCTGTAATATTGCTAATTTAATTGCCAAGAAGGGCTTGATTTACTATACGAAGGGACTATGGCTGATGTGATTTTTATAAAGAGCTCCAAGGAGATTGAGAGGAACTAAAGACTAGCAAGTAAAACTTCTGCAGCAAGCAAGTTGATGGAAATTGTAATGAAGAATAGAATTAGCAGACAGATGAATGAGCATGATGAGCATGGAAGAGTGAATTTTTTGTAGAGTGAAATAATCGTGTACAAACCTAGTACGTGATTTTTTAAAGGAATCGGTAAGCGTATGGATGCAAATGATCAAGTTGATAATATATCTCAACCTCCAAAAAGTATTTCACAAGATCCCTCAGCAGTGATTTTCAAAGAAACCAGTAAGAGTTTTTTGGATTTTTTTCTCCTGGAATAATCATGGATTGAATAATAGGAAGCAGGGTAAGAATAAATGTCAGAGATGACTACTCAGTCCTGTAAGAACTGTGTCAGGAGCTACACATGCAGAATTGTGCTAGAACAGTGAGTGAAGAGTAATGTAATAAAGTTTTCTTGTATTACAAAACTATTGTGGCTGTAAAGACCTTCAGAAGAATTTCTAAGGTGCTGGGTGACAGCACAATAAAACTGTAGATGAAATTCCGTGTTCCAGAGTAACACCCCTATAGATACTTGTCTTTTACCATTTAGAAAAGGGACCTTAAGGGTGGTTCAGGGCATTTTATTGAAAATGTTGAATGCATAGTCTCCATCAGTCAAAAAGGCAAATGGATTCTTGAATTTTTTAGGACAGGAAAAAAGGAATGAAATGGAAATCACCACAATGTCACCATGTAACTTCACGATGCGCCCATCTCTTGAATGCTGTATGAAGTCCTGCATATGGAAAAGGTATATAGTACTACTAAAAAAGGTAGAATGAAGAGTGATCATAGATACAGGCAGTTCCTGTAAAAGGAGAGATAAATAATTAGGTTTCTTCAGCATAAAAAAAGGAAGATAGATGGAAAATCAAATAGACATCTAAAAAATCACAAATGTTATGAAAAAGGTGAATTGGAAATGATTATTCATTTATTCTTATTACCTCTTCCTCTGAAGAACTAGGAAGTACCAAATGAAATTGTCAGCCAGAGAGTTAAAGCAAAGAAATAATAATAATAATTATTGTTGTTGTTATTGTTATTATTATTACTACATTGTGCATAATCACGTGCCCAGGATGTTCGGATAACAAAAGTATGAATGTCAGAAAAAGTGTTTAGGCAGATTAGTCGATGAAAGACTCATTGAGACCAACCAATCATCTTCATACCAAGTATGAAGATACTTGAGCTCTTTGGCTAAGAAAATCCGTAAGCTGTAGCTTCCTAGAGTTTGGATGCCTATGCTGAATGAAATACCACTCAAGCCCACTACTGTCAAATAGAGGGCACTGGGGTAAATCAATTCCTGGTTTAACTACAGGTTTTCTAATTTTCTACTGTAAGATGTTCTGCTGTCTATAAGCATGCAAGCATGAAGATAAACACATGGCTCACAGGACTGAAAGGTTTTGAAGACCAAGTCTAAAACAGGCTAGGTAAGACGGTGAGAAAACAATGGGGTGCGGTGGGAATTGTGAAATGTAAAAAGGCATTTCTGTTAAGTGTTTTAGTTAAACACTTCCTTCTAAACTATACTTTGGATTTCATATTGCCATCAGTGTGAACGGAAAGATCTCTTGGTAGAGTTGTATTTGCACATGTGTGAAGGCTTAATAATCAGCATGTGCTGGTGTCAGCAATGCCAGCAGTTGCTTGAACGTCAAGATAGGAAGTGTTGACTGTGTTTAATTGCCTCAGGTCAGTAGTTTTTATCTGCAGTTAAGTAGCATGGAGATTACTTTACTTACTCCTAAATGATCCTTTTAAGGCCCCTTAATAACCAGGTCCCATCTGGGCGTGTCTGTGGTGCTATTGATCTCTCTATTTCTGTCCTCATAAAAAGGCAGCGAGCAGGCAAATTACATGGAAGTTATGGCCACTGAGAAGGCTTAAAAGGAAAGCGTGACAGATTTTTCAGAGGAAAAGCAGTCCTGCTCATCACTGTTCAAATGAACATTTAATAATTCATAACAACCAGCAGAGTTATAAGTTTCCCCTTCAATACGTTTCCAAACGTGAATAGATTTAAGTGGTAATTGCTATCAAGCTTTATGTTCTATTTCATGTACCTAATAAAAGTTTATCTAGTGGAGCTTACTTTGTATCTTTTTGATCTATTCCTAACCAACTGCAATATACTATATTAAAATATTTATCATTGTGCTATTAAACATTAACCATTTTTCAATCATCTGACTAAAGAAAACAAATAATGTTACTTTTTAAACCTTTCATGAATTTCCTAATATTTAGTTGTTCAGAACTCTCCCATGATACAGCACCAAAAATACTGAAGACCCTAGAAATTGTATTCACTCTTCTTTAAATTGGGCTGTTTTGAAATGCACTCTGCTCATGTCGGTCACCACTGTTCATTTTGGCTCTGCATGCAGAATCCTAGTTTACAATCTCTAAAAAGTTATGATTCTGCTTCAGCACAAGAGAATCTTAGAGAGTTGTTTGGGGTTTGTTTTGTAGGTTGGTGGGTTTTTATTTGGGGGAGAGTATAGGGAGAATATTATTATTATTGATAGAGTATAGAGTATTATTATTATAATTAATAATTATTAATTATTCTATAGAGAATAGAGTATTATTATTTTTGGGG
>VZSF01010832.1:1136-49986 GCA_013398295.1 Chionis minor | reverse complement strand
GCTGTGGCAACATCTAGAAAGCTGCCTTGAAGAAATGACAGGCAACGTGGAAAGAAAAGTTATTTTGAGTTTTAATGGAGCCCAGTGTGAGATGCAAGACCAGAAATGTAGTTAGACAATGTGTTCCCACCAGGACTCATTGCAGAAGCTCACAGACTTTGATTACAGGCAGCACAGAAAGCTCCTCCCTGTATCAAACCTCCCTTACAGAAGTCAAACAGCAATCCTCAGGTGTCAGGAAGGTGGTCCTTTCAAGTCAGCGACCTCCACACACAGCATGTGGAAAGGAAATTGCCATGGACTCAACTCTCCAAACTCTTTCAAAATACTGGCAGATGCGCAGATCCTGCTCTCCAGGCTTCAGTTATAATGACCAGCCAAGACACTGACTGCAACACACACTGCTGACACATTCATGAACCACAGGCCATCGTAACTCACAGCTCCGTCCTTCCACCCCAATTTGGGTCACCTCTGGGTTCAGAGACCTGCAGTCTTAAATGCTGCACCTCAGCCCCCATCCTCTGTTACATTAGACACTGAACACCTCTTCTCTGCTCCATAAGATCAAAGACATACACTTAATGGCTTTTCTTGATACGATGTACCCCACTGCCTCTTCCCAGAGCTCTAATAATGCTCCAGGTAAGGAACTACAATAGTCTACCATATGACTGATGTAAGAACAAATTCCAGCAATGTTCATTCTCTCCTGGTTACAATGGAGACAATACAGACTGACCAAATGACCCTTTGGCACTGCCCCTCTGCTTCCCAAGTTCTGCTCCCTGCCACTCACGGAGAACACTCACATATAATCTCCTGTCATGATCGCTGAATTGGAATTTGCTCACTCCTTTGGAGCGAAACCTCAAGTCTACCTCATAACAAAAGCAGAATATGGGCTTGCAAATAGTTTGAGATGCCTGGAGTACCCCACCTGGCATCCAGCTGCCCATTCAGAAGAGTGTCGTTTTCTTATAGTTTCTACATCCTATTTAGTGATCTGATGAGAATGTTCAGGTACCCCAGGGCATCTCAAATGTTTGGACAGGTGAACTGAGCTCTGTACAGCTGTGTTAGGCAAGCCAAAGAAGGGTATAATGATGTGCATGAATTCCAGAAGCTAAACAGAATTCATTCCATCCTGGCTGATGTGGTGGTCATAACCAGACCACAAGAACTGGCCTAAGAACTATCTTTTGAATCTATAGTACAACAAAGATGATATATAAGTGTGAAGTAGTCGTGTTGGCCTTAGCTATAGTCCTGGAGACAGAGGAATACCTCTGAAAGACAGGTCTTTCCGCATGTCCTGAAGATGTCTCTTACCACTAAACTCATCAGGCACCCTTTTCTCTGCTGCATGTCTAGATTTGCAGGATTGTTATTTTTCAGCTGTACTGTGGCTGACAGAGTCCTTCTAGATGGACTGGGTGCAAGCAGGGTGTGACTCACACATGTTTTCACTCCATTCCTGAATTCCAAGTTCTGACTGTCCATGAGGCAAACTTCATTCACTCCTGGGCTCCAATAAATCCTCAGTTTCCTACTGTGCTATGGTGAGACTCTCCAGCTTGTTTGTTTCAGGGACCATAACCACAGACAATGGGAACAAAATCGCATCATTTGGCTTCCTCTACAGTTCTCCATCAGTACTGCAGGAAGTTGTAAATCCAGACACTGCTGGCTGCCTTTATACATAATTGTTGAAACACAGTTTCCTGCATTTTCCTTGTTCATCTTTTTACAACTAATGTAGAAATACAAGGTCTGCTTATGCCCTTGACATCTCTTGCAAAGCTGAGCTTGAGGTGAGTACTGGCTTTTCTAACACCGTTCCCATATGCCCTGGAAATGTTTCTAACTCTTATTTTGTAGCCTGTGTGCCACTTTTTCGCATAGCACTGTCATGAGCTCCCTGCATAGACAAGCCAATTGCCTGGTAGGCCTACTTGTTTTCCAGAGTATCAGGATGAACTGCTTTTGCACTGGCGAGGATGCTTCTTGAAGACCTGCCAGATTTCCTGAGCTCCACCAGCACCACCTACCTGTTAACGCATCAGAATGTACATATCTCTAGCTGGACCAGCTGTCTGGAAAGACACTGGAGGCTCATGATTCTCCCCAGTTTAGACAGTGAGTTCAGGTGAGATATTCAGGGAACTATTCACGTGTGTCATGGTTTGGGCCAGATCTGCCCAAGTAAGCCAAGCAACAGATGTTTTCTCTCTGCTGCAGAAAAAGAGAGGGAGAAGAAGAGAGACTAGTTTAGTTGAAACTAAACTACTTTAATGAAATATAAAATAATAAAATAATAAAAATAAAATAATGAATTATATACAAAACCATATCAAGCTCCCAAGATGACAGTCACATCATCAGCAGGCACTGGGGAAATCCCAGACTGGACTCAGTGACGGGTAGGAACTGGATTCTGGATCTGGACTCAGGACTGGGATCAAAGGCAGACAAACAGACAGAGTCCTCCTCAGACATCCGCCATTAAAGAAAGAAAAACAGGGTGACCCTTAGGTCCCTTAGCTTTTATCCTGAGCATGAGGTGGATGGGATGGAATACACTGTTTGGTCAGTTTTGGGTCACCTGTCCTGTCTGCTCCTCCCCTATACGCTTTTCCATTTCTGACCCTCCAACGGGGCAAATAACAAAGTTAGTTGGCCTTGGTTGTCATAGCAATAAGTATAAGCAAGGGCCTCTCTGCATACTGTGCCTTGGCATCAGCTATAAACATGGGTCTTATCGCTCTGAGAAAGAGCAGTTTTCTGCACAATATGCTGGTAATTTCAGCAGTTAGAAGAGGCCTAGTTAGAAAGTGGAGTTACTGAACAAAATTGGTCCTGTTTTACCTCAAACCAGGACAAGGTGTCAAGACCTTAGTGTCTTGTATAGATTTAGACAGTCTAAGGTGTCTCAAGCATGTGCACGGGTTCAGTTCAGTTATAGTGCAAGGCCTCCTGAAGTCACTTTCTGGACAAGTGGCTTGAGGTCACACAGGGAGGATGAACTTGAATTACATGAGACTTCTATGCTCAGCTATGTGAATTGCTCCTCCAATTTAGCTCTCAGATGGCAAGGAATGCAGCAGTAGCCATGGTAAGTTCTGCGGGTGGGCGCCAGCTCGAGGTGGACAGGGGTGTTCCCAGAGCCAGGGAAACCTGAGGAATAGCAGAAACCAGCAGCTCTCATGAGCGAGGCTGATATGGCAGTGTGGGCATTGCTGGAAGCAACCATGGGAGATTTAAACAGCCCTAGGGAGCGCTAGCGGTCAGGGCGTGGTGCAGCAGTTTACATGGAAGGGCACATCCAAAGGGCCCTGCAACCTGCTTGTAGGTCCACAGCTCAGGGAGGTGCTCAAGGTCTCTGCCAAAATTGTGGGGACTCACCTCAGAGCTAAAACCAGTGCTCCTACACAGAAAGGCCCTCAGATGCCTGATGCATCCACACAGGTGGAATTGTTAAGGAGGGAGATTTCGGTACAGGTGGTAGGTTGCAGCGAGTGCCCAGACCCTTCTCTTTCTTCTGGTGGAAAGGTAAGTACTTGCACATGGTGTGCACTGGTTGATGATCTATTATGTCAGGTGACTGAGTTGCAAGAAACAGTTAAAAGGCTGCACAATATCATAGATGCTAAGTCAGAGATAGATAGGTGGTTTCATAGCAATGTTCCTGTAGCAGATACTACTGAGAATGAAGCACCTTGGACCCTGGTCCTTGGTCCCACACCAAGGGTCCTGCACCTTGGACCCACAAAAGGAGGACTCTGCTTCAGTCCCCACCCTCTGGCATCACAACCAAAAGCACGTATGAAGCTTTAACATCTATAGACACCCAGGAGCAAGGTCTGCCAGGAGGAACTGCACCAGTGGCACACAGTGGATACCATAAAAAACAAAGATGAGTGTTAGTAGTGGATGGGTCTCTATTAAAGATCACTGAGGTGCCCATCTGCTGTCCTGACAGGGAGTCACGTAAGGTATGCTGCCTTCCTGGAGCTAAGGTTCGAAACGTTTCTGAGAAGGTGCTGCAACTTATCAAGAGTACAGACCACAATCCACTGTTACTCTTTCATGTGGGCATGAATGACACTACAAGCTGGAACTTGGGCAGAATCAAGAAAGACTATAAAGCCCTTGGGGTGCAGGTGCAAAAAATTGGTGCCAAGGTTATCTTTTCCTCTATTTTACCAGTTAGAGAAAAGTGAGCAGCTGGAAATAGATAATGCATATCAACTCCTGTCTGCATGGCTGGTGCCATCTTGAGGGTTTTGGCTTTTATGAAAATGGGACACTCTTTGATGACTATAACCTGTTAGAGAGGGATGGAATCCACCTGTCTAGAAGAGGCAAGGGAATCTTCAGCAGCAGGCTGGCCAACGCGGTGAGGCAGGCTTTAAACTGAAGGACTTGAGGTACTCGGGAGGTGGGTTGAGGCAATCCCACTGGAGATCCCAGTGTTTCCGCATTGTTTTGTTCTGTATGTCCACCCTGTCAGCATGATGGTGGGGTGGGGATTTTTGTGGTGCTCCCCACACTGTCACTCCAGAGTGGGAACTGAAGAAATTGAGACAAATGTGTCTGAACAAGAGAGATTTATGGAGATGGGTTTGGGGGGGAAGGGTGGTCCTTTTCACCTCCTGGCACCTGGCTGGAAGACAGCTAGATATTACTTGAACTACATCCTCTCCCCATGCCTTTCTGGGATTTGCTCTGCAAACCCTGTCCCTGGCCTTATTTCTCGCTGCATCATGTTTCCCCTTATTACCTAGATTCTCCCATGGTGGGTATGGGATGCAGACTCCTGGTGACATCCCAATGCTCATGAACAGGGATTTCTGAACCCCTGGGTTTGCTCCTCTGGCTGTATATGGTGGGTTGGGGCTTCCAGCTATGTATGTGGGACAGGAAATGACAAGGAATCTTCCCCAATTAGGGGCTACCTGGTGGTTTCTGTGGATCTCTTCCCTTATAGGAGATCATTCTTGTCTGCAGGTCTCCAGAAATGTGGCGTCAGAGCTCTGGACTACTAGGAAAATCCGACACCCATGACAGCGAGCTGGGGATCAGAGAGCTGAGGACATTTAGGGGATGGGAATGCTCCCAAGGGAGGACAAAGAAAGGAAGGAGATAGGCAGCCATAGAGTGAAACAAGGATGAGAATGGTCAAGAGGTCTACAGGAAACAGATGGGGGAAAGAGGTATGAGGAAAAAGGGAAGCTGGGGGAGTGGAGGGCAGTCACTGTTCACTGGCAGGCTCACACTAGACCCTCAGTAACACTGGTCACCTAGTCTTGGTTTCCAGGGTGGGAACAGACACATACTTGAAGCAGCCCCAACTACCTCCTTGAGTCATCCATGTGTGATGATGGACAGGTTGCATCTCTCTCAACAGCAACAGGATCCTTTTTGCTAGGGAAGTGGCTCCACATACCCCGGTACACAGTGTCTCTGTGCGGTGCTGTGGTGGATGTTGCTATCCAGGATGATGTGGCTGATGTGGCCTCCGAACTTATCTACCACAACAAAAGTCAGATCTCCAAAGAAGTCCTCTTTGTCTTCCCCCTGGGCCCCCACATGGCCATCTACTCCTTCCAGGCCCACACTGAGGATGCCAAGGTTCAGGCCATGCTGCAGGATGAAGTACCGGCATCCAGGGATGAATGGGTGAATCACCACAGGGACATGGGATGAGCAGCCCATGGTCTGCCCAGTGATCAACTTTCTGTGCCTCCCCTTCCCACTCAGGTCCAGAAGATGCACGAGACTACAGGGGGTTGGGAGAATCTGGAATACCTTCAGGATCAGTCTCAGTATGCAGGCAAGGTGTTTGTCTGCTTCCTGGGAGCCCTGTCCCCTGGCAGGGAGGTGGTCGTGACCTTGCGCTATGTCTAAGAGCTGCCACGGGAGCCAGATGGAGCAGCCCATTTTGTGCTGCCGCCCACACTGCATCCCTACACAAACCTCTATGGTGAGTGACCCTAAAAGGAACCTGCCCTCCCAGTCACATACCCCACAGAAGGACCACAGACTCCCCATGTACTTTATGAACCGACTTGATACAACTTCCCTCTGCACTCATAGGGGGACCCACATTTTTACCCCATGCAGCCCCTGGACAGATCCACATATTCTTCCTTGTTCCCCATGAGGGGATCCCCACCTCCCACACACATTTCGCATAAGAGAAATGGACCTCTCATATGCCTTATTGAAAAACCTCAATTCTCTCCATATATCTTATATATGGGTGCAAAACACTGCCCTCCACCCCCATCCCTTCACAGAGAACCTTTGCCCTCCCCGGTGCTATGTTTCTCCTTGCAGACTGGAATTGTCACTCTAGCAAGCTGCACTACAGCCTGTTGCTCACTGCTAGCCTGCAGTCACCCTGTGGAGTGGTCAACATCCAGGCCAACTTTGCCCTCACCCCTTTGATCTACACTGCCCAGGACCACAGCACAGCACAGGTATGCCCTCCTGAGTGCCAGGATCCCTGGGGAAGCTGGGAAGGGGTGTCACCACTGAGAAAAAGGGATGTATTGATATCAGTGCCTGTGCTCCTGGCCAAATGCTGGGTCTGGTCCCCTCCTCCTGTGTATGACGAGGGACCCCTTCTCCAGGTCTCACTGGCTGGCAGCCCCCCAAGTCAGCATGATTTGGAGCTGCTGGTGTATTATGGAGACCCCACTGCAGTCAGTGCTGCAGTGGAGAAGGGAGACCCTGGGGCTCCTCCAGGTGAGTGCAGCTGGGAAGGGAACATGGAGGCACCTCTGGGTTGCAGGAGGCACTGGAGAACAGGGAGACATTGGGGATTCTGGGAGGTGAGATATCAACGGACATTGGGATGGGAATGGGAGGCATTCAGATGGGATAGTTTGGGTCCTGGGGCTCCAGGCTGAGGACACTGTGGTGAGGTATCAGGTACAGCAGGATGTGTACAGGGAGTTCAATGTTACAGCTCACGGGGTAGCTGTATTCGAGGCACTGGGTTGGAATACATGGGGGCTGTGCAATTGGTGGACAGTAAAGGCTTCCCTTTCTTGAAAGAAAAATAGTTTTGAAGAAAAACTGAAGAAACTTTTCAGGCTTCAGTAGTTCCAGACCATTCAATTAACCCACTTTCCTAACTTTTCCTAAGCCTGGCAGCTCTAAAGGGAAATTATGATCGCACAGTAATTAAAACTTTTGTCATTTTCATAATTAGCAGCAGGGAAGAAATGGATAACATATTGAAATGATCCACTTTTATTCTGCTTTTGGACTTATGTGATTCTGAAGTTACAAATATATTTTTATATAGCCATTCTGAGAAACCAGAAAAGGGAGCTGCCTTTTGGGAAAAGGTCAAAGGATTATTTTTCTGAGTAAAAATAAATAAATAACAACATGCCTAATTTTATTAGAAAATCAAATTTTATTCTTAAACTAAAATAGTCTTTTCAACTCAGACTCAAAAATAAAGGTGCTACAAACAATACTTGCAATTAACAGGTCCACCACAGAGGTCAAGCAAAACACCAAGGCTAGGAAAGAAAATTCATCTAGAAAGAGCTGGTAAAGTCATCATCACCTTCGTGCCCAGAACCTTGTTAGACAAGCCCAACAAAGGTATGGCCTCCGCTGCAAGTGACAATCATAGAATCACTTGGGTTGGAAGAGATCTTCAAAACAATGGTAAAGAACAAACAGGAACTTGAAAAGCATGAGGTTTCTTCTTCTGAACTCTGGCTTCAGATTTTAAAAGTGGCCAGCCTGAAAATCTCCCTAACAGCTTTGGAATTGAAAGGTGTTCCAAAAAAAGTTTGGAGTTTTTCATTTTCTTATATAGTTAAAGTTCAAGGGTTTTACCACTACATTAAGTTGAACATATCTACCCAAGGCCCCTAAAAGTCCAAATACCATCTCAACCACTAGACTCTCGGTACTCTTCCAGAAGATGGATCTTAAAATGCACCAACAGATTTCTAGAAGCTCTTCAGTAATTAGTATTCAAAGTCCATACTTGACACAGAAGGCAAAACTATAACACAACACAACTATTACAAGGCAAGGATTCAGGCAGTAAGCATACATATATGCCTTAAAATATTCCACCACACATCAAGGGCCCTGACAGAATAACAATGGTTGTTTCTCTTAAACTGAAAGAAAAACTCCATTAGCACAGAAAGAGAACAATCAGAGCTTGTAAACTAAAGTTTGCAAATCCACAGCATTGACCACTCTCTAGATCAAATAAAAACTTCCTGGCTCTGTAACCTCACCTGTATATTCCTGCGGAAAGTTCAAACTGCTGCAGTCCATGTTCATACACCAATATGGTCTTTCTCCTCTTATTATTGCCCTCCTAAATCACTCCTGTATTTCCAGTATTTGTCTATCAGATGCCTGGTTCTCTTTTCAGAACCAGCTGCTATATTGCTAAAGTGTACTGGAGACTCATCTTCCACTATATTGAAGTTTTGTCATGTAGGCAAAAATGTGAGGGACAACAGATCAGAGACAGTAACAAAGGTTCTGACATTCCCTGCACAAATGCATACTTGGAATATTTATATGTCTTCAGCCTTTAAGGCGGTTCCCTGCGAAGTTTCTTTACTTTTCACTGTCATCAGACTCAGAATTGTCCTGTAAGAACTGCACACAGAGAAATATTTTTGCAAGGCTTCTTGAACCTGCCTGTTCCTCAGACTGAAGATGAATGGGTTGAGCAGAGGAGATACCACCATGCTGAGAATAGCTACCCTTTTGCTGATGTCAAGCCCACCCAAGCATGTAGGTTTAACATACATGAAAATGCAACTCTCATAAGAGATGAAGACAACAATAAGCTGAGATGCACAAGTGAAAAAGGCTTTCTGTCTCCCTGAAGCAGATGAAATGTGCAATATAGTGGAAATTATATTGGCATAAGACAGGACTGTGATAATGAGAGTGCCCAGGAGGGAAAAAATAGCTATTGAGAAGTTAACAAGATCTAGAACAGGTGTTTCTATGCAGGAAAGTTTTACCAAAGGTGCACTGTCACAGAAGAAATGGTTAATGTTTTGGTTACAAAAAGGTAACTGGAAGACAACAATTGATGGACCAATTAGAAGCACAAAACTCAGCCCCCATGAACCAAGCACTAATAAATTACAAAGTCCATTGCTCATTATGGTGGAGTAAGACAAGGGGTGGCAGATGGCTACATACCTGTCAATTGACATTGCTGCCAAGAGAAGAAACTCTGTCACACCAAAGATGAAATATGAAAAAAATTGAACAAAGCAACCAATCACAGAAATCGTCTTTACTCCTGATGCTAGTATGAAGAAGACCTTAGGAATGAGAGAGGAAGTGAAACCAATTTCCAAGAGAGAGAAATTCCAAATAGAGTAATACGTGGGCACACAGAGCCCGCAGTCGACTATGCTGATGATGACCATCACTAAGTTTCCAATTATAAGTGAGATGTAGATGACAAGGAGAGCCGCAAAGATAAGGATCTCCAGCTTCCTGCCAGCTGTGAAACCCACAAGGATGAAATTCTTGACCATGGTTTCATTTTCCATTGCAACATTTACTTACGTGTCTTGTGCTGTGAATAACTGAGGGAGAGGAAAGGGAGGATTCAATGCTATATTTTAAATTTAAATGTATATGAAACACGAATCAGCAGAGAATTGAAAGGGAAATTACTCTCTAACATGAAGGCATGGTATCAATACTTTTCAATACTTTTGTTTTCTTTTCCATCAGTACTAGCTTTTTGTTTATTCCTGATTTCAAAATATGAAAAAATACACAGCTGCTGTAGTTCATAATACCACTGTACAGCCAAATCCAACCTTCAAAAAGAAAGCTGAGGGGGCTAAAAAAAGATTTCAAAGTAAAAACATATCACTGAAATCAGTTTCTTCTAATCTCTTCCAATTACTTTCCAATCTAATAAAACCATGACAAAGTTTAAATGACAAGAAGAGATCCTATTTTTGTTGAGGCTTCTAAACTCTGTGAAGTATTTGAAACTAGAGGTGTGACAAGAAAATAAATCCACTTTCCTAGCAGTTTGTTTTCAAAAAAAATCACATAACAGTAACTTACCTTTGTAACAAGAAGAAAGTCAGGTTTTAAGTCTAAGATGTTTGGTACTCCTGCTGTTCTAATGCGCTAACTAAGGCTGAGCTCTGTTTCTCTTCTCCGGGCATATTCTCCAACACCAAATGATGAAGGCTTTTAAGTAACTGACAAAGAATAACGGGGAGGGAAGATATCTACCCTGGGACAGCACAGAGTCTTGTAAATGTAAACACCACCACTGGATTAGCATGTTAAATTCTCTAATTACTGTTCTTTCTAGACTGTGATAACTGTCTATGTATTCATGCCTGAAGATGAAGAATAGGTTTCTCTAAAAGCATGGTTTAATCCTCTGGTGAATGAGAACATATGAAAATTTGAGTTAGCAAACTGGTTCCCATTCTTCAGAAATCAATACGTGTGGCACCTTGATACTCAGCACTCATTCACAGGCATCAGCTAGCTAAGTTCTGACTAGTTTCATGAACACCAATTTGATCTTCCTCATATCAGCTAAATAAATATGTTATATGTAATGTTTTATTATAATCACTGTTGCAATATAGCTCTTCATAGAATCATAGAATCATAGAATGGTTAGAGTTGGAAGGGACCTTAAAGATCATCAAGTTCCAACTCCCCTGCCATGGGCAGGGACACCACTCACTAGAGCAGGTTGCTCAAAGCCCCATCCAGCCTGGCCTTAAACACTTCCAGGGATGGGGCATCCACAACTTCTCTGGGCAACCTGTTCCAGTGCCTCACCACCCTCACAGTAAAGAACTTCTTCCTAATATCTAATCTAAATCTCCCTTCTTCCAATTTAAAACCATTACCCCTTGTCCTATCACTAGACTTCCTGACAAAGAGTCCCTCTCCAGCTCTCCTGTAGGCTCCCTTCAGATACTGAAAGGCTGTATTCTCTTATTCATTTCTCATTCTCATCTCTCATTCATTCTTATTTATTATTATTAGCTTTTCATTAATAATTTAAAAGATGGAGAAAAATAGGTGGTTTTGAGTTAAAGACAATAAAGAATAAAAATGAAAAAAAAATCATTATTATGGGAAAAGAAGGGAGGAGAAGCCTTCTTGCAACAGACTTTACTGAAAATGACTCCTCACTGTAACACATTGTCTGAATGAAGAGAAAACAACATGGGGTTTGCTCCACAGATTGATCTTTTGTCAAATTCAGTCACTCTGTAAAACTTAAATCTTTTCAGACAACCATAGCTCTTTCAAATACCCAAGAACTATTTATTCCTATCCTGACCTCTGTAAAACGTCTTTACAATCTTCACCATTTGTATTTTAATTACTATTCTTCCTGTTAAGCCAGTTCCAGAGAACATCATAAAAGACAATGCCAGACAAAGTAATAATCCCAGTGTTGCCCATTAAGTCTGTTCAGTGAAAGCAGATGCCCAATTCTTCAGAAACTTCAGTTTCTTCACTGCAAATCATCAGAACAGATTATGTCAGTGACACCATCTATTATTACCTAATAGGTAGATTTCTAGGGGACCAGAAACCTGTTTGCATGTAGCAGTTCACAAGTAATGTAGCACTTCCAGGTGACAACTCAGCCCAGATAGTTTAGACACCTGCATTAGGAAGTTGCACCATTCCCAGAAGGTGTTGATTGATCGTACATATTGATTGTATAGTATCTTACATCAAATTTACAGATTTCTGCAAACAAACCAAATCACCTTCCTGGATAACTCAAACACAGTTCTGTGGAGGCTGACTGGAATCATAGAATTATAGAATGGTTAGAGTTGGAAGGGACCTTAAAAATCATCTAGTTCCAATCACACGGCCATGGGCAGGTACACTTCCCACTAGACCAGGCTTCTCAAAGACCCATCCAACTTGGCCTGGAACACTTCCGGGTGAGATGGTGGCTACGTGATGCTAATTCAAATGAGTTGTACACTGATCTGGTTAGTACCTTGAGTCCAGGTCTATAACACAAAAGCCAGATTTTTTTCATATGGAATGAGGGCAAAATAAGAACTTTTGTGCAAAGTTTTTTAGGCTGGAAACAAAAGTTTCTTCTTAAAAGAATTCATAAAGGAGTTTGGTCGATGTGCACCAGATATACAAAAGCATATAAGAAGTCTGCAACTCTCTGATTTCAAATGCCTTTGTTAGTCTGGATCACTAAGTTGTTGGCACATTGAGACCTAACAAAAACTGTTTGTATTTCTCTATTCAAGGAAAAAGTTTGTCTGCTGCCATATATTTAGGCTGTGAACGTTACGTGGTAATCAATTAAAAACGGG
Organism: Chionis minor; assembly: GCA_013398295.1. Classification (NCBI taxonomy): domain Eukaryota; kingdom Metazoa; phylum Chordata; class Aves; order Charadriiformes; family Chionidae; genus Chionis; species Chionis minor. The sequence goes on along the minus strand of VZSF01010832.1, from coordinate 37,615 downwards.
TTTGTTCTATATCTATGCAGTGCCAAACCTAATGGAATCCTAAGTCCACAGTTACTGTTGATCATTAGTAGCATACTGGTACAGTATACTATTATTGTGAGAGATTGACAGTTTACCGTGAATCATTTACTTTTAGTAAAGCAAACTCCCACATTTACAAGTGGACAAGTTTTTCATCCAATTGCAGTTACACTGGAGTACATGTCCAACAGATTTACACTTTTATTTTTCTAAATCTCTAACTAGTCATAGGTAAATAGTAACAAGAATGATCTGGTAGACTTTTTTTCCTGTCTTACAAGAAGCAAACCAAAGCAAATACTGCTGTTCCACAAATACATTTGAAGTTTTAAGAATTCCCCTTTTCTGAAATAACACCAAGACCTCAAAAATAAGAAAACAGAGCTAGCAGGTCCACCTTCAGAGAGATACATGCCCACTGTTTACTGGGCTCCTCTAAAGAGGTGCAAATCCTTTACTGCTTAGTTCAAAACAATGTCTTACAGCTGACTGCCTTTCCATTCAAATAAACATCTGGACTTTCCTATCGTTGTTCTCAAACTTTCCTGAAAGAATTTTCCTACTTTGTGTAAATTAATAAACATTCAGAGAGATGGGAGGAATGGGGAGACCAGTATAATCTAGTGTGAATTTTCCTGAGATGCAGAAGAGCAATGTTCATGTTACGCCTCATCTCACATGAATGCCACAATGATTGAACTGGTTATTCTATAGTATGTAACATGACTATAGTTCTTTGTGGGTAGACCCCTCATTGTCCCAAAAGCACGATGCTCCTTCTGCATGACTTGTGATGACTTGATTCCAGGCAATCTTGGAGAGGGAAACATTATTGGAACAGTGATCTTAAGGGGACCGTGTAAAAGGGCATTTAGGCAATGTAGCACTCAGCACTGCAGCATGCAAAAGTATCACTGTCTGCAACTGAAGTTCATAATGATGAGATATGTCTGCCACTTGTGTTGAGTATAAACCACATAAATCTACAATGCACAGTATATACGCAAACTTAAAGGGTAAGGTCTAATGAAACACAACAGGGCTAACAGAAATCCTACATAAATTTTCACTGTATTTAGATGTTGATGGTATTCCAGAGCCCTCCTTGCTGCTGTATTTTATTGATCCTCAATGCCATGAGATGGCCTGTTAAATCCACTACTTCAATTTTAATGTGTTTAGCTGGAGAGCACAAGACAAATCCTATTTCTTTTGGTTTTACCATGGTCATTTGGAATGCTTTCTCTGGCATGTTCATAGATGGGTCTACAGGGTATTGTTAGCTAAAAGCATTAGGTTGGTCTGTCCAGCCCCTCCTCCTTTTGTTACAAGGAATAAAAGTAAAGCCTATTGTTCTTAATAAATGCATTAATGGTGCTTAAAGAGAGACTCCACCTCTTTCCTTCCTCTGTACTATACTTTTATTCCAGCTATTCATTCACCCATCCAGTAAGTCCTTTGCTTTGATTCCTCTGTTCTAGATCACAGGGAAACCATTAGACATATCCATCATTCCAGTCTTGTTATTTCAAAATCACTAGATTGGATGGACAGCTGTAATAGCCGTAACCATCCCAAATGAAATGAAGTATCCATCCAGCTGAGTTATGTTCTCTCTGCAAAACAGGCTAGAAGAAATTGTTCCAAAGGTATGTACAAGATTTGATTATGGAACTCTTCCCTCTGGGTAATTTTTTCCTTTCCTGGCTTCTCTCATCTCATCTATCTTCTCAAAGGTAGAAGCTTACAAGTGGGAGACATCTGACTCCATGGTGGTACCTAACATACGTTCATCACTCCCAAATCTCCCTAAAATATTCAGATATAGGCAGTAGAAACCAGGGTGTAATTCATCTCTGCCTCTTCAACAGAAATACATTATATAACCATTCTTGGACACTAATACATAGGCTCACAATTTGTGTGAGCCATAAAGAGAGACAGAGGAAACTACATTTGATGTGAAGAATGTCTTCTCATGTGTTATTTGCCTCTATCAACACATAGAGTTCTCTCTCAAAACTGCACATTTTTCACATACAGTTGATTCTGGCAGTTGTTCCTCTGTCATCATGTACACTTAGTATCACAAACACCAGTCTACCCAAACAGTTATAGGAAAGACAGTGGCAGCTCAATGATAATTTCTTTATTCAGATGACAACCATTAAGGTTACCATAAAGATTGTAAACCTCTGTTATTTGCACTCCATGAACTCTGTTCTTTCTTGGTATTTTACTTGCCTGCTCCAGTGTCCATTGAAGCAGCATTTGTCAGGCACTGCATACACAGCAATAGAGATGGTAAAGTATTTCGGGGGAGATTTGTCTATGCAAACTGAATTTAGGTAGTTTATGTACTGAAAAAAAAAAAGGTGAGTAACAGTAACAGGCTGATGAAGGAATAGCTGTCCAGAAAATGATGTGGGAGTCCTAGTGGACAGCAAGTTGATCAAGAGCCAGCACTGTGCTCTAGCATTTGATGAAAGCTGCATATCCACCTGGCTGCATTAGCAAGAGTACATCTAGCAAGTAATTGGAAATTGTTGTTACCCTCTAATTGGAAGTAGTGGGGCCAACGATGGGAAAACGATGTTTGGTTTGCCCTCATGCTGCCCAGTACAAGATTAATGCAGAGGAAATTAAAGGAACATTGGAAGAGACCATCACAAAGTCAGGGTGCTGGAAGGCTGAGTATATGAGGAGAAAGACAGTGAGAATTGAACCAGTTGTGACTAGAAAAGAGAAGGCAAAAGTGTGTGTGTGCGTGTGTGGTCAGTTCTGGGTATCCAGCACCAGTTTTCAACTCTTTAAGGGAGGTTATTGAGGAGATAGCGTCACACTTTTCTCAGAGGTGCACCTTGAGAGATGAAGAGGCAATCTGATAAAATCGCAGCATGGGCAATCCTAACTAGATAGGAGAAAAAGAAATTCCTTAGAGCATTGTTAAGACTGGACCAGGAACCCAGAGAGGTTCTGGGATCTCCATGCTTTGGCATAGTCACAAATTTAGTAGGCATGACCCTAAGAAATATGACCTAATTTTGAAGTTAGACCTAATTGGAGCAAAAGGCCAGATAAGACCTCCAAAAGTTCCCTCCAAAGTAAGTTATGACAGTTTTTAGATTCCAGGTACATGCTTCCACCCCATATTAATGAGACAGTGGAAATAATCCTGTCAATAAAATCTATATTTAGAAGGGAAGAGACATTAAAGATGTTAGAAGTCCCCCTCCCAGAGTTCAAATTATGATACCTATCAGGACTAAGAAAATATTTGCATTGAAATACATTTTTCTGTTTCATTATTAAGAACCTCTTGCCAAACTGAAGTCACAGATGCCTGCCAAGCTGATGTTTAACCAGAGCTCTGTGGTGACTGAATTCATACTTCTGAGTTTCCTGTGGTCTGGGAACTGGATGTCTTCTTCTTCATAATCTATGTACTGACAGTCTCTGGGAATGTGACCGACATCTCAATCACACTGGCTTATCACTGACTTCACAGGCCCATGTATTTTTTCCTTAGGAATCTCTCTTTCCTGGATATCATGATATATCCAGGATGTTCCAATGATGATGAAAGATTTCATCTCTTTGGAAAAGACTGTCCCTGTGGCTGGATGCATCTCACAATGGTATTTCTACTTCTTTTTTGGCACTACCGAAGTCATTCTCTTGACTGTCATGTCATTTGATCGCTATGTGGCCATCTGCATTCCACTCAGATACTCCACCATCATGAGCACCCAGATGTCCTTCCAACTGGGGTTGGCTTCTTGGGCTGGGATCTTCTTCTTTTTCCTCTCTCCCATGATCATCATCTCCTGGCTTCCTTTCTGTGGGCCAAATGTTACTGATCACTTTTTTTGTGACATGGAGCCATTGATCAATCTCTCTTGTACAGATACTCGTCTCCTGCAGCTGGTGAAATCTGTATGGTCTGCTACGGTGCTCCTGTGCTCTGTTATTTACCATACTCTCATATCTGTACATCACCATCACTATATTCCATAGCCCCTTATCTTCAGGCTGGCAAAAGGTCTACTCGTGTCTCCCATGTCACTATGGCTTCCATAGTCTATGGCAGTGCCATCTTCATGTATATAGTGCCAAACAAAGAGTTTTCCTTCAGCCTCAGGCAGTCACCCTGCAGATGGCTGTTTTCAGTCACTTGCTTAATCCTTTCATCTACACCCTGAGGAACCAGCAGGTCAGGGATGCTCTGAGGGACACTGCCTCCTACATCCTAAGTGGTACAAAAGCTTTCAGAGTGAACTGTAAATTGAGTGGACAATAAGGGCATTCTCAATATCTCCACATTCACGACTTTCTACGTAAACTGCAATACACCTCAGATGGTCTCTTTAAGGAAGTTTGCAAGAGGCAACATACCTGTTTGCATGATTTTTCTCACCACGTTCCGTTTTTATAGGAAATTCCTTCCAGTGAATAAAAAAATTGTCTGAACTTGGATATTGTGCGTGTTCCACACAGGATACTTTGTACATGCCAGACACAAAGTGAAAAATTAGATCTGTTCAATTAAAATAGAACTCTTAAATAGTATAAATTATTCTACTACTAAAAAAAAATATTCATGTAAGAGTCCTAGAAGACTTCTTTTACCTAGAAATGATCAAGTGGTAAAGTTTAGGGTTATTAACGTACAAAATTCTCCATCCAATCTTCAGTAACTCTTCCTTCAGTGAGAAGCTCATTCTACCAGCTACTTTCAATGTCCATAAACAATGGCATGCTCTTTTAAAAGACAAAGGACACAAAAGACTGTGTATTTGCACATGGAGTGATAGACGATGTTCAAAGTGACTTAAAAGTACCATAGAACTGAAAATACTATTCAAATGCAATCAGAGAAGAGAGGGACAAATAAAAATGTGCAAGGGGTGGCCCAACACTGCCTTGTCTCCACACTGAGACTTCTAGTAGCAATAGCCCTTCCTCCTCATTTCAACTGCCAAAAAGAGCAAGCAACAAAGTTGATTTTCATATACTATACACCATTGCTGGGATGAAGAGACATGTTTGCCAGGGGGTAGCTAACTACACAGAGCAGCAGTTTAAAAATCAAGCATTTTGCAATCTCCATAAACCGTTCTCAAGGCATGTGACAATTATTCTGCGTTATAGAAAGACTGGCCACATCTTTTTAAAACTCTAGGAGAGTAGGTGAATTCTTACAAGAAATAGAGATAAGCAGGAGAGAAGTAAGACAAGAAAAAAGATAAATAACTGTATGTAAAGAAGTATTCAAAGAAGACAGAAAAAAGCCACGTCATAAAGACACAAGGAATGACTTTATTCACTCAATACATGTAAGTAATAACTTCCAGAATTAAGAGAAGGTTTGGTTTCAGTTAAAACTCTGCATCTTGTTGGTCCAAATTAAAAAAAAAGAAAAAGTATTGGTTGACATATATGTTGGTCAACAGCCACCTGAACATGAGCCAGCAGTGCGCCCAGGTGGCCAAGAAGGCCAACAGCATCCTGACCTGTATCAGGAATGGAGTGGCCAGCAGCACAAGGGAAGGGACTGTGCCCCTGTACTCAGTACTGGTAAGGCCACTCCTCGAATACTGTGTTCAGTTTTGTCGCCTTCATGACAGGAAGGGCATTGACATTCTGGAGCAAGTCCAAAGAAGGGCAACGAAGCTGGTGAGGGGTCTAGACAAGTCTTATGAGACATGGCTGAGGGAACTGGTGGTGTTTAATCTGGAGACAAGAAGGCCTTATCACTCTCTACAATTACAAGAAAGGAGAGTGTACAGAGGTGGGGGTCGGTCTCTTCTCCCAAGTAACAAGCCATAGGATGAAAGGAAATGGCCTCAAGTTGCACCAAGGGAGGTTTAGATTGGGTGTTAGGGAAAATTTCTTCACGGAAAGGGTTATCAAGCATTGGAACAGGCTGCCCAGGGAACTGGTTGAGTCACAATCCCTGGAGGTATTTAAAAGATGGGTAGACATGGTGCTTAAGAATATGGTTTAATGGTGGACTTGCTAGTGTTAGGTTAATGGTTGATCTTAAAGGTCTTTTCCAGCCTAAATCATTCTATGATTCTATACCTCTGCTTTATCTTCATCCCTATTAGTCAGTGACCATCTTCAACAAGTATGAGTCCAAAGTTTTCTTTAGACCTCCATTTCCTATTGATGTACTTAAAAAAGCCCTTTTTTGTATCAGATACAACACTCGCCAGTTTCAACTAATTGAGCTTTGGCCTTTTGTGTCTTCTCCCTGCATACAGAAATCAGAGCTGTGTAATCTTCCTGCGAAGCTTCACCTTGCTTCCAGAGATCACACAATTTCTTTTTCCTTCTGAGCTCCTCCTGGCTCAGCCATCAACTGCGATGATAATTGGTAACTGATCTCCCTGTCTTTATCTTAATCCAGGAGCTTTTTCTTCTTATTTTCTCCCTCTATCCTGTTTAGGAGAGGCAGTGAGAGAGCTGCTTGGTGGGCATCTGGTAGCGAGACAAGGTTAACCCACCACAGGTGTACATGGCAAGATTTTGGTAACAAGGGACCTGCAGGTGTGGTCTTCATGAGATGAGACAAGGGGCTGCTCTGTGCCTGGCACAACCACTTCCAGCTGCCTCCAAAACAGACCCACCACAGGCCAAAGCTTAGCCCATGACTGAAGTTGGTGGCGCCTCTGGGAAACCATCTTTAAGAACGGGCAGAAACTGCCAGATAGAGAGCAGAGGAGAGAACAGAAATAGCGAGAAACAACAGAGAGAACAGCAAGACCAGAGAAAGAGGAGGAAATACTCCATGGTGGAGCAGATATCCACTGCAGCCCGTGGAGAACCCATGTTGGACCAGAGGAAAAGTGCAATAGGAAAGAAGGAAGCAGCAGAGCATCAACCATAACCCTCCCCACCTGCTGGGCACTGCCTGGGGCAGCGGTAAAGGAGCCTGGAATGAATGAATAAAACTGAGCATGGGAAAAAGGGAAGCAAAGGTATTGGTTTAGTATCTGACTTTGTTTCTCACAAACTGAAACTCTTGTAATTGGCAAAAAAAAAAAAAAATTTCCCCAAAGGAGGTAACTGGTGACAGCCAACATGGCTTCACTAAAGGCAAGTCATGCCTCACAAATATGGTGACTTTCTACAACAGGGTTACAGCATTGGTGGATAAGGGAAGAGCAACTGACATCATCTACCTGGGCTTGTCCAAAGTATTTGACAGTGTCTGGCATGACATCCTTGGCTCTAAATTGGAGAGACATGGATTTGACCGACAGGCCACTCAATGGATAAGGAACTGGCTGGACAGTCACACTCAAAGAGTTGCAGTCAACAGCTTGATATCCAAGTGGTGAGCAGTGATGAGTGGCATTCCTCAGGGGTCAGTACTGTGACCAGTACTATTTAACATCTTTGTTGGTGACATGGATGTTGGGATTGAGTGCACCCTCAACAAGTCTGACAACACCACCAAGCTGTGTGGTGTGGTTGACATACTGGAGGGAAGGGTTTCCATCCAAAGGGACCCGGACAGGCTGAATAAGTGGGCCCATGCAAACCTCACTGAATTCAACAAGGCCAAGTGCGAGGTCCTGCCATGTGGGTTGTGGCAATCCCAAGCACAAATCCAGGCTGGGCAGAAAATGGCTTGAGGGCAGCCCTGAGGAGAAGGACTTGGGGGTGTTGGTGAAGGAGAAGCTGAACATGAACAGGTAATGTGTGCCTGCAGCCCAGAAAGCTAACTGTATCCTAGGCTGCATCAGAAGAAATGTGGCCAGCAAGTCAAGGGAGGTGATTCTGCCCCTCTACTTGTCTTTTGTGAGAACCCACCTGGTGTACTGTGCCCAGCTCTGGGGCCCCCAATATAAGAAGGCCTCTGTCCCACTATGAGGTGGAAGGGGTGAGTGAGCATGTGGGCAGGAATTTGGTTATTAGCCAAGTCTAACCCACCACAGCAAGGAGAAGAAATACAAAAGCAAAGCTGAGTCTATGTGCTGGAGGACTAGGAGATGCTTTCTGTGTTGGTACATTTTGTTTGCTAAAAGAAGAACGAACTATGTAGCATTTAGAAAGCATAAACCAATTGAAATCAGCATCTTTAATTCAGTTACACAATGCTGATGTTGTGCCTGGGAAACAATTCAGTCACTTGGACGGGCTACTCCAGCGTTCACATTTTCGAGCCTTAGGGAGTTAGAAAATGCCTTCAGCATGCTCTCCTTTAAGGCTTGTTTGACTTGATTGTTCCTGATTGAGTAGATGTACGGGTTAAGCATCTGAGTCACCACTGAGAAGAAGAAAGAAAGTACTTTGTCAGAGTCCTGCCCACCTCTCTGTGCTGGGCGGATATACCTGTAAATCGATGTGCTGTAAAATATCATCACCACCATGAGGTGAGCTGAGCAAGTAGAAAATGCCTTCTTCCTACCTGTGGAAGATGGTATATACAAGATGGTGATAATAATGCTGCCATAAGAAACAGCAGTTACTAATAAGGTACCAGGTATGATGATAATTAGTATGATAAGCATCAGTCCTTCAATGAACTCTGTGTCTGTGCAGGACAGTTGCAATAACAGGGAAGTATCACAGTAAAAGTGGTTCATGACATTGGGACCACAGAATGGCAACTGGACAATCATAATGGTGGGAGGAAACATCAAGAGAAAACTCACTGCCCAGCAAGCCAAGACCAACTGGAGGCAAAATGTGTTGTTCATAATTGTTGTATAATGCAAAGGCCGGCAAATGGCAACACACCGATCAAAGGACATTGTTGCCACATGGAAAAATGTGCAGGTGCCGAAGTAAAAGAAAAACAGCATCTGAAGGAAACAAGCAGGCAGAGAAATAATCTTCCTCTCTGTCAGAAGGCTGTAGAGGGTGCTGGGAATGAATGTGGAGGTGAAAGCGATTTCCAAAAGGGCAAAATTTCTGAGGAAGTAGTACATTGGGGTGTGAAGGAAATGATTCACAAGAGTGATGCTGATGACAGTAAAGTTTCCAAGCAGGATCAAGAAGTAGGCAATCATGAGAAACACAAAGAGGATGATCTCCAAATGGCGGTTGTTACTCAGACCCAAAAGTACAAATTCCACTACTCCTGTGTGGTTCATTGAGGCTTCATTGCTAGCAGAAAAAGAAAAAAAAAAGGCCAATTTTGAGAACTACTGGAAGAACACAGAGCACAAGTTTGGCTTTGCTAGCATTAAACGGCAATGACTAACTGCCCAAAGACCTACTAGTTTAAATGAATTCAAAAGCACGACTGCAGAGGAATGCAGTCACACTGTAAACTGATGCTGAAGCAGATTAAACTAGTTGATGGATGCATTAGTATTGCAAAACAGAAACTTACTGCAGTTAAAATGAGATAAAACAAAAAGACAGGGAGGGACTTTACAGAGAAAAGGACAGACAGATAGCAATGCTTCAAAAAGAAGGATGGCTGGTTACCACTGAGAGAAGGCAAAATGCACAAAGAAATGGATGGAAGCTACAAGTAAGCAAGACTATAACAGGGGGAAAGGGAAAAAGTATGGGAAATTTTTCTGTTTATTTTTCATTTGCCCTCAGCTCTACCACTCCAGTGGATCAGCTCTGGTGATGATGGTCATTCTTTCTTCTTCAGAGCACTTGTCTTCAACTATCCCTTCACCTTACAACATCCTACCCCAAACTCAGACATGGACATCATCCAGTGCACTATATCTACTGCAGTACTGTGCTATACAACTACAACAGTCACCACTGTGGTTGCCATTACCTTGTGCAAGTGAAGTGGAACCCGGAAACTTTGGCTGATGCCAATCACATTCTTTTCTTGCAGGTTTGCCAGATCCCATCTATGGGTTTTCAACTGCATTCTCCCTCCTTTTTCTCCCAGACACCAGCCATCCTTTCCCTAGAAACAGATATATGTCTTCTTTTGCATTCAGATCTCCCAGGTTTTATCTGTTGTGCCTGGATCTTTGACTCTGGTTTTAGACTCATTTCATATATTTCTGAATGACTGAAATATAAACACCAAAATGAGTTTCCAGGGAAAGCAAGCACATCTTAGATAGCTCATAGCCATACCAAACAAGCCACTCAATTTTCCTTCTTCAAATGCTCCTTATAAAATGCTCAATGAAAGGGTAGATACAAGCTAGGATGATACAGCCCTTCTTATCACACTATTCCCATCAAATATTTCCTCTTTAGTGCCGTTTTTCCAGCAAAACATGGAGTTTTGTTAGCATCATCTCATGGTAGTTTCTCAAAAGCACCAAAACAAAACAACTTCCCTCTCACAAAGCACATAAAATATAAAACATATTTTTAATACCACAGATGGACAGATATTATCTGGAAGCTGAGAGTGGTGCCTTAAAACAAGAAATTCCCCTCAGTAACAACTAAAAACTTTTACTTTAGTTTTACTTTAGTTTAGTTTTCCAAGCCATTGACCCTTCAATCTTTCTCTGTCTCTGAAAAAATCACACCCAAACTCTGAGAAATGGTCTGAATAGTTACCAGTATATCCACAACAATCCAGGATGCTTCAAAAAGGATTCTGAGTCTGATGTTTCTCTTTCATTTAGTTTCACATTTGAATTTTGGCAAATAAATTTCCTGTCCTTTCAGCTCCGTTTTATAATAGCAGTAGCATATTACATTCTTGTACTTCCTTCCTTACTGAGTCTAACCTCAGGGACCAATTAGGTATTGAAACCTGCCAAACACCTTCTGGGAAAACATTTGTTAGTTTGATGAACAGCAAGAATATAATCAAACCACAGAGAAAATGAGATTGGAAAGGACCTCTGGAGATCCAATCCCTTGCTAAAAGCAAGGCTAACTTCAAAGCTGGACAAGGTTGTTCATGACCTTCTCTAGGTCATGGATATCTCCATGGTGTGGATATATATGGTGTGCATAACGCCAAGCATGGGGATCCCACATCTCCCCTGGGTGCTGCCTCATGCTTCACCATTTTCATTGTGAAGAGTTATTTCCTTGTGTCTAGTAGGTATTTACTTGTTTAAGCCATGATCCGCACCTCTTATCCTTTCACTGTGCACTTCTGAGAGCTTCTGAGCTCTGACTTCTCTATAAACCTCATTCAGACAGTGGACAGTACAGCTAGATTCCTCCTCTCAAGTTTGTCTCCTCACGTGCCCCAGCTCTCTGATCAACTTGCTTGTCCTCCATTGGACTCACACCATTTTGATAACATCTTTGGGGGTTTTTTTACTGGGCGGGGAGTTATACTGTACACAGTTCTCCAGATGCAGTCTCCCGAATGCCAGGCAACACAAAATTAGCACCTATCCTGAACGGCTGGCTACACTCTTGCGAATGCAGCCTGGTATGCAGTGAACCTTCACTGTCACAGAGGCACACTGCCGATGTGTTCAGCACGTCATTGACCAGCCTGCAGGTCTGTCTGCAGAGTTGCTCCACAGCCAGTCAGCTTCCAGCCTACACCTATGGATGAGGTTACCCCATCCCACATGCAGGACAAATACATTCCCACTCCAACTTACTTAGTACATGATCTAAGTAGTGTCTAGCTCCCTAGCTACTGTTGTTACCACCAGGAACTAAGTTCAAAGCACCAACACCAGACAGGAACTGAAGTATTAAACAACCCTTTGGCACCATCTGTCTGTCTTTCTCTATTCACTGTAAGGAGTAAAGTGACTAACATGGGTTTCTAAACCAGAGATCTAAAGCTAGTGGAGGAAACACGGCCTTGACAGAACTTGTAAGCCAAGTCAGTTTCTATGCCAGTGAGGAGTATCCCAGATCCTTACGTAAATCATCTCCATCAGCCAGTTTTGTAGCTGTGGAGAGGAAGAAATGAAAAATAGACATTACAGCAAATCTCAGTTCTGCAGGAATCAAAACTGTACTTTGACAGTTAATACTGTCTCTCTTCCTGGGGGAAGCAATTCACAAGTTGGGTTGAAATCCTTTACCAGGCATCAAGAAGAAATAAACAAAATTACCATTAACAATTTAGTACAGAAGGAAAGAGGGGGACTCCAACATATAGCCCATGTTTATTTGTAACAGGTTTTTCTCTACTTTGATGGTGTTCTTGGAGTGAGTAACAAATCCAACAGCATAGGTAATGAGGAAGTTCTGATATAAGAGTGGGAACCATCCAAGATGATATTGTAAAAAGTCTTTCCAGAAGGTTCAGGTATTATTCTGCCACTTGTTAATCCATGGTCTGTATTGCACTCAGCTCATTTGCACTGTCCTGTCTGTCATGGCTCATTACATTCTGTTACTCAGCTCTTGACTGAGGTAAGATTTTGCTACTCCCACCCTATGCTACCCCTTTGCCCTACTGTCATCTGGCAAATACATGCAATATATAGATGCAATTGTAGTTTCCCTTCCAATATACATAATTAGTGTGCAAATAGCTGAAGTTTTCACAGGTGTATACACTGAATACACAAAAGTTATGATAAAACTTGTACGGTGGCAAGCTAATCAATGCCCATCAGGTCCCAGTAAAAGCAGCTTTCTTAATTCACATTGTGTTAACCATAAATTAGTTTTCTGTTTCTTCTATGCAGACACCAGCTGGGGAGTTTCAGTATGTAACTCAAACTTTATAAGTATTTGCCAGTTTTTGCAGTTATATCTACTATGTCACAGATGCCCAGCATCCATCAGCCTAAGGCATACTGGAACTATGAACTCTGAAAGCGACATTCTGTTGTGACAACTGCTCTTATCTCTTGATTTTGGGGGGCTAGTAACAGCTTGGCACCAACACATAACCTTTACACCTCACATCCTCTGTGTCTACAGTGTTTGCTACAGTGTTCCCCTCCTATATCTCCATTACCAGGGGTTTTATAGACAAATGTCAGCACAAGTTGTCAATCCAGTCAGTCCCAAAAGACACCAGGATATACCTTTCTGGCAGTTTTAGAATCATACAATCATACAATAGCTTGGGTTGGAAGTGAGTTTTCAACATTTGGTCTAATTTGTGTCTTAATTCCAACTAGGCAATTGAAATTTTAAATTAATGTCCTCAGCCTGGTTGCAACAGCCTGTCAAGGTTAGTTTCAAACAGCAGCCTCGCCCTCCAGTATATTGAATGCTCCTCCCAACTTGGTATAGTCCACAACCTAGTTGAGAGTGAACTCTGTCCCATCATTCACATTGTTAATAAAAATAGTATTGATCGCTGAAGGATTCCTCTAATAACTGTCTGCCAGTTGGACTTGGCATTATTGATCCTCACCTTTGGAATTTGGAGGTCCACCACTTTATAATTCACCTCTCCATTCTGTAGCTCACCAGTATTTTTTGTGTACCCTAGCGTTGCGGTAGCAATTGTTATCTCCCAAAAAAACCATTATTCTTCAGGGCCATTGAGAGAACATCAAATGCAGGCATTTTCTGATGAAAGGAGTTCACTTCCAGCCAGCCTTTCTTTGCATGTCTGCATGGCAAGCTCTCACAGGTCTCAGCAATCCTGAGCACCACCAAAATTGTTGGAGTGCCCCAGAACTGCAACCACCATCTTCGTCCAGGATGTGGTGCCATAGAGCTGTCTGGATTTGGTAAGGTGAAGAGGAAACCCTGCAGTTTCTGGTCGTTCTCTGTAGATGTGAATATGCAGAGGACATCCGCAAGAGCAGAAGTTGCTAGCATTTGGTGGAAGAAGCAAGGGACATGGCTGTGGAACCCATTCTCACACGTGCTTTTGCTCCTGTGCTGGACAAGAGACGGGACACAGGCAAATGATTATTCACAGAGATGCCATAAAAACGGGCAATGACCAAGGAAAAAGGTCCCAGTCCCCTTATGGGCATGGCAGAAAAACCCTGGGGGAATATGCATGTCAGGTCCCTATTTCCTCCATGACCAGTGAGACACATCGTGATACCAGAGGCTGTAGAAGGAAGACAGGTAACATTGCGATTCTGTCCTAGCAAAATCATGCTGTTGACCTGGTCTCCTAGCAACAGAAACTGAGCTCAGAAATGTAGAAGGTCTCTTCTGCAGGATGAGGCTCATTCAGGAGGCAGTAGAGGCATGATCAGAGGATGGGGCAGAGGATGGGGCACCTGTAAACATCAGGCCCACCACTTACAGACATGGACTTCAAAGGGGAAACACTCTGCACAAGTTGAAACTAAAGAAGGGAATGTGTACACACTTCCCCTGTCCAACCCCCAGATGGGCAGGTTCCCTACCAAATAACCATGTGTTGTTTCTTGGGAGTATTTCTATCCCTATCTCAAGCACAGATAAGGAGAAGACATCAATGGGGAACAAACACACAAGTTAGAAGGGACAAGGTCTCCAAAGATTCAGGCTACAGGATTGATACCATGATGCAGTTCAAGTGGTAGTTGAAAAAAATGGCTGGAAGGCCAGGCCCAAAGAGTGGTGGTGAATGGAGTTAAATCCAGTTGGCAGCCAGTCACAAGTGGTGTTCCCCAGGGTTCAGTATTGGAGGTGGTTCTGCATAATATCAGCAAACTGGACAGGGCGATTGAGTGCACCCTCAGTAAGTTTGCAGACAACACCAAGTTAGGCAGGAGTGTTGAGCTTCTTGAGGGTAGGATGGCTCTACAAAGGGATCTGGACAGGCTGGAACAATGGGTTGAGGCCAATGGTATGACATTCAACAAGGCCAAGTGCTGGGTCCTGCACTTGGGTCACAACAACTCCAGGCAGGGCTACAGGCTTGGGGAGGAGTGGCTAGAAAGCTGCGCAGCAGAAAGGGCCATGGGGGTGTTGGTCAACAGCCAGCTGAACATGAGCCAGCAGTGTGCCCACGTGGCCAAGAGGGCCTGTATCAGGAATGTGTGGCCAGAAGCACAAGGGAAGGGACCGTGCCCCTGTACTCAGCACTGGTGAGGCCACACCTCGACACCTTGAATACTGTGTTCAGTTTTGTCCCCTTCATGACAGGAAGGGCATTGACATTCTGGAGCAAATCCAAAGAAGGGCAACGAAGCTGGAGAAGGGTCTAGACAAGTCTTATGAGAAGTGGCTGAGGGAACTGGTGTTGTTTAATCTGGAGAGAAGGAGGCCTTATCACTCTCTACAATTACATGAAAGGAGAGTGTACAGAGGTGGGGGTCGGTCTCTTCTCCCAAGTAACAAGCCATAGGATGAGAGGAAATGGCGTCAAGTTGCACCAAGGGAGGTTGAGAATAATAACCTCTGTATACAGCATGGTCCTAACCTCCGTTAGGAATAGTGTGGCCAGCAGGACTAGGGAAGTGAGTGTCCTGCTGTACTCGGCACTGGTGAGACTCCAGTTTGAGCACCGTGTTCAGTTTTGGGCCCCTCAGTACAAGAAAGACATGGAGATTCTGGAGCGTGTCCAGAGAAAAGCAACAAAGCTGGTGAGGGGTCCGGAGCGCAAGGCTTATGAGGAATGGCTGAGGGAACGGGGGTTGTTTAGTCTGGAGAAAAAAGGCTGAAGGGAGACCTTATCGCACCCTACAACTACCTGAAAGGATGGTCTAGAGGGGTGGGGTTGGTCTCTTCTCCCAAGTGACAAGCCATAGCATGAGAGGAAACGGCCTCAAGTTGCACCAAGGGAGGTTCAGATTGGATATGAGGAAAAATTTCTTCACGGAAAGGGTCATCGAGCATTGGAACAGGCTGTCCAGGGAAGTGGTGGAATCACCATTCCTGCAGGTATTTAAAAGATGGGTAGACGTGGTGCTGAGGGACATGGGTTAGTGGTGGTTTGGGCAGAGGTTGGTCTTAAACATCCCTTCCAACCTAGGTGACTCTTATGATTCTAAGTGACACATAAATATCACTCCTGTCAGAGGGTAGGGGATATAAAAATGACCCATCGCCATTTCAGAGCCTGCTCAGGAGCATCAGCTGATCGAGAGCATCCCTGGTTGGGGAGAGACAGGAAGGCCGGAAGGATTTGAAGAGAAGGAAGATTTGGGTCAAAAAGCTCCGCTTCTGGCCTCCTCAAAAGTGGCTGCCTGGCTACCCCCAGCCCCGGCAAAACCTAAAAGAAGCAGAGTCATTTTGCTTTTACTTCAGGCTCACTGTCTTAAAGAGGTTTTAATCAAAAGCAAGGTGAACAACGCTTCGCCCTTCCCGGGCAGGCCGGCCCCGCCGCTCGCCCCCCTCCCGAGCTGCCACCAGCAGCTCCGCGGCCCCCCGGAACCGCCACAGCCGCCGCTTGGCTCTCATTGGCTCTTGGAAAGAGTCGCTCCCTAATCCGCCTAGCAACAGCCGCTGCTTGGCTCTCATTGGCTCTCGGAAATCATCGGGTGCGCGGACTCCATAAAGCCTTCAGCGCATGCGCTAACTGAGAACCCTCGCCGCCTCGCCCACCCCGCCACGCGTAAGCAAACGCATGCGTACAGCGGCTGGCGGCGCCGCTCAGTTCCGCCCTTTCACGGGCAAAAGAAGTGCGCATGCGCAGCAGTCACTGACCTGCCGGCTAGCTGGGCGTGCGCCTGCGCGGTCTCGCCGTGTCCCGGAAGCGCTTGCTTGGGCTGCTTCCGGCCACCTCAGCCTGGCCGACGGGAAGATGTCGGGCGCGGCGGGCTCCGGCGCGGGGGCGGCGGGCTCGGTGGGCTCAGTGGTGCGGCGCTTCCTGGCGGAGTACGGCAGCGGCACGCCGAGCCGCCTCAAGGTGCTGGACGCCTATCTTCTCTACGTGCTGCTCACCGGGGCGCTCCAGTTCGGCTACTGCCTCGGCGTCGGCACCTTCCCCTTCAACTCCTTCCTCAGCGGCTTCATTTCCGCCGTCGGCAGCTTCATCCTCGGCGGTCAGTGCCTGAGCCCACCCCTCCCAGCGACCGCGGAACCCCCAGCATAGCCCAGAGACCCCCGACCCTCGGGGAGTTGCCCGAGAAATACCTAGATGTCGTAGTAACTGTAGCGTTCCCCAGCAGCCCGAGGGTGTCACCCACAGGAGCCTCAAACCCACCGCAGGAGCCAGGGAGCCCTCACAGCGACCTTTAACACCCTGCTTTCGCCCGTAACACCCGGTTCTGCTCCCAGAAACCCCCAGGCTCTTGCCCCAGCTGGCCTGGCCCACCCCACCCCGCAGCGGGATGCTCCCACAGCAGCTGTGACCCTGTGGGGGTCCTGTCCATATGCAGCACAGAGCCCAGCTCCTTATCAGCCCCAGGGTGCCCTTTCTTCTCCCTGGCAGCCAATGAGCTCTCCTGTTTGCCATCTTGTATTGGTGTCCTTCTTTAGCAGCCATCCCATGGTGAAACCCAAACTCTAGCAATTACTGATTCAGGGTGTTGATCTCCTGTAATACCCCCCCAAAACCATCTTGTTCCTGTGCAGCCCTCTACAGCACACCCAATGGAGGATGCAGAAATATCCCCATTTCTGTGCAAGTCCCATCCTGTTTTAAGCCTGTTCCTCTCAACTCACTTGGCCACCCCTGATAGTGTAGTGCTGGGGGAGAGCTGATCGTGTAAACGCCCTGTGTAAATCCCCTGCCAGCGTCCTGGTCAACTTATAACAAAGACAGAGTTACCTTTTTTTGTGGTACCCTGCTGGAACAGTGACCCAGACTGGGGTGCGCTGCTCTAGGTAGACTGTGCTTCCCACCATGACTTCATTTTGTGACCTCTCATTCTTTCTCTGCCATGCAGTTTGCCTCCGGATCCAGATCAACCCGCAGAACAAAAGCGAGTTCCAAGGGATTTCACCAGAGCGGGCATTTGCCGATTTCCTCTTTGCCAACACCATCCTCCATCTTGTGGTCATCAATTTTGTTGGCTGAATTTCTAGAAGAGACTGAGGTACTGATCAGCTGGTACTATGAGATACTGACCATACTGGTCACAGCTCATGAGACTTTAGTACTTTTGTAGAGTTGGGAGAGAACTAGAAAGACAGTGGATCCAGGAGTCCTACCTCCCAGCTTTGTCTTGGCCAAGTACAGTTAAGCTGTTGTCCTCTAGGTTGATACAGGGTTAAGATTTACAGCTTTCTGGTTTTGTGCATGGGCTTTTTTGCTTTTATCTTTTAAAAGGCAGTTTAACTAGGAGTGTTACAGAAACCTACCCACCTTCCTCTTTTATGAGAGAAATACCCCATTCTTCTTTGCAAGAGGGTCTTTGGGAGCTGAAACTCCTGGGCTCCGAGGAGGTTGTCCCCTATGGAGGCCCATGGTATGGCTGATGTCCGAGCCTCGAGTTTCTCGGCAGATGAGGGAGTTTGGGACAGGGAGAGTTCAGTGCTGGAAAGTGGAGGATGTGCCCTGTTGTTACTGTTTCAAGGGGCCACAAGATCATTGGTGCATTGTGTATTTCCGCTCCCTTTGCAGAAACGTCGCTCATGTTTCCTTTCTCTCCTTGCAGGTCTTGAATTGCTGTTGAGCCCTGATGCCACAGCCTGGCATTGGCAAGTGCTGTTTCCCGGCAGACTCTTCCTTGATGGAGGGAGGGGAAGCGGGACTCAAGATTTTTTCCACACAGACTGTCCTATGGAGGAGTCTGCTGCCTCACTACAGTTACTGTAATCCTTTCTGTCAATAAAACCCTTTATAATACTGCAGTCTTTTCCCTATTGGTGGCAAATAGAGATTCTTCTGACACCCAAGTTCCCTCTCAGGCACCACTCCCTGTTTTAACCCCCCTCTCTTGCTGCCCAGCACTTTTTTTCTGTGCCCCAGTTTGAGGGAAGCAGGAAAAAAGTCATTATGGAAACTCTGTTGTCATCCGCCCTTTTCATCTCCCTGTTTCCTGCCCCTTTATCTTACAGAAAATAGATTGCCAGTGTGCCTCCAGGCTTCAAAGCTGTGGAAAATTTGGGTTGGGATGTGGTTAGCAGTCACAAAGGGAAGGAAGCAGGGGGGCTCCTCCAGCACATCCCCAGGTCTACCCGTGTCCCCACAGGCCCTCCCACATTCCTCAAAGGCCTATGGGGCACATTTGGATGTCCCAGCTAGACTTCACACGCTCACTAAGGCCTGGTAGTGATACAGCCACCCTACCACAGTGTTAGCTTTTCTTCAGCCTGATGTGCTGATAAACCCAAGGATGTTGGAAGGGGCTGCCAAGCTGTGTCACTGCCTCAGACAGAACTGCACGTGAGCTCTCCCGAGTCCACGGAGGAGGTCACTCCTCAGACTTAACCTAATTGAAAATCTTTCCCCCTCTAAAGCATTATGAAATGCTTAAGCTCAATGGGTTTGTCCCTTGGCTGTTGCCTCGTCAAGCCCAAACTAGCTCCTGCATTGAGGTCAAATGCTTTGTCCTTACAGTAAGTTAGAGCCCTGTGGTAATGAGGTTATGGGCGCAGGACCAGATACTAACCCCAGCTAGGCCCTCCATGCCTTTGGCTGCAGAATTTACCTGGGTTGGCTTCACGCGCAAGGCTCTGTCCGTGCACTGATCCTGGTTCATATTTGTCTGGTTTGCTCTGCAGCTGAAACACTGGACAGGTAAAATGTACGTTGAGATTACGTGCCAAAGAAATGCTTGCCTACTGGCACCAAGGAGATAAAACATTATCGCTTCAACCTCTCAGCAGTGGATTATGGCTCCTGTTTAGCACCTTTACCCTTTCCTTTAGCATTTCCAGCTGTGCTGCAGCTGTTAAACCCATAAAAGTGTGAAACATGGGTCTCCTAGGACTCTTGCCTAACATAGGCTCTGAAGAGTGAGGTTGGAGGGAGCAGGGTCTTTACTGTCTCAAAGGATGCTGTCTGGGTCTGTGGTAGGAACATGAATTCATGCCAGCTCTGACACCACCACCCCCTTCCAGTCCCGGGGATTAAGCTGGCTTTGTTTACAGTGGCACCAGCTTTGTACGGCTGAGGAGCAGGCAGGGGACTCCACAGCGGGTGGGGATTGTAAATAAGCCACCAAGGTCGTCTTTCCCTTCTCTGAGCCAGGCCCGCGGCAGACAGAGCCAGCACGTTCACAGGACAGGAGCAGCTCAGGGTCTCCCCTTTGCCATCAGCTGCTGCTGTTCGCAAGCTACGAGCGCCTCCCTGTGGGCATGTGACTCGGTCTCCCCACGGTTTGGCTTTAATGAGTGCTCCAGGCTGGGACCCTCGTGTGGCCACTCCTAAGAACTGCATGGGAGCCTATGAAAAAAGAAAAGCGGTGGAGTTTATTTTTTTTCCTGAGTTTTACCACATCGCAATGCCTCTAGTTGCCATTAACTCAGCACTAGAATTCAGGTCCTCTTAGAGGGCTCTTATGATTACTCCCACATCTGAATAAAATTCGACAACTCCATAGGTGTGTCCGAACTCTGCTCTTTATAAAGACCATGCTTGGGTCTGTGTTCACACTGAAGACGGCAAGAAGATAGACTGTTTCGTGTATAGGGCCATGCTTAATGAGAGTTGACAAATTTCAGGCAGAGTGTTTTCTCCAACAAACCCCTAGAAAAGATGTAAATTCATCTCCTACCCATAGGTAGGTGTTAAGGGGCAGGAGCTGGCGTAGAGGAGAGGGAGTTATAGATGGACCATGGCAACATCTCCTTCCCTGCCTAAGCGAGAGGACTCTCTGGCCTGCCCCATCTTCATTCTCTTTTGGGTCAGGAGAAGTGAAAGGGTTTTTCTGTACAGATTCACTGCCTGTATAACAGGGTGCAGAAGGCCTATCAGCTAATTCAGAAATCTTACAGATTTCTAAGATCTTCCCCTGCCACCCACCATACTTTATAATGTATTTTCTCCCCTCCTTTCCCCTGCCTATGCTATACATAGCTCAGTCTTTCCTGCTGTACCCAAAACAACTCCCCCCAGACACAAGAGCAGACCGCGGTGAGGGGAAGGGAGGGTGCCTTAACCTGATTCAACTTTGGCTTGTGGTCTAACGTCTGCTGTTCTGTCCCACATGCTTCTCGCCTACCCTGCCATGTGCCACACCACCCATGCTCCCTTCACCCCCTGTTTTGTGCTCCACTTTCCAGAGGAAGTGGTTTCTGCGGTAGGGTGTAGAGGAGCATCAAAAGGTGACCCAGATCTTGATTGTGGCATCATGGAACTGGTGGTGTGTCCTCTTCCTGCCCCACCTGGGCCATTAGACCCCTTCCACATCCTGCCCTACTGTTATTTCCTGCCTTTGCTTTGCACTGCGGTTTTTCTTTCTCGAAATAAACACGAAAAGCGTGAAGTGGTGATGAGGGGGGTGCGTTGTGGTGGTGGGAGATTGAAAGCTTAATATCTGCAAGTATCTTTGAACTAGACCTAAAAATTCAGTGTTTTGCAGATCACATGCTAAGAGTCACTTTAGTCAAAATATGTAACTTTATTTGTACACTGTTCCTCTCACTCGGCAAGTCTTATCATGGGGGTCATTTAACCTGGAAGAGAAAAGACTGAGATGTGGAAACAGAGGCAGCATACTGTCATTCCTCCTTGACCATACAGCTAGGAGCAGGTTTAAATCACAACACAAAAAAATTAAGGTAGATATTAATTTTTAAAAGCAATGCTAAAGGTAAATAAGCGTGGAAACTTCTTCCAAGTCCCTGAAGATTTCTGGAATGAGGTTAATCAGTGGAAATCTGTGAAATGCAATGACTTGCTTTATAGTTCAGATATGGTTTAGGCAGCTTTATCAAGCTGTTTCCCTGTGAGGTGGCAGAACTCATTATGAGCAAAATGTAAGCCTCGAGCTGCCCGGAGTCCAGCACTTGAAGAGCCATGGGCTTTCTCCAGCTGGAGAGAAATGAGAATGACTGTTGTGTCAAGGGAGAGACAAGAGAATGAGTCCCTGAACATCTGTACTATAAAATAATCAGGGCAATAGACCCATAAAGTTTGAAGTTGTTCCTTGGCAGGAGGGGTCAGTAACTCTCTGTCACCCTGTGACAGGCCATCTGCTAAATGGTCTGGTGGCAGCACCATGGCAGAAGAGCAGGGAGACTTTGTTGTGTTGCCGCTCAGCACTGTGGAGTCAGATCCTGCGTCAGGGTTGGTGACATGGTCTTCACATGAGGACCCTGTCCCACATGAAGCACCACGGCTTTTGCCTAAAAGCATTCGAAGCAAGAGTCTTTCCAAAATTCGAGTTTATTCCAATGCTGTGAATCCAGCAGGGTGAGAAATATCTCGTGAAGGGCAATCACCCCACCATTAAGGAGAGGCTTTCCTTGACACTCTATTTGGGCCCTGGTGTGAGGTACAAGCAAGGTTCAAGCTTTGCAGGGAGTGTGTGTTTCTTTCACTGCACCCTTCCTGTTTCTCCCTCCAGAGGAATCTGGTGCTTCAGAAGAAGGTGGAGAAAGTGATGTTAGAAAAGGAGAAAATATCTCTTCCAGTCTTGCCAGTGACAGACTGAACCTGGAGACACAGGCAGGTTGGTTGGTGTCATTAATGCAAAGCAGGTACCTTGTTCTCCAGTGACCCTTGGGAGTGGGGGACATTTAAAGGCAGGACACTTCAGGCTCCTGTGTTCCCCATAGCGTTAGACATCTGCCTTCAAGAACCTGGACTGCTTACCAGTCCTCTCACTGTGGGCAAGCTATATTCTATTGTTGTCTTCACATACGACAATCTGCTCTTGGAGGAGAGGTGCTCTCCACTCCATTCCCCTCCCTCCAAGCCAGCCATGTTGCTCTCACCCAGACACAGCAAGGATGTCCTGGAAAGGGACTTCATAGCTCTTCACCCCCACCGTGGATTCACCCAGTTACTGCTTGGTGGCCAAGTCAGGCTGAAGAGGATAGTCAGGACACCCCTTCCCTCCTTCACCCCAAAGGCCAGGCTCGTTCCTAAAGCTAATCTGAAGAGTAAAACAAGTTTCGCAGACAATAGATGCAAAAGACAAACAAGTTTCTTATTTTTGATAGGAGTTGTTTAATTGCAGCTAGAGGCCTAAAAAATGCCAAGACATCATTGTGGTTGCCTGTACAGTTCAAGAATTGGCAGCAAGCAAATTTCACATGCATGCACTGTTTCCAAGGAGTGCACACATGGACAGGTAAATATTTCAGTATAGTTTTATGCAATGATTATAAAAAGAAATGAGGAAATCTAAGCTTGTTAGAACTAAACAAAAAGAACAAAAGTACATTGTATTTTTACTAAACGCAAACCCAAATCTAAAGCTGGTTTAAATTCAGAAAATGTTACGGCCAGATAGGCTTTAAAAAATACTAAAAAACATCCTTTTTTTCTGTGGTAATGAGGTAAGAGTTTCACTGAATTCAGGACTTCTGAGAGATCTAGCAGCGTATCTTTAAGGGAAAAAAAAGATACCTTGCTCTGATCTAGCAAAAGATAGACATGGTGCATAGCACCCTGAATAAGTACCCCTTTGTTTTTCACAGTCTTTTGCAACTGTCTGTGGGGATGCGCTCTAAGATGTGCATACCCAAAAATGACTAAATATGGAAAATTCACATTCAAGTGATATTTAGCTTGCAGTTTTCAACAAACATCACTGCCCCAAACAGAAATTTTGTGTCATTTTAACACGAGTAATAGTGATATTTGGCAACTTATAGCAAATTATGCTTCATGCAAAAAGAGGCTTTGTCATGTTAAATGAATCAGGCATCTGGGGAGCAGAAAGCTGAAAATTTTAAACCCTTTTTTGAGTAGCTTTATAAAAATGCAAATAAAGTAGTTTAGACTATAATGACTGGCATGATATACAGAACATGAATGCCTGTGTTCCCTCTTGCACACGGTGCTCTGGTAAATATTCCTCAGCAGGCTTTTTTTGTTACTTCAGGGCTGTACCATCTGGTTACTTTCATTCCTGTAACAGAAATAAAGGTATGTTAAATCATTATTTGGGATACAGTCACAGCTACACAATTGTAGACCCAAAGTGTCTAGGCAATAGAAAGAAGAGAAAGAGACACAAGACCAAAACTAATATATTAGATCTGAGGTCTTAAAGTCAATAACCATCAAATTTCCCAGCTGGATACTGGTCAGGGAATTAATCTGATGGATGAATGCACACAAGGGAAGGGATGGATGTAGAAATAGAAGGCAGAGACGTCTAGAAAGAAGAAAAAAGTTAGATTTGCATGTGGATAAGGAAAAGTAAACAGATTTGAGGGTTGGGTGAAAACAATGATATGACCAAAGGACTGAAGGTATTTTACTGTTGGTAGACAAAATGTGTATGGATAGACTTTATAAACAGTTATTACAGAGAGAAAGAACTTTCATAGCTAATGAACTTACCCAGATGTTTTATATCAGAGGCCTTACCACCCCCATGCATACTCACTTTTTTTTCCACATAACCATCGTCATCAGCACATTAAAAATTATTCCTTTCATTAATATTATTTTCAGGCCCAGCTGTGATAGAGACAGCATGTTCAGATTTTCATCTGTAAAAGTAACAGAGGATAAAAGTCACAAGAGCACTGAGACATCCTCACTTCCAAACAGACTTAAAAGCGCTTCTTAGTGAAGCTGTTCCACTTTGTGTGATTGAGTCAGCTAGTAGGATAGCTAACGAGACAGTGAGCAGGACTGTCTTACGGAAAGACTTTTGTTTATTCCAGTTGCTGTTTCAACGGCCAGGTTTTCATTCAATAATCACTTAATTATCCAATATGTAAGTCTGCCAACCATCTAGCTGTTTTTTAAATACAGTGTATTATGAACCCAGACTGCTGGAGATGTCACTCCTTCCTCTCCCTAAATATTTTTGAGATGACCATGGGGAAAACAAGTTAAATTTTATTCAAAGAACACAGAGTCTCTTTGGATTTTCTATTAATCTTAAGTTAAAAACAATTT
The DNA here is from genome assembly GCA_013398295.1 of Chionis minor. Classification (NCBI taxonomy): domain Eukaryota; kingdom Metazoa; phylum Chordata; class Aves; order Charadriiformes; family Chionidae; genus Chionis; species Chionis minor. The sequence continues at coordinate 12,891 of VZSF01010832.1, read as the reverse complement.
TCATTTGAAAACACATTGATCTATATTGGGGAAGCAGGGAGCCGTCATCAAAAAATCATTTTATGTTTATCTTTGAAAACCTCTCTCTGAAATCAGCCAAGTTTACTGCTGAGTATTTTTCTGAAGTGGTGTTTTGGAAACATTTGGTTTCTTTTCAGCAAGGCTACATGTTTGCAAAAGTACAGCTATTCTGCAAACCAGGCAATTGCAGAGGCAGGCTCAGCTGCTTTGAACTAGCAGGAGCCGCAATTGCTTGGGCTCCAACACTCGCTAGTGTACTCCCACAGCCATGAACTGAAGAAAAACTTGCTCAGATGCACCAGATCTTTAGTGTGACCCTGCTTCTGAGCACTCAGTGCAGAAAACACCAGCTTATCTTTTGGTTCATTTGGTGTTTGTGCACCCAAAAATAAAAACAACTCCTTTGAAGTCTGAAATGCAGACAGACATCTTGTAAGGCTGACTCATGTAAGTACCTTAAATCATTATGTGATGAGGAGCAGTTGTTTGACCAGTCCCAGCAGGATAATGTAGGCACAGGCTACACTGGTCACATAAAATTACCATCTCAGATCTGGAAGACTACAGTAACCCAGTTACTTCCGGCCTTGCTGTTTAAAGCCTGTGGTGGCCTTTTGTAAATTTCCAGTCTGAGCTTTTTGCTCTGATAGGAATTCTGCAAATGGGCAACATTAGCAAAAACTTGGGGAGACATTTCCTTCAATCAAGCCAAGGTTTACTCCTAAAATGCTGTGTACATACCTGTCCTGAAGTGTAGAGACACCCCTGTAACACAGACAATGCTGGAACCTGCAGATAGTAGACATAAATTTTATTAATTTATTAATTACTAATAAAATTTATTAATAAAATGTACTTCTTTAGAAATTCATAAAGATATCTGTACATAGAAGGGCTGGACTAGATTTCCTGGCCACTAAACTCTCCCATAAACATTCATTTCTGCTGTTTTCAGGGCAAGCGTAAAACATGATCTAATTAAACTTTAGTGTCCCATCAGACAAAGGAATTTCAAGCTTTATATCCCCCACAGTGTGATTTTAAGATCTCTCTGCTGTGATTGTACCAGTCAATTACCCTTAATGATATTTCCACCATGGAGAAAGGCAAAAGAAAATAGAGGCAACATGGCAATAAACCTCTGGAATGTGTGAACATAAGTCATGATTGCTGGTAGGGTTGGGAGATGTGAATAAGTCCTGCTCATAATTATAGCACAGAGACCAGAGTAACTCCAGTCCTGTACAATATCCAACAATGCCATTACCACTTTCAGGATCCTCGCCTTTCAGTTCTCCAAAGCCCTTGTCATTTGCACCACACTGCATTTCATCTTTCTTGGCCCAGTAGGTTGACAGGTAGCTCACTTCCTGTTTGTTCTCGGATGTTGCCACCTCCACAATAACATTTGTCTGGTTATGAGTTGAGTTAGCAATAAGATTTTCAGGGGAGTAATCTGTGATAAGGCACATTTCCAAATCCTCATCATCTTTAGAGACCAGCCTGTAGACTGAAGGAGACGGAGTAACATCTGAAAATGGAAAAGAGACATTAGATGACAGTACACAGTCATAGTTCCTTCCATCTTAATATACAGACACTTAAGTATGAAAGTTTTTCCATGATGCCAGTGGGAAGTTGCCTGATCAAAGAGATCTTGTGCTAGGACACTTTTAGAGAACCAAGGCATACACAGCAGATGATGCAGGAGCTACATGAGACTTATGTTGACTTACATGGCGTGGGAGATGCAGAGAATGGTCAAGCAGGATCTCTAGAGCATCTCAAATGATACTCATGTGGGCATCCATAGCCTAGATGTCCATGTCTAACCTAGTCATTCCTCTCTGCAACAACCCATTTAACTTTATTCTGCAACCTGGGCTTCCTTTTGGATCTTGGCCTGGATGCATTCAGGAAGGCATATAATAGGCAGAGAGAGCACTCTCTTCTTGCTTCACTGCTATGAGATGTAATGTGTCTAGAGAAAGCTGAGCAGCCCAGGCACATTCTGCCTTTCCTGCAAATGTGTAGTCAAATCCACCACTGACATTCAAAATTCCACTTCCTCCGTCTGTCCCAAGGGGCAGTGGATAAACAACCAAATCTTAAGCACATCCACATTTGCCACCAGTCTAGCTACTTGTGTTCCTATAACAGAAAGCTAGGAAAGCCACCACAAAGTAGGAACACATGATTGCATTTAGGAAAAGAAAGACAAAACATAGTAAGACTAAGATTTTCCACACATATCAAAACACTACCTGTTGTTAAACTCTTTTTTTTTTGCACAATTAGCTTTGTAAACTTCTACTCTAAGCGTACATTTCATCTTGTCCAGTTCTTGAATTCTTATTCTTTGAGAAGGTGGTTTCCTAAATATTTGTTTATGCATAATAGTGAAATGTTATGGCCATTGCAGTACTCTAATGTTGTGAAATATCATTAAAGACATACTGTAGCCAACATGCAGATTTGGGGCTCTCAGCAACGCTCTGGCTGCATTTTCCATTGGACTTCACAATCACAGGTTTGAACTGGAGCTTCAGTTCACATTTATAAACTGACAAAGTGTTACCATGTAGGATTGGGAGTTTAGATTAATATTTGCTTTGTCCCTTTTCACCCACCACACTGATAAATACTCTAGAAATAAGAAAGACAGCTAAGCTCCCCAATGAAGTTTTAATTTCTTCCCATGGGGAAAGTTTGGACTAAATCTTGGCTTTTAGAAACTGTCTCCAAATCTTATGTAAGTGCAGACCCTATACACCGAAATACATGCTTTTCATCTGTTCAGTTGCCAGTTATCATTACCTTAGAGAAATAGCCATGCTTCTTTATTACTGTGATCTCAGAAAAAAACTAATCCACAAAGCCTAATTATTCATTCTCTTGCCTTGGCTTTGGAAAACCTGATGTCTCTTTTCCAGCTACACAGAATGCAGCCTAATGTATGCTCTGACTCTCCCAACCCCACTCCCCTCCTCCCATACTCCCAGTTATTGTTTTGGAAATAGTTTTCAGTGATCGTTTGTTAGGAGAGGTAGACAGGTGCAGATAAAAAGCTTGATGGCAGATCCCTGTATAAAATACAGATGAAGCAGGGTACATCATTGTCATGGAGTACATGGATATGAAAGAGAAGAGGAGGAACTGGTTGGACTGTTCTGCTTCTCTCTCATGAGTACTATGCTTTCCGAAGAACTACATGTCCCCCTTCTCTCTAAATTAGGATGGCTTTCTCCCTTCCAAACTATGCAATGCTTTTATCTTGAGCAGATAAAAAAATAAGGTCTCTCTTTTGCAGGCAGTTTCAGCAGCACTTGTTTTGCAAAATACTCATTTCTCGTTCTTGCTCAGAGTGGCTGCTGTTTTTGTTCTGGTACTAGTGTCTTTTTCCGATAAGTTCCTTTGCATATTTGCACACTGCTATGAAAGTTTGCAAATAGCAGTCTTGGTAAATATCAACTATTATAACCTGTGGCTTGTGTTTCCTGTTTTTCTGTCTTAATGAGTTAGCAGAAGTGGAGATGCTGTGTTGATATTTATGACCTGTATTTGCAGGAAAGATTGAGAAATAAAACATGATACTTCGAGCTGTCCACACTGACTAATTTAATCTTTACTGAAGGATATCTTCCAGGTGGAAGAACAGGAGCTGTTGGAATACTATTCCTGGCCAGTCTACAGAGAAAGCCAATTCCAGAAGCTTTTTTCAGGGAGAGCGCATTAGAAACCTGTTCCAATATCAGACTGAGACCTATGCCTTTTTTTCCAAAGAAGCTGCAGTAGAAATCCTGAACTGGTTTAACACACAGCTTTTATTATACAGAGATTTATCTCGTTCCCCATTCCCTCCAAAGCAAACTCTCTGTATCTCTGGTCAGACTGGAATTGGTGTGATAGAGGTCTTTGATCCTCTTACCATTCCTCAGCTTGAAACATGATATTATCATAGAATCACTTGGGTTGGAAGAGACCTTCAAGATCATCGAGTCCAACCATAAACCTACACTGCCAAAACCCCCCCTAAACCATGTCCCTCAGCATCACGTCCACCTGTCTTTTAAATACCTCCAGGGACGGCGATTCCACCACCTCCCTGGGCAGCCTGTTCCAGTGCCTGACAACCCTTTCTGCAAAGAAGTTTTTCCTAATATCCGATCTAAACCTCCCCTGGCACAACTTGAGGCCATTTCCTCTTGTTCTATCGCTTGTTACTTGAGAGAAGAGATTGACCCCCACCTCACTATAACCTCCTTTCAGGCAGTTGTAGAGAGTGTCTTGAAACCAAAAATGACTTAAAGTCTACCAGTTGCATATTCTAATGGCTCCTCATCCAAAATATGTTGGAAAACCAGAGGATGACACACAATTTGAAATTTCCTTCCAACTTTTCAGGTTCCCAAAGCATCTTAAAATATAACCAAGGAAAGGAAAGAGAGTTACCAAGCATCACAACCAGTTTGGTTCCACTTCCAAATACAATTTTTCTAGTTCCTGACTGCTCACACTGTAACATCAGCTTTTACAAATACAGAAGGGGATTTTACTTTTGGATTTTAAAACCAAAAAATCATGACATATTCTCTTAGGCTGAGAGTTAGAAAATCCAGTCTCTAAACCATTAGTCAGAGTAACCTCCATCTACTATTTTAAAGATGCAAAAATCAAGTCTGAAAACTTTAATATCCAGAAACTCTATAAAAGTGTTAATTTTTTACGTAGCATTCAGCCACGTGTGAACTGCTTGCAGCACTCTCAGTGTGAGTGCACCGTGCTGTGACTATTACACCTGTATGAACATTACAATCTTCTCTAGCTGTTCTCTCCTGCAGCGGGTCACTGCCCGACCATAGCCAAGCACTCCTTGAATTGCAAGACAGCATCACTATTCCAACTATTTTTTGTCAAGGGAAGATGAAAAGCAATTGGAACATGCTTCCATGAAAGTCCCTGGTCCATCTACTCAATGAAAAATTGTTTTTGCAAGTCCTGGTGTTAATATGGAACAGAAAGCTCAAACTTACTTGGGGTAACAAGAAGTTCAGTCCCAGTTCCAAATGTGAGTTTCACATATCCCTGATTGGCACACTGGTGTCAACCTCTACAAAAATGTACACATGCTGACAGCCAGATCAACAGACATTCCAGATCAGGGCATAATTTTAAGGGAGTAATGATGAAACACATTGATATAAGTCACCACCAAAGTACCAAATAAATCTGCTATAAAATTATCAGGATGAGAAATAGAGAGATCAAATAAAAAAAATGTTCATTGACTCACTGGTTACAGTTGTGTATTACACTTATCAGGGCAATACTAGAAAAAATATATAACATCACCTAAAATTCCTGTTCACTCTGCCATCTAGTTAGGGCCACTGCCTTTCAGCCCAAGTTTTCTTCTGAATATTTCACTGCTTACTACACACTTGGCTTGATCACCAGCAAGATTCCTTTTCCCAATGTCAGCTTCTCTTCTTCTCCATCCCCATAATTCACATGACCAAGGGAACCTTTGCAAGAACTCCTTTGACCTTGGTTACAGTTACCTTCTTATGGGTTTCAGTGGCACATTGTGACCCTGTCGAAATCTTAGAGCTTCACAGGCAGTTTCAAAGGCAATCTGAGCCTTCTAACTCTATTACTTCAGGATTCATATAGAATCATAGAATTACAGAATGGCTTAGGTTGGAAGGGACCTTGAAGATCATCTATTTCCACCACCCTGCCATGGGCAAGGACACCTCCTACTAGACCAGATTGCTCAAAGCCTCATCCAACCTGGCCTTGGACATTTCCAGGGATGGGTCCTCCAGTGTGTTCCAGTGTTTCATCACCACGATGGTAATATTTTTTTCCTTATTTCTAATCTGAATCTACCCTCTTTTAGTTTAAAACCCCTGTTCCTTGTCCTATCGCTATAGTCCCTACTAAAAAGTTTGCCTCCATCACCCTTATAAGCCCCCTTTAGGTGTTGAAAGGCCATAATAAGGTCTCCCTTCTTCAGCTTAAATAATGACAACTCTTGCAGCCTTTCCTCATAGGAGGTGTGTTCCATCCTTCTGATCATTTTTGTGGCCCTCATCTGGAGATGCTCCAACAGGTCCATGTCTTTCCTGTACTGAGGACCCCAGAGCTGGATGCAGCACTGCAGACAGGGTCTCTTAAGAGCGGAGTAGAGGGGCAGAATCACCTCCCTTGACCTGCTGGCCATGTTTCTTTTGATGCAACCCAGGATACAGTTGACTTTCTGGGCTGCAAGCACACGTTGCCAGCTCATGTCCAGCAATATAATTATATAGCTATTTTTGCATTTCAATGCATTTTCATCTGATTAATATCAGTCATGACTTTGCTTGAGGCCAATGGAAGTGGCATGGATTAACCCTTAAGAGAGAAAAATCCACATGTCTTACTTGACAGAAGAGCAAAACCAGACTTTGTCTTAGCTTATCACAAGAATGCAATTGATGGAGGAGCACTGGAAATGCATGCCTGCCTGCAGCTGCCTCAAGGAAGACTCCTTGGACAGCTGCTGTGGAATATATTCCACTGATTAAAGTGATACCTCAGGCTGCTACGCCTTTGACAGCTGCCTTTTCCCAGATCTTGGTGTTTAACCACCGCAATCTTGCAAATTAGGCAAAAAATCAGAATAAATGTACCTGGTGAAACCAGAAGTCTCGTTCCAGATCCAAATGTGGGTTTGTAACTACTTCCATAGTCACACAATAGCACAGACCTCTACAATATCCAGAGTGGTATTGAACGGAACCTTCAACAATTAAATACTCCACCAAAATAAATCTTATTTATCTCTATGATTAGGCAGATCCATCTATCTAAGACTTTTCTTCCAACTGATTTTCTTTTTGTGTGGTGTTTTGCATCGTTCAAACTCCCAAACAGCTGTTCCTTAATGTTCCACTCCATCATATTTACCCCATTGCTTCCAGAAAGTCACCGACATGGCAAGTTCTATTCTTCATCACATTCCTCATTTATTTAGTCTACCAGTCAGATTCCTCTCTCAAAAATTAGTTTATTTACTGCTACTTCACAGCTCACCTACTGTTTGACAATGTAGTACAGACTCCATCACCCCGTTCTCTTGGATTTGCCATCTGAATTAGTCAAGAGTGATTCCAGAGCCAATTTGCCATTTAGCTTTTGAGTAGAAAGCACATTTTTTGGTATGCAGTTTCTTTGTGGCAGGGAGATCATTGCCTATTCTGCCATTAAACACTGAGGTTTCGGTATGCATTTGGGAAGCTCTCTGGTTCTACAGCACGACAAGAGTGAGATCTGGAGCAGTTGCATACAGACACGACCATAATGGTAAATTTGGGAACATGTAAATGAACTCAGGGAGAGCCTTGATTTATAGCTCTTTTAGCTTGCTGATAGCTCCATATAAATTTGAGATTCTTATTTGTCTCAGATGTTTTTGAACATCTGTCAGGAAGGTCATTTGAAAGATGAGGAATTTCCCCAGAGGTTTTCAGAATTAATGGTTTCTTTATATTGCTGTGGTTTTTAACTTTCAGAATAAAATTATTTTGAAATTATTTTAACAATCACTACCATTTTAAGAAATGGAAACACTACTTTTCAAGAATAACTCCAAAGCATTTTGATATTAAATGTTTCTAAAAGTATTCTTAAGAAATTTGGGGAAAAAATGATACATTTAGAACAAAATATTGTTGTCTCAGGATCTGCTTTACTTTCTTTCCTTTTTTCAAATAATTACAGACAATAGCAGAGGTGTCAGGGTCTGGGCAGATTTTTTTTTCGGACACTCGTCAAAGCAACTGACAAAGCACAAAGTGTTTCATGTTTTTTTGTTCAGAGAAAATTATTTTGTGGTCAGAGTCACCTTTCCATCTTTCCACAAAAGTCACTCAGCAATGAACTTTGCTTCTTGACCTCTTTCCCCTCTGCCTAGGTATCTATCTCTTCCACCCTCTCTACCACCCCCTCTTCCACCCCTAGCTTTTAAGACTCATCATACCATTCTGCAACAGTTTTAGAGCTTCACTTCTAATGTGCTCCCAACTTTGCGTGGATGTTGAAGACCAAGGTAATTTCACAGTGCTCAACTATTTGGTTGTGAATACAAACTTGGTATAATTCTCAAGGATAAGCTTGCTTTCTGAGCTTCCAGTATTTATATAATGCTTCACAATATGACAGAATCCCACCCTCTATCATTACAGCTTTACTGAGGATCTCCAAAGCAATATGTGCTCCCAATATGTGCTCCTATTTTGCATCCACGTACAATTAGGAGTTTTGTTATCTTTAAGTATTAGCATCCACATACTAGAAAATTCCTTTTTACCTGCTACAGGTAAAGAAACTAGTCTCACCACTCTGCATTTTGCTGGCCCATGCTGACTTTCACCATTTCCCTTTGCTTCTCCTCTACATGAGGATTTTTGATTTAGGATCCCACTTCCTGTTGACTTTCCAGAAAAATCCTGTTGCATATGTAAAACTTTGCTATGGCTAGTTCATCATCAGGAATAGGGAGGGGAAAACATATATGCAGATATATGCAGCCATGGAAATCACTTGCTCTTGTCACAGCTGAAAGTTTATAGTCCTATTTCTAATATATTGTGGAGTGATGAAATAGGCAAAATAACTTGCAAAGTGAAAGAAGTACTTACAAGAGGAATGACATCTGAGAATTCAGACATACCTGGAAAAACTATGAGTTTGGTCCTAGCTCCAAATGTAAATTTGCCATAACTCATAGTGTTACACTGTGACACTATGTTTTGCAAAATGGTGCCCTGCTGTGCACATATGCTGGTTTAAAACTCGAGAACATGGCAATGCAAGATTCTTATTGGAATAATCTAACAATGTTTTTGGCCACCTCCTCAGCATGTATAGTGAAATAAACACTTCCATCACCCACATTCCTCTTCCTGCTTAATCATCCGTGACACTCACTAGTCTAGCCACTGTCCACCACCTAGTTAGTCACCTGTTTATTCTTTCCTCTGTCTCCAAACAAAAGCAGCACCTGTCAATCAATGTGTGTGCACATTTTCCAGACAGTGTTTAGAAGCTTTCTGACTGCTGCTGCTGAGTCTCACCAGTCTGTAATACCTTTCTGCTCTGTTCCCTTGCAATGTCTACCCTTGTTTGCAGGGTGCACTTCGTATTGTATTAATACTTGCTTGGTTCCAGTCTGAGGGGGGCAGGGGAGGGTGGGATGTTCCACTACCAAACATGAGCTTGGATCATGCCCCGAGGCTCAGCACACAACAGAAATCTCCCTTCCATCCCCTCCAGTACTAGATCTTCCACAGCAGCTCAGGTTCAGCAGTGATGTTTATACAACTGCATACACAAAAGCAGGCACTCTAAATGTAGTACCTTTGCCATTATCCAGAGACATGGAGAACCTGAGCCGCCCTAGATAGCAGAAGCACCAGAAGAGTATGATTGTTGTGAAAGAGCTGAAAAGAATAATGCAAAATCAGACCCTGAATTCAGGCCATGTGTTCACAGAAGTTTGGAGCTGTGCTACTAAATGGAAAAACAACAACAAAAAACTCACCACCACGACCCACCCACCCCAACACCAAACCCCAAAAAGAAATCAGTTGGAGCCAAACTTGGGTAATTCAGCCAAGAGTGTCCAAATGCATCCTCCTGGTTTGCACAATCAGCCAGTTTTGCATGATAAAAGCTGCCTTAGCATGCTGGAATCTCTGTAAACCAAATCATACATAACTGGAAAAATGCGTTCACACAAACCCCAAAATTGGGGCACAGTGCACCAAAACCTCACTCACTGGTTACCGTCAAGCCCAGAGTCCTTCCTTAAAGTCAACCCATAAAAGATCACTCTTGCTACTTTTTGGCAACCGCCTGCTCCTGAACTGCATTTCACTACTCTCTTAGCAAACTTTAACCTTGATTTAGGGTGGATTGAATTTTTCCCCTGTCCCAAATCTCGGAAATCTTACTTGGTTTTATCAGAAGCCTGGTTCCATGTCCAAACATAACTCGGTAGCTATTCATAAACACTGTGTTGTTCACCATAGCAAAAACCTTTGTACACACCAATCCACCTGAATAACTTTCCTCAAGGAAATCCTTCAGTTTCTCCATGCGCACACTTATAATGCATTGTTTCTCACCTTCACGTCCATTGCTTGTTCTTCCTCCCCACATGACTGTCTCATTAACACCATAAGGAAGAGCCACAAGGCAATTCCCTTTCCATCTCTATCCTTGACAAATGCAAACCAGCACCACTCACTAAAACCATTAGATTTTTTCGTATCTCTGTTCTTCTATTTCACTTACTGGTTTTCCCTTTTCACTTGCTTCCTTTCCCCAGGATGGACACTTTCCTGGTGCACATTGGTTAAACGGGAAGTCTACCGCTTCTTCCCAGGGAGTACTAAAACCATTCCAAATTTCTCCGCAGAGACACTACACTGTTCCTCTTGGAACTAGAGTACAGTGTCATCTGTATTGAATCCAATTTGACTCAGAGAACAGACAGCTCACCTGGAGCAACAAGAAGTTTGGTTCCACTTCCCCATGTGGATTTTCCCCATCCTCCAGTACTAGCACTGTGTGACAGGTCTCTACAAAATGGGCCTCTTCATTCAGCCACCTCAGTGTGTGTTGGAGAGCTTGGGTCCATGGGCAGGATCTGCCTCTGAGACAAGCTATAAATACCCATTCAGACTTCCACAGCCTCCTCTAGCCTCTCTTTGCCAAATACCTACCTACCCACCTAGAGCCATTTGACATGACTATCAGGAAACATTTGCACCAAGGACTATTTGAGCCTTTCCCCAGTTATCTGAAAGTCCTGAGGTAAGGAACAGAACTGGGCCCCCTTTACGTATCCCCCACAGCCTTCCACAGCCATACACAGGTACTGAGCACGAGTTGGTCAATCTGTTTGCCTGCCCTAAATCATGCCTGTATTCCCATTGGCTATTCCTGTTGGCTCATATGAGCATCCAGGAGCACTATGTCCAGAGCGCATTTCTCTAAATAGCAGAAGTTCAGCAGCTGGAAATGCTTCTAGGCAGCAGAGTATCTTGAAATAACACCTACGGTCTCTTTTCATTCTGTAATGTGACCTATACCCAAGGATGTCTCCAGGAAGCTCCAGTGGACACTCAACGGCTTTTGAGAAAAGACACAGGAAAACTGCACACTTACTTAGCTGGACTGACCGTCTGGTCCCTGAGCCAAAGCTCAGCTTACTGAAGCTGAAGCCCATACCACACAGCATTTCCTTCCATAACAAAAAGGTTAGAATGCCACTTTGGAAGCAGCACCTTGCTCCAAGACTTTGCCCAGCCATGCCTAAGTTAGGAGGGGCAGCAGAATGGTGACAGTGCTTCCCGCTGCAACACGAACCCCACTGGGATCCAGTGGAGGAGGACAGCCTCCCTACAGGGCAGCTGAAATGTTCAGCAGGAGGCATGTGGCCACTTTGCCTATCCCAGCCAAACCAAGAGCAAGAAGAGTTGTTTTGGACCAAGCTGGCACATTTCCTTAAAGCAAAGGCCATCGCTAGATATAGCCACACATAAACGATCAAACACCTAGCTACGTTACTGCTCTCAGCCACCCCAAGAAAGGCCTCACAGAAAACAGAACGCGTAGCAACACTGTTGGACTTACGTGGCTTAACAGTGAGTCTTGTTCCAGAGCCGAAGACTGGTTTATA
>VZSF01010831.1:179252-368474 GCA_013398295.1 Chionis minor | reverse complement strand
TGCCCCAGCCGGGCGGCCCGCCCCTCTCGGCGCCCCGCGGCAGCCGGGGCCGTCCGGCGGCTCCCTGCCCCAGCCGCGCCGGCAGGCGGTTAAACGCCCCTTTTTTTTGGTTACAGGGCAGCGCCGTGTTTTGGCATCAGCCGTGGCTTGTTTGGCAGGTTTGGATGGGAGAAGTGACGGGAGCAGCACTACCCGGCAGCCAGAATCAAAATTAACGTGCTCCATCCGCTGTAGCCGTAGAGGCAAAGCAGCGCGACGCGGTTGCCTGTACGTATTCCTGCTTCCCCGCGCAGCGGCTTGCTGTTCTTATTTGACTTTTATTACTTAGGAGGTCGTCAGAAAGCTTTGATGCAATTTGCAGTAGCTTGGTAGAGCTTATGTTACGAAGCTAGATAAAAATCGCTTCATTCAGTTCGCTGAAAACAGGCGTTTTTAATAGGGCTAGGTATAAACTCTGGGTATTGCATGAAGTTCTGTAAAAATTCAAGTGTATTTTCTTAAGTGCTGCACGATATTTGAAGAAACTTTTAATCTTAGGTTAATGGCAACGAACAGTGCTTCCAAAACTAGAAAGCAGGGTAGACACACTGTCGTCTTGGCAGGTGTGCAATTTTACTGGGTATTGTCAAGCAGTGTTATTGTACTTTTCCTGAAAGGCGTGTGTTGACAAAAACGTAGAGAAAGTGTACGTCTTTTAACAGTAAAAATGCTGTGGATTATCGCGTTCCCTCTAGTGTTTGTTGGATTTTATTTTTTTTTTGCCTTTAAACATGTAACACTTGTTATTTGGACATGACAATTTTTATATCATTAAGTAAAAATTAATGGCTTATGTAAAATAAGTCAGATCTATTGCTTCCATAATTTTAAAAATGTATATTTGGCAAGAAAATACTATCTTTGTTATCAAAGAAAGAGTAGCAATGTTACAAGCGATTTTTTTAATATAGGTTCTTAGTCCATGAATAGCATACCGAAAGCACACTGCAGTATGGCTATGGATGATGAAACAATACATTTTCTTTTTAGTAACACAATTGTTTGCTCTTTTCCAACCTTGTTTTAAAATTGTGACAAGGTAGAACCCAACCTTATATTCTTAACAAAATTCTCATCCTTTTATTTATTGTAGATAAGCCTGAAAGTTGATGCATTTTTTTTAGCCCTTTATATGTTAATTTTTAACCAGTGAGTGAAGGCTCTTTTTAACCCTGAGAAAACTAGGTATCTGATCTCCGGTTTGATTAAGGGCATCCATCAGACAACAAGCTTTCATCTTAAAATTAGATGAACTTAGATAATGTTAGAATAATTGTTCTGGACTGCTGATTCTCACAGTAAAAATAGCATATGGAGACTTTTTCAGCAGATTTGGTGCAGCTGTTCCCCTACCACTTCATTATTGCTTCCTGCACATAAAGTGCTTCCAGTGCTTGAATATGAGCAGACAAATCAAGCACAGGATATAAGGTAAGAAATACCAGCACAAGTTGTTGTGCAGTGACTATCGGTTGTCTTCCCTACTAGCAGGAACAATATAGCTTATCCTGAGCTATTTTGCCCTTACGTACTGGAGGATAAGATGGTGCACACTGGCAGTTAATGAGGAATCACTGATGCGGTGCAATGCGAAATTCAGGCTCTAGTTTGCTCTGTGTTAATCTGAATTATTTTCTCAGTATGAACAGTACAGAAATTGAGGCAAAGCTATGTGCTGAACCTGCCCGTGTAATTACACATAAGTTACAAGAAAAATTCTCATCCTTGATTTTTCCATAAATACTTCAAGGCTGTGAATTTAACTCATTGGAAAAATGCCCTTGGAAAAGCTGAATGCTTTCACAAAATGTAGATCACTAACTATTTGTTTGAAATAAGTAAATTAGCGTGTTTTTTTCATCAAGTTTACAGTAAAAACAAAAGGGCTACCTAGAAGCCCCTCTCAGTGTACCTTATGTTCTCTTTGCCTTTACCTTCCCGCACTTCCATGGAAAGGGTGTTGTAAGAGTGTCTGAGAGGTGAAAGTTGAACTAGTTCTGGTTAAAGAGCTGTGAGAAGGTATAGCTCCCATCAAAACTGGTGTGTCTACAGCCTGATCTACAGAGGCACTAGAAATACTTTGCACCGTGTTGAACTTTGCAGCTTTCCCGTGGGGGAAGAAGTGAGGGGTTGGGTAAACAGGTCCTGCAGGTAAGGAAGAGAGGTTGTATGGTGTTGATGTCAGGAATGGAGAGGTGAGTGTTGTTTTGGTTGGTTTGTTTCAAGGTAGCCAGGTCCTGTGGGCATGTAAGGTTCTGTAGGTAACTACCCCATGCCTTAACTTTAGTCTGAACACAAACAGAAGTCTGTATCTCTAACTCTTGTGTTTTCATCTAGGTATCCCTACTTGTATCGTGTAACCTGTAGTGTTCTCCAGTAGCTTCTCTTTTAAGCTGAAGTTTTATTGCATTAATCTAATCTTGAAGGAAGGAAAATTATGATAATGCCAGGAGCAAGCTCTGTATATTACAGTAAAGACCTGCAATGATCATAAAAAGCTAATTCAATTACTGCTATAATGTTTGTACCTGATAGCACCTTGGGAAATAGGAGAGCTGAAGGCTAGTGACTACTGGGAAACATACTCTTCTAGTTGAAAGTGTTGGCTGTTACTTCCAGTGTCTCTGTTGACCAAATCATGGGCATGTGCACTTGGATGTCATTAGTCTTCTGCAGTGCTGTCTATAACAGGAAGGTACCAAGGTACTATACTGCTCTTCTTTAGGGAAAGACGCAATCCTTCACTTACCTATTGCAGTCACTTGAGGGAAAAAAAAGACTATGTTTGTGGTTCAGTATTGAATCCTTCATGGTGTACAAGATGGTAGTTGTTGTAACTGTAATGTGGCGGTCAGACGTGGCCATTACCAGATGGACGTTGGAACTTCATTCATCTCTGAAACGTGACTAGTGCAAGGACAGACGGTCTAGAGAGAGACTAAAAATCACAATAACCAATTAAATTGAAATTCTGTGATGTGTCTGACAACAAAAACATATTTCCTTTGACGTGAAGCCAAACTGACAGGTAACTTTTCAAACAGAAGCCATAGCAGTATATCATTCAGAGCAGAAGACACAGTATTCATACTCCAAAAAGGGAAGAGGGGCCTTTTTTTGGGGGGAGAGGGGGAAGCCCATGTTCCAGTGACCACCTCAGGTTCTTGAACTATTTATGCTAACCTGTCCCCTCACATGACAGATTTATCCTATCTGTAGAATTGGATGCTTTATTCCAGCCTAAATATTTTCCTGACACAGCAGAATTGAAAATATGTCTTGACTTCTGTTTAAATCCCAGGATGGGCTTCAACCATTAAATATAGATAATAACACATATAGATTGTAACACATTGCTGAGTGCTGTGTGTAATCTGGGAAGACACAATGCCTAAATTTTGTTCACTGCTGATGCTAAATGATTGCCAAAGAAGTGGAAGATAGAGGCTTTAAGCACACATTAGTCTGTAAGGATTCGGATTTGTATCTTCTATACTTAAGGTACTTCAAGCTGTATAAGAACTGTGAAGAAGGGTATAGTAACCCACAGTACCACTTCTGGTAGAACTGGCCATTCCTCAGGTTGGAATAAAGGAGCCAGGAGATAGCTTTGTGATTCATCCACTTACGCAAGAGTAGGAAGAGCTGCATTCTCACTGTTCCTGTGGTTCTGTATTAATTATGCAGTCATTAAGTTGGGGAGGAAAAAAAAATGCTAAGTTGAATAAAAAAGTGTTTTCTACCTTAGACCTAAATCTTGTACCTGGCAATTTTCTTGGTATATGGAATATGTACCTTACCTTAAGTTACTGTGATGGGACACTGTTACACAGATAGGATGGAGCGGCCTAAATTCTGTTTCATAAAATATTAAGCATTTTGTTCAACTCTTGGTAGAGATAGAATAGTTTGGGTTGGAAGGGATCTTTAAAGGTCATCTAGTCCAAAGCCCCCTGCAATGAGCAGGGACATCTTCAACTAGATCAGGTTGGTCATAGACCTCTCCAATCTGACCCTGAATGCTTCCAGTGATGGGACATCAACAGCTTCTCTGGGCAACCTCTGTCCCAGTGTTTCACTGCCCTCATGTCAGTGAAGGCATGGGTAACTCTGTGTTGGGCTTCGCCTTTTTTACATACCAAATAGCCATGGTTATGCGTGGAAAAGATCTACTCAATATATAGTAGAACATATTACATCAGTGTTCAGGATTGACGTAGCTTAACCACCTATTACATTATATTTTTCTTAAAATAGATAATCTCCATGAGTACGGAATGAACATGCTGCTGGTTTAGGTATTACTATGTAGATTTTTCTCTAGAGGAGACAGACTTCTAGCGACAAGAAAATGTGTCTGTCTAGTGGTAGTCTAGAACTACCACTACAGGTAGTAGTTCTGCTAGGCTCCTGAGAAACCTCTGTGCGTTAAAAACAAAGTTTAGATTTGTTTCATTTCACGCACTTCAGCAGGAGATCAAAATTAATCTCATGTATGCCAGTTTTATTATAATGTTGCTGAGAAAGACAGAAAACTGTGAGGAGTGAAAGAAAAGCAATTTGAGAAAGCATAGAAGAGAAAAAATTACCATCAATTGGGAAAGAAAGTTGAATCAGTGTACTTCATTGTAAACATAAAATTTACCTACTTTATTATCTTGTTCATAACAGAACTTAAATTTAAAAGTGGGGGGAAAGCTGATTACTCACAGAACATATTTGAATTGTGCATTTTGAAGGTATGTTTTACTTCTAAGCTAATAAAACTTCCCTTTGTCTTGTAATTTATGAACACTTGCTTTGTTTTTGTGCATTTTGCTGTTGGGTCATCAATATTCTTCTTAGCTCACTAAAAGGTGCCAAGTAATCTCTTTAAACACCATGCACGTTTCCAGTGTTTCTAATCCCATGCACAGTCCTATAGCTTCAGTTAGTGTGCTAACTGCGCTTCCCATCTGTACATTCATAAAATTACTACCTTACCTGTACAGCTCCGGGCTTGCAATAGGGGAGAATTTCAAGTGGCTTCTGGCCTGTCCCTAGTGGAGAACTTGTGTGCAGAAACACTGTGTGAGCCAGATGGTGCCATGCGTTGCAGAAGTGTGATCAGCGGCGAGTGTGTATTCCTATAAGTGCTGCCTAACTCTCTGGAGGCACTGAATTGACCATTGCTAAATATATCTGTCATTGGAGTCCAGCTAGCACCCGTTCTAGTTCAAAAGACTGCAATATTAGGATATCTTGAAATTAAGAATATTAAGAGAACTTAGCCCTTATTTTACCTGTTTTGTTTTTCACCTTCTATCCAATTTGCACTAGATAACTAACCTTAAAACTATCCAGGGTATCATTCTGCGTTTTAATTGATGCAGTCATCTGAGCTACAGTAGTACCCTCAGCAGCTTTTTTTATTTGCTACGTGTAATTAAAACTGCAGCGCTGAAAGACATATTTCTGTATAAGGTATGTAATCAAAAGTATTTTTACTTTTCACCATACTGAGAAGTGTTTTCAGCTTTACTATAGGATTTTAAAAAAAAAAGAAGATACTAAGTTCATGTCAGGGAAATTTGCAGATTTATTTTGACGACCACAGTGGCAAGGAGCTGACAGCTAAAGAAACTGATAAGTTCTGTTTTTCAGGTGCATCATCTTTTGATAAGTTACCATAGTATATTGGTTATGGTTGAATATAAATGATATGCTTTCAGCCTTAACTTTGTAAATAGATTTAAATTAACCGTTCTTCTTGATTGCTACTAAAACCAAGTAGAGCCTAAAATGTAATTGATGCATTAATTTAACTTTTAACATATCTTTTAACAAATGTACACATATATTGACTTACCCTGAGGGATTGCTAGTAGTGTAGTGCTTATGCTGCATAATGTTCAGTACACAAAGAGCAGCAGTTCTTACACAAGAAGTTATATTGAACTGGACAGAAAACATCTAAACGAATTATGAGAAAACTTTGCATTTTTTAAAACTTTCTGGTAATGAGTAAGAAACTTTTGTATTGGCTGGGTCTTCTAATAAAATGTAAGTAACCAGTCCGCAACAGACAGAATCTTATTTTTGCCTAGAAATCTCCCACCCCCACCCCCCAAGTATTTTATTCCAAGTCCTCATTAAATACAAATCCTTTTTTATTTATGTGATGGTGAAGAGAAGTATCTGGAGCTAAAGGTGTGAGGAAAGAAAGGGATCAAGCAGTACAAATCTTAAAGCTTCTGGAGATGAGATAGAATTGCTCCACAGCGTTTGTCCAAAGCAAAGGACAGTGCTACAGTAGTGGTTGATTTCCCACACGAAGACTGTTGTATGCTTAGAAACTTGCTCTCTGCTTCATCTGTTCATGGGTATTTGGGCCTTTTCTCTAAAAGGAGATGGTAGTGTTGAATCTCTTAATATTTTTGTGGTCATTTTTCACTTCAGGAAGCCTAAACTTTGTTTTGTTTGTGTATGACTTGCTGTCTCCCGTTTGTTCCTCCTACCCACAGTCCTTCTGTTGAGTGCAGGAAGTCTTTCCTGGAATATGGTAGCCACTTACGTTGTAGTTATGATATGCCCTGGAACCCATTTCACAGTCTTTTACTCCTCAGAAGCTATGAAACACTTTGTAATAAAGTACTCCAAGTTGCTTGGATAAAAGCTGTTCTGAAAGTACAGAGAATTACTGCTTAAGCACTTGGATAGTTTCAGGATTTCCTCGTAGAAACAGGAAGCATCCCAAATTTTGTGCCGTGTTGGTTGACATTTGTTGGCTGGTGCATCGTAAGTCCCTGTTTGACTGTCACTGGAGCTCAAAGGACAAGTCGTAACAATCAGTAAAACACAACTCTTGGGCTCAAAGCCAAAAGGTGAATGTTTCTGGGTTGTTAGCTAATCTAGGCGATCTGACTAATTTTGAGCTACAGCCACTTCATACGATATCACGTGATTTTACTTAGCTAATACTGTATCTGATTATTATGTAAAATTAATTCATTGCTGGATTACAGTAATTCATTGTTACAAGTTTATAAGCACAGCAAAGGGTGGGATTCACTTGCCTTATTATATTCCCCTGGAATCTCCAGAAGGTGACTTTTCTCTCGTAGTTCCTGTATGACACCTGCCAGCTCTGTGCAGATGTCTCTCACACGTTTTGGAGGTCTGGAGTGGCCACTGCGAGCTGTTGAATGGTTAGCTCAATCTTGCTGTAAGCATGCAGAAACATTTTTCTGTTAATCACTTTTGCTCTCAGAATAGTCTGAACAGCAGCTTGAGTTCAGGATTTTGACAACAACCGTTAGTTGTTCTGATAAAAAAATCACTGCAGCTAAATTCAAAGTGTCCAGAAATTACGCTATATACCTTGCTGGCTGTCTCTCATTCTCTTCAATTTTTATGATTCTTCTTAGTTCAAAATGTTTCATGTTTGCTTGCTGATTGTGACTGTAATATAAGGAAGGGAAATACAACACATTTCCTGTATATTCAAATGACTTTTGCGCAGATCCAGTTCACATGAGTCTAGATATTCCTGTTCATTTAGAACATGAGAAGTTTCCATGTACATGTTACAACTTTTCTTATAGCTTAGAGAAAGCAGCCTTAAAAAGTTTTATATTTGGCAGCTTTATATTATGGAATTTATTGTGTCATTCATAAATAAAGATGATTACTGAAATGTTAGCATCTCTTATGATATTTTTTTTAATACATATTTGAAAGTTTCATGGGCAGTTTTCTTTACCTTTCAGGTGTTTACATAACTTTTCAAACTAAGAAAGAAAGTTTATGACACATGGATTACAGTTTTTTGTTTTTACAGAACAGGTATGACAGTTGTCTCTGTTTTTAGCATGCACACCCACACATGCCCCCCAACTGTTGTCCTATCAGCTTAAGGAGCAGAGAAATATAAAAATAAGTTTCCCAGAGAGTATGTTCCCCTGCCCAGTTTGCATAATAATACTTTTGTTACGTTTTAACAAATGAATGGTCTGCTCTGACAGTATGCTCAAAAAACAACAGGTTGTGGCAGGAACTATAAAGAAAACACTACTTGAGGCAAGGCAGGGAAAAAAAGTTGGCTTGCATTTTTGTAAATCTGTTTTGATTAAAGACGGTCAGCATGAAAACAGGTATTAAGTAATACAAATTAGGCAGCCTGCCTTCTTGCCACTGCAGAAAGGTCTGGAAAGTCCCTGTTATTTGGGAAGCTGGCAAACCACTTCTCTGTTAGAGGTAGAGAGGAGGCACTGCTGGATATAAAGCATTTCCCCATCTCTAGAATTTTTCTACTTGGTTTTAAAGAGTTATAACATAGCCAATCAGATAGCCAATTTTCACCCCAGAAGAAGGTCTTCCCCTTAGCAAGTCAATTTGTGTATACATCCCTACCTTGGTGTTCCTTCCAGGTAGTCTATTTATAGCTATCCATCTGATTTTCACTACTAGAGGCACAATTGATCTTTTGTCCCATTTTGAAGTTTGTATGCACCTGTCTTGCAGGTTAGTAGTGAAATCAGTTATCCCTCTGGCTACAGATGTATCTTGGCACTTCCTTAGAAGTTTGTCAGAGTAGGTGGAGTCCTTTGTGGATAGATAGAGAACAGGTGATTAGCGGGGGAGTCCTATCAGTGTAGGCACAGCTTGCAGGCTCAGGCTTGTACCTCATGTTACATTGATACGCTCACCATTTTGCTCTAGTAATAGGATTTTGGGGAGGTCTGGTAACAAAAAAAACAAAAAACAAAAAAAAAACCCAACTGAGTTAATTTAAGGAGGAGAGTGAAATATAGAATTAATTTGGCAAAAAGTATACTTGGACTTTTCTGTGATCACAAGTACAAAATGGTAGATGAGCAATGTAGTAAGGTAAGTGACTATTACAAATACATTATGTGACTAAAATGACCATTTTGCATATCGTGTTGATGTAATTATAGAATCACAGAAAGTTAAGGGTTGGAAGGGACCTCTAGAGATCATCTGGCCCAACCCCCCTGCCAGAGCAGGTTCACCTAGAGCAGGTTGCACAGGATGGCATCCAGGCGGGTTTGGAATGTCTCCAGAGTCGGAGACTCCATCACCTCTCTGGGCAGCCTGTCCCAGTGCTCTGCCACCCTCAAAGGAAAGAAGTTTCTCCTCATGTTGAGATGGAACTTCCTATGGTGAAGTTTGTGCCCGTTATCTCTTGTCCCATCACTGGGCACCACTGAATTCTCCTATTGTATCTTCATGTGATTGATGTGGAGCTTGATGAATTGAGTTACATTATTTCATTTGTCCTCACAACATTCTCTCATTTTTGAAAATAAAAATACAAAACAATTTGCAGAATTACATGTGTAGGGTTGGACTAGATGATCTCAAGAGGTCCCTTCCAACCTAAACAATTCCAACAACGATGAAAATCCATGAAATACCAAATTTTATTGGTGTTCTGGGGGTTTTTAGCTGTAATTCTGGACTTTTTGACAGTGTTGTTTGTTAGAAATAGGGGAGTTTTATATATAAATCCATACAGCACTAGGTCCAAATTGTAGGGTTCTGTAGCTGTACAGCAGATAATAATATGCTTTAAGCTACATTGTGATCTCATTGCCTCTCATTAATTGTCAGATTACCTAAAATTGCTTCTCATATAACCTACTTGTCCTTTTATGTGGGTGTTTCAAGTTCGTACATCAGTGCGTGGACCACATAGAAGTAGAGAAGCATTTAGAGAAATTTCTCCAGCTTCCGAAACATGAAGTATTTTGCTTCTCCTCTCGAAAAATTACAGGATAGAACAAAAGTAGGAAGAAAGCTCGCACATCCTTTGCCCAGCCTGTCTGTCGGGTCATGCGCAGAAACCGGCCAAGCAGGGAGACTGAGATTGTATTGACAAGAACAAGATGAATGGCCCCCTGGAGACTGTGGGGTTTGTATGCTCGTTTCCACCACCTTTTCATCCTTTTGTACCCCCTTTCAGTTCATATGCAGATTAACTCAAACCAAGTCCTCACTAAATACTCTTTTTCACTGTAGTTTTGGAAGGTAGATGGAGGATCTAAATATTTATGAGGCTTTTTTCCTCTGGTTTATGATGCACTCTTGTTGAACGTTGAGGAATTACGTTAATGAATGCATGCCTGCACACACAGACACAGAAACCAGGCAAAAGGAAAAAAAACCACACAAAGCGTTGTCAGCTCTAATGTCGGCACTTACTAAGCAGTTCCCATGAAAAAAAAAAAAAGGCAAAGAGGTTTAAAATCTGTTGCCAGGAGAAAAATAAATTGTATGGCTGAGCACAAAAGAAGAACAAAGTTTCATCTTTGCTTCCCTCAGCTGCAAATGTAACTCTTATTTCAGCTCTGAATAAATTTGAAATAAAACATGTTAATTGAAAAATGAAAGCTTGTCTAAAAAGTCTTAACTGGATTTGTGTTTTCAGTAATGAAGAAAAGGCAAAGCTTCAGTCCTGTACAAGTTTCCTTTAACATCAGTAGTATAAAAATGATACTTTTTTTTTTGTATGTTACAACGTGCAGTTAAGTATCATTTGATTTGAGTTACAAGTCAAATAATTAAATAAAACTTTTTGCTATGATTTTGTCAACTTTAGTATGTTTATTTAGAAGGGTTAGATTTTGTGAGATTTGAGTTTTCTCTGGAAACAACTGACTTTTTTTAAAAATTAAACACAGAATATATTGCTAGATACACTAGAATATTAATCTATTTTCAGTACGCATAGTTCAAAATGTAACTTAAGGAACATGTTTTTATAGATGGAAGGCTATATTGCATTAAAATACTACAACTGAAATATGGATATATTAATTCTTTTAATACTACATTGTCAAGAAGAGTCATCTCTTCAATCTTTAACCATCTCTCCTTTCCTTCTAGCCCGTTTAATTCTCTGATACACACATGGCTGTGGCAGACAGGGCCCTAACTCATACAAGTGGGACAGTAAATTTTTTCACATTCATGACCCAGAACATGAGATCTAAAAATGTGCTTTTGTGCTATCATTTCAAAAATTGCTGAAGCGATTGCAGACTGTTAATTCTTAGCTCTTTAAGCACAGTAGTATTTCGCTCTCTAGGCTCTGCTTTTCATATTTATAATACGCCTATCTGAATTTCATAAAACACTGCCCTAATAAATATGTTCGTGTCCTTATTGTACTTTGTTTTCAAGGTATTCAATTTCATATGTAATTAAGTTCAATAAAGCCATCTACATTTCATTTATGCTAAAGTTATTGTTTATTATCTTCAAATACTGATGTTGCCATTTCAATTACTTTGCCCGTGATACTCAAGGGTTAAGTGAAAGAAATTTTGCTTAGCAGATCCCAAGACACTGAAGTTGTACACAACCCAATAAAAAAAATAGTATTTGACAAATGAAATTGCATCACTTTTGTTTAGCCCTTTAACCTACCTCTTCTCCACCTTGCTTTTTTGTTTTTATAAATCTACATTGCCAGTTGAGACCACAGATACAATTTTAGATGTTGTTGAAGTACTTAAACCCCTTAAAAATTAAAAACTAAAAAAATTTCAAAATCTCAGTTTTGTCTCCTAACTGGGGAGATTTCAAACTTATCTGGACTTGTCCAGCCTGGGCAAATCAAAGCACTTATGCAGAATCTTAGTGAAACATGTTTGCACATCTGTATAATGACTTGCCTCTTTTTTCTGTGGGTGGTTTTGCAGGGGGGAAAGAAGGACTGTCCATGTACAGGACACAGTGGATTAATAGGCGAGTGAGGAAAATGCAATGGTAAATGTTGGAAAAAAAGCAGCAGGGAGACAAGGAATAAGCTTTGAAGAAGGAAAAATTGGAAGCAAGGGACAGAAGAGCTGAGGAAAAACACTGAAGAGTGATGCAGTGGCAGAGGCAGACATAGTGGTAAGCTTTTCTATGGAGAACAGCAAGGAAAAGCCAAAATTGAGAGAGTCCTTGGCTTGAATAGGGTTTTTTTTGGCTCCCTTTAAGCTATTAACACTCCCAAAGAGAGAAGGAAAAAAGTGGCACATAAGCCAAGGCCGCTGAAAGTAGTTTTTTGGGGTAAGAAAGGTGGAGGAATTGTGGGCCTAAGTCAGGGAGAAGGTATGTCAAAGTATTGTAAAAGGCCTTCATTTGTAACACCGGAAAAGTACACCCTCACCCCACCCCCCCCAAAATCCAAAGAGGCTGTAGCCCACAGGAGTGCCCTACGAATGATGAGAAAAGCTATAATCTGTACTTTGCCCAAAAGAAAATGGCACAGGAAAATAAAAGAACCCACAAAGATGAGAAGCCTGAGCTAGGCACGGTACACATGTACCCACCAGCTGCATCTCAGTCCAGCATGCTTACACCAAGGACAAGCCTCCTTCTCCAGTCTCAGAAGTTTAGAAACTAGGGACGCATGTGAGGAGCCAGAAAGTCCTGTCCAGACTGGCGGGACTTCCGGCCTGTGTTACTAGCTAGCTCCCATTCTTTAAACAGAATATAGGACGTAAACTGGTTGCCTAAGCTTACCACTTACTTTCGTCCTCTGAAACCTATTTGCATCCGCAGATTTCTAACCCATTAGAATAAACTCTGCCTCCAGAAGATGAAAATGCACAAATGCAATTGCACAAATAAAACAGTAGTGCTTTCAGTGGATTCTTAAAGGCAAGATCACAAACCTACCTAATGATCTTCTGCCTCGTGAAGTTTTGCTTCAAAAATCACCAAGGGTAGGAGCACATTCTTCACTCTCCTGAATCAGTACCTACAGTGGATTCAGACTTTAGGTCCCAGTGCCTGGGGGAAAAAATTCCCCGGGTGGCGGGAGGTGGGAAAAGGTCATGGAACTGATTGTAGGGACCCAAATCATAGTGCTATCAGGACTACCAAATGGGTTAAGCTAACAGTAGAAACTCCCCTTCAGTTGTTTGCTTGGTCAAGAACTCACTACACATTTTTTACTATTTTACATTGAAAAGTTTTCCTCAAATTCAAAAGTCACAAGATATGTAAGGATTAAAAAACAAACAAACAAAAAACCATGAACCCCACACACCACTGGAGATTGCAGGTAAGTTCTCTCACCACTCATCTTTTGTGGTAAGCACTAAAAATGATCAGTCATCTTTTTTCCTAAGGCTGATTCTGAAGTGTTGTCACATTTTGTCTGAAGGCAGTGGGGTGCAGCCGTGTGTTTTCAAGAAAGTACTGTCTTGAGTCTGCTTAATCTTTAGGCTGAGATTTTTCCAGATGAATTCCTGTACAAATTTACTTTTTTTTTTTTTCTTCCCAAAAGAAATTTCCGACAGCTGAATCACAGCACTCTAAAGGGAATCTGCCACTCTGCCTAAGCTATAAGATAATTCTAGTGTAACAGAGTCATCTCACAGACAGAAGCTCCATGGATGGCACTGAACTGAAAGGGAATCTGAAAGGCAACAAAATTTTTTTGCAAGCTTGGTGTACATGCCTACAGTATTCCTCTTTGATGCCTAAACAATTGATTTAGGTGTCTAACATGAAAATTACCTGTCTCTTTTTGTACTCACAGCTACCTCAATTTCTGCTGCTAGGTAGACCCAGAGCTCTTAACAGACAGAAAGCCTACAAAATGCTGAAGCCACAATTAGCAAAGTTCTTAGAGGTCTAGCATAAGATGTCCTATGTTCTCCCCGAACATTAAAAAAAAAAAATATGGGCGAGTTTGTTCATCATCTCTGAGAATATCACCACCAGATCTACAAATTTTCTCAAGTTACTATGAGTGATGATGCATGCTTTTTTTCTTATCTCCTCATACGTAAGCAATGTTCAGATTCACGAGCATAGTACTATTAGCTCATGAATCTGCAAATCTAGTTTCCAGAAATATCCTTCAGACACCTAACCTTCATGAATTAATTGATGAAGGAACCTCAGCCCGCCTCTAGACACAAAGATGTATTACCTTAGGTACAGAACTCCTCTAAGGGTCGAGCGTTGTAACAGCAAGGCTGAGAGATGCTGGTGGAGTAAAACAGAACATCCGTTCCTCCCTCTTACACAAATCGGCTCCAGAGCTCTTCACAAATCGTCAAGGGGTTAGCGGTTGCTCTTCCGGGCAAGCAGCTTCCGATAGCAATAGTGCCGACTTAGGAAGAAGGAAAGTGGATTTGGGAGAGTTTTCCTCTCCAAGCACAGTATTTTTCTTACCTTGCTTTCTCCTGTTTGAATTGCTCCATGTAAAGGGGGAGGGGCAGAAGAACGGGCTTCTGTTTGATTACTGGTTTCTTCCCTGATATTTTTGGCAGCAGCATCTGCAAACTTCATAAATACAAAGTGATTATTTGAAGGCAAAAGAAGATAGAGGCAAAACTTGCAGACTTACTTGAAGAAAAATACAGAATAAACTAACATGGAGCCTGTACTATTATTTCAAGAATACATATTCCCTATGTGAGAACATAATAATTTGGCACCATTCAGTTTCTACCATTTTATAAGCAATAACCATTGCTAATTTATTTGTCAAGGATTTTCTTCAGCAAAGTGTAAGAATTTTTGTTTTAAGAACTGTTGAATATCGGGAATTAAATCAGTGAAGGAAGCTTACATAAACCTCAAGCATCGTTCCTTCCTAAAGATCATTCAGTGTTCCTAAACTGCGTGAACTGAATTGGTTCGCACAAGTGTAATTCCACCAAATGTCAATGCTCATAAGTTAAGTACTAATTACATGATCTAATTTTGGAGCATTCCAAAAGTTTATTTCTGAATCAGTTATCTTTTGCTTTCTTTAATTTGTCATCTTAGTTTTCAAAAAAAAAAATCATCAAAGCTGGAAACAAATTGATTAACATTCTGTGATGTTTGTCTGAGGAAAATAAAGGGGTTCATTTTGTTCTTTAAACACTGCCTTAGTCATTTTACCAGGGTGGTTTTTAAGAATAACGTCATATAAATGAGGATAATGATCTGGAAAGGCACTGGAAAGAGACAAAAGGAATCTGGATTTAATGTCAACTTCTGATACAGATTTTTGGGCTGTATCTCTTCTAAAAAGTTAAACAAACAGGACCAGGACCCAGCTCTGACTGTGAGGCCAGGCACCCTGGGCTGGCCGTGTTCACACTGTGAAGATTTCATCCAACACAGCATGGTCACCTATCGAACAGTGGCCAGGAAGTCTTTGGGAAAGCGCCAGTCAGCCTTGGGGGAAAACTGTCCCCAGTGACGCTCTGACACTTGAGCCGCGCCGACGGTGGGATGCACTCCCTGGCACTGCTTCATTTCTCGGTGCAGACGTTATCCCCATGTGAGTTTGAGCAGAGCATGGGATTGTTCTATCATTAAGTGCCCCATTAGTG
The DNA here is from genome assembly GCA_013398295.1 of Chionis minor. Lineage (NCBI taxonomy): Eukaryota > Metazoa > Chordata > Aves > Charadriiformes > Chionidae > Chionis > Chionis minor. The sequence goes on along the minus strand of VZSF01010831.1, from coordinate 353,097 downwards.
GGGAATAACTATTTTTTCTTTCTTCCTCTTCTTATCTGCTATGTCTACGTCGATTATGGGTATCACTGGTAAAAACCATCTCTTTCTCTTATGTGTAAACCAGCTATTACAGTAAGATCATAGCTTTAAAGTTATTACACAGTATACTAATTAGAGTAGTAACAAAAAGATTGCCAAAATTTAGAAAAGCCTGATAAAAGAAAAGTCTTCAGCTCCCAACACAAATACATATACATGTGAATGTGTAAATATACTAATATATAGTAGTGTGTGCATGTGTATACACACACTAAATATTCGGTCCAAAAAAGTTCTGCATTACTGCATCCCTCTGCCAGCAGAATTAAGATAACAATCTATTACACAGCTATTTGACAGAAATGTTATAGTTAATTAGATAAACTTATTCTTGCATCATAAATGACTCTTCTAAAAACCCGGACACATTTCCACATAGGCATATATGATATTTCATTCAAAACTGTCAGTGTTTTACAAAGTAATAGCTAGTCTCTTTCTGTTAATCTGTTAAATTATCTTTTAAGATCAGGTTACATACCATATAATTTAAATTATAGCACGGAAAAAACTATGCAGGATGAAGTTAACCACAGAGATGAGGGACAGCACAGGAAAAGTAGAACCCAAGCACAGGAGAGGTGTTTTAATGGCTGCATACTTGAAACTGAATTTCCTTCTAACAGTAGTAGCTGTACATTAAACAAGAAAGGTAGTAAAGAAAACAGCAAAGGACAACAGTAACCGCACAAAGAGGGACCTTGCACAACAATAACAACAAAAGAGAAAGCTTGTAAATTAGAAACTTTATATATAAATATAAATTTATATATAAATTCAGAAACCTATAAATCTTTTTTTTCTTTTCCTCTAGTAATCATAGATCCCAGTAAAACTGGATGAAATAACCAAAAAATAAACAAAGTAGATGTCTAATCACACTTCAAAACTGCAATCTACAAATACTCCAGACTTCTGGGTTCACCAGTGCTTGCAAGCTCCATCAAAAAAGTGCATTTAGTATCAGTTGCCAGCAAGGACAAATGTATTGAATAAATACTACAGTGTGTGGCAGAACTTCCTCAAGCAATGGTAAATGATATGACTTTGCAAACAGATACAGTACATCCTCCCTTCGTCCAGGGAAAGGAAAAAAAACCTAAATCATGGAGCCGAACACTTATTAAGGCCCTTCAGACCTGATTAAAGTCAAATTGCAGGAAACGTTTACTTTAATATAAAATATGCACAGCAACACAACCTTAATTAGATACACATGTCTCTCAAGATATCAATAAATGTTTCCTTTTGATAAGTCTGATTTAATAGACCGTAATAACAGGGGAATGTTTCTGAAACATCATTTAGGCAAGTGGGAGAAATAAATAAGCTCAAATATTTAAACCTCAACACCAATTAGCAGACCATTCTTTCCAAAGAAATATCTGAATTTCAAGTTTATTTAGCTTCGGCCGAACACAAATAAAGGCTTTGTTTTTAGAATAATTGGTTTTGAAACTTGAGAAACAGCTTCTGGGTGTTGGTATCTTTGTCCATATAAGGCTACAGAGGCAGCAAACTGTGTTGGATGCTTTAGGTCTTAGCAGCAACTTAGAAAACAAATTTGAAGACAGACGTCCCCATCTGAAGGTTTTTTGTTTCTTTGTTCTACCTTTGCATGAAGCAGAAATTCAGAGGTCAGAAAGGGGATCTCTTGTGTTGTGTAGCTGATCTGGTGTTCAGCTTCACCATGCAAGCTCTCAGCTGGGTTAGCACCTTGCAAAACCTTGCAGTGAGCAAGACATGGCACGCACTCTTAGCAGTTTCAAGCAAAGTTTTCTGTGTTCATTCACACAAGTACTTGCACTCCTTTTTTGGCCATTTAACACCACAGGAAGGCTTTTGCAGTTTGCTTAAAACTGCCAAGAACGAAGCTCCGATATCTCTTCTCACAAAGGTTTCTGTTCTAATTCAGGCATGGAGCATTTGATTTGTGTGGAACAGTGGGCTGCTCGTCGTGTTTCAGAGGTGATGACAGAAGGAAAAACTGACACAAACTACAAGCTGCTAGAAGAAACGAGGACCCAACGCGTCTCCAAGCACACGAGAGGGTAGAGGGGAGGGCTTGGGTCAGGAGCCAGTAATGAGCACGAAATGAAGTAGTGACCTGATCCCTAAATCTCACATCATGCCATAGCTGTTCTGTGAACAAGCCCAGGGCTGCAGAACAAGATCTCTTATTCTGAGATGACGTTCTTGCCAGGGAGGAAGAGGAAAATGAGCAGTCCTACATGAGTGCAACCTGTGAAAATGCTTACCTGCATCTGTACTGATACTGTTTGATTTTCTCAGAATGGTTTCCCGAGTATTGGTGGGCTTTCCTGTGTGAAACTGCACAGCCTCAATTATTCTGCTGTCATGGGAGGCGAAGCAAACAATTACATTTGTTCAGGTTCCTGTAATTCAGAAGTAAGAATATTTGAGTATAAAGCCAACAGTGAATTTACACTGCACCAGGTAACGCTGGTTTTTTAAACTAAAGGGAAGATTCAAGTCTACCTGACATCAATGGATATTTTGATTCACTGATCATGAAATCCTGATGCCAGGATTTCATCCCCAACTTTCCAGAACAATAATTAAAATTACAATATCCCTTTGAAAGGGACTTTTCTTAAAAAAAAAAGGAAAAAAATACTCTTTTTAATGCCAAAGACAGTGTTTGAAATGTTTTAAAACTGTGTCTCTCATAAATGGTGGCTGACCTGTACAATAAAAATGACAGATATCTCATCTGTATTACTGTTTCTGTTACAGCAAATATTTAAACATGCTGAAAGGACCCCAGAATAAACAGCAATAGAAATCATAGAACTTAAAACACCAGAAAAATTCACAATATCATTAACTGCAAATAAACTCAGTCTCAAACCCAGCATTTTGTATTTCCTCACAACATGACTAGCTTTTTAAAGACATAAAATCAGAAGAACAAAACACTTTTTAGAAAGTGCACATACATGCAGATACGAACTGGGACACTCAAACGTATTATGAAAGAAGTGAACTGAATTTTTTTTTATATCGCTATATTACTGTTTATACCACATTTAAGAAAATCCTGCATTTTAACAATGGGTTTGCACCATTAAAATCAGTGGAACTGCCCAGGCTGTCACTGTAAGCTCAGTGGAAGAGGATGGATACTGCATGATGTCTTAGTAGGTAACCTTTTTTAAATAATTTGGATGTGATGCTGGACTGTGTGCATATTTCCCTTCAATCCTCTAGAACACAGAAGTGGCCAATGCATAATGGCATCTTTGATGAAGGGGAGTGGGGGAAGAAAACAGCTGTAAGAGTAGCTGCTCCTCACTCCTGGTCTTTAGCTTTCAAAAATATTAGGGTGGGAAAAGGCACTGTTGTTGGACAGTTTGATTTCTCAAAGGTAAATGAAAAAATAACACACAAAGGGAACATTCCCCAGAATCAGAATGCAGAGAGGTTTCTTCTCCTTCCCCCCTTGCCACCACCCCCGACCTGGTTAGGTCTTTCAAAATTTAAAAACCACCAAGATGACTTTACCACTTCTCAGAGACACCCTCAGTCTCAGCAGATGGGAAGTAGGCCTTCTTTTTTTTTTTTTTTTTTTTTTTCTTGCTGCCAGAAAAACACAACTATTCATCAGAAGCTGTGATGCATCAAAGGAAAAGGAGAGTGAATTGCAAACAGCAGACAGAAAGCAAGCAGCAAACTACTCTTGTGGGTGCCAGATCACCTGCAGAAGAAGTGTTCTCCGAAACAAGGAGGCAAATGTTCGTCAGTGCACGTAGGGGTGGGGAGCTGCAGGCAGAAGGAAAGGATTTAGCATTCAGCCTTAAGTGCATCCCGGCCTCGACAGCAGCAGAAACATAGTACAGAAGTAGCAAAATATAAAGAACGAGAACTAATAACAGAACAAATCCAAGAGGAATTCAGAGGATGGTGGCAAAGGACACTCATCGTAAAGGGGAGTGAGCGGCCACAGTAAGCACGCCATAAACGGAGTGCCAGAGGCATGACAGTACATGCTGCGGAAAAGAAAGCTTGTAACTGCAGACATTTTAAGAATGTGTTCATTCATGGAAAACAGCACAAAGCTCACAATGTAGGGCCAGGGAACCATTCTTCGCTGAAAAGTTAACCCATTTTTTCTTTAAAAGTTACTTTTTTTGGTGTTGGACCATACACTGGTATACGTCACTGAAACTTTCGCCCTGTTTTGCTCCTGTTCTGCTGGGTATAAAGGGCCTATAACTTGCCAGCTGAACATTTTTACCTATGCTTTCATTACTAGTAAATTCCGTAAATAAACTCTATGAGATTGCATCCTCATATAGATTAGGATATACCATTAAAAGCAATGGTAGCTCTCTAACCTCTCCTACTGCTTTGCTTATTATATTGCATAGATGATCTAGTGTTCCCTGCTCTTCCACTTACAAGGGACATTTTTCCTCCCTTTTCTAAAGCTTCTGTTCCTTCTTCTGTCCTCTTAATACACATCACACATCTTCAGGTCCCTTTTTTCCCCTTACTCTAACCTTCTACTCATCCACCATCTTCCACTGCCATGTCTACCTCCAGAACAGATATACCTTATCCTTAGCTTTCCTAACTTCATTTCACTTCTTCACAGCTCAAATTCTCACCTTCCTTTTGCCCCTAGTCTCCAGGTGATCCCTATAAGACCTCTCGTATAATTACATCTTCCTTACTCCTTTCACCTGCTACTCCAACTTCAAACACATAATTCAAACAATCAGATCTACTCAGTTCGTTGTTCTGCTAAGTCTCTTTTCATTTATCTCACAACTCCTGACTTTCCAAGCTTCCTGCATAATTTCTTTCTCCCCTGATAATCCAGGCTTCTCTAGTGATGCCACTCTCCCTGAGCTGTGCCACTCTGGCCACCTTCCCTTTTCCACATGTCCCTTTCTCCTGCAGTAATACCCACCCTTTTCTCACAGCTGGTAATCTTGAAATGTATATTTTGACCCAAAAAATATCATAGTATTTCCATTGTCACCACAGCTCTCTATTTGGCTGTGTTGTACAGGCACACAAAGGTTTCAATTAGTGTGTAAGCTTGCCAGGGCAAGGATCTTTCTTGCCTGAACTATAAAGGACCTTTTAAGCACATAACAACAAATACAGAGTTTTTGACATCATCCTGTTTCCAGAGGCCTTATTTTGTGAAAAGTAGAGCTCAGCGCTTCCTCTCCTCCCTGTCTTCTCTTTGCTGTTCCTCAGACCCATTCGAATCTCCTGGCACAAACATGATTTCACCAGAGTTGTTCTTCGTTTCCGTAAAATTGCATCAGATCCAAAGAAACATAGAGGTTTCTGAAGTGACTGTTACTGCCTGTTATGACAACACAGCCGGCTGGCTGCTGTGTCCTCGCACACCAGGAATTCAAGTTCGCATCTTATTCCAGCTACCCCTACTCTAAAAAAGATTTAAGTAATGGGGAAGTAAGGAGTACAAATTGAGACACTCATGCCTTGCGTCATTCTTCCAAAAACCCTTTCTCTTTCCTACAATTAAAATTCCACTTTACTGTCTTGGCTCATACTTTGGGTGTTTCTCAACTAAATCTCATTATGGAAGTACTTTGTCTATGTTTCACAGACCAGACGAACAATTAATATGATTTATGTTAGTCGTGTTATGAAACATCATCTTAACTCTCTGCGTTTCACCCCATTCTTCAGTATCTTGCTCTCCTGAATACCGAGACACGCATTCAAGTGCAACAGCTGCATAGGCAAGAATTAGAGGTGTAGTTCGTAAAATCATATTACATACCATTGTCAAATGGAGGCATAACTTAAATAGCTTACAAAATTTATTTCAAGGCGTACATTACACTCAAAGGATCGATTTCTTCTGCCAATATTTTTGCAAAAAGTTGGAATTGCTGATTATTGCAGCCTCCTCTGTGCATCAAATGGAATCCTGATCTCATATTCAGTTCCCCTGTTTTTCCAATAACACTGCTCAAATATCCCTTGAAATACTCCTCCCAACCACATATATATTACTCCGCAAGAACAGATGGAGTTTCTGCACAACTGTCTTTTTTTTCTATAGCCAATCGAAATGAGCAGCCAGACAAGACAGAAATTTGCTGAAATTCTGAATTCTTTCTTCAGGTTTAAAGATTTTATAAGTTATCGTTCGCTGATTATGCAACATCCATGGTCACAAGCATCTGTTGGTTGCATATGGGAGTTTAGACAAACCCTTTTCTATGCTACTGCAGAAAATAAGACACAAGCACGTAACTTGCTCAAAAAGGGGAGCACCACAGCAGCTTTGTTTGCAGGATGAGCTCCCTGTCCCCTCTGAACTGGGGCAGGAGCAATCAGTAGGAGAGGATGTACTGTACCATGCATCCCAAGCGCTCAGGGACAGATGTGATAAAGCCCAATTTTCCCAGCTGGGAAGAAACAGGGGGAGCTGTGGCCGAGATTCAGCTCCAGCAACTTACAGGAAGATTATGAACAATTCATAATAAGCAGAAGTCTTTCTAGCAACTGCTTCATGTGTGCATGCAGATAATCTATCCATTTGGAAAAAACTGCAGACCAGATATATCTAAGGCTCCTGAAACTCATGGATTTATTCCTAATCATCAGAAGACATGCTTATACATCGCAGAGCTTCATTATCAGAACTGTAGTCTTCTGATTTCTGCCTCCAACCTCAGCTGTTTGTTTCAGTCCATTCAGCTCTATGAACACTGGAAAAGTTTAATAAATCCTAGTTTATACTCTTTCCTGTTCCTGACTATCAAAAATTCAACCCAGCCATTACAGATGCAACGTTTATTTACCGGCACGCTTTGTTAAGTAGCACTGTTCAGTCGTCCTGAACGTGCCAGAACCCAAGAAAACAACTTAAAAAAATTAGGAAAATTACTCTCACTCATCCAGTTTGTTTCCTTTATTCTACCATGATGAAACACTGAGCTGTTAGAATGGTGGCTTCCAGGGAGCACGAGGGAATCCATGTCACTGCTGACTCTCAAACATGTCACTATGCTGTGCTATTTTTTATTTTCCCAGACTCAGAATTACCAGGTTTTTTAGATAGTTTGCATCTCATAAAGGTGGAAGAGAGCAACATACTAAAGGAAAAATAGAAGTTTGGTTGACTTGTCTTGACTCTGCCTGGATTTTCTCTCTTGACTTGAGATCAGGTTCCTTCAGTTCAAAACTCGGCACATTTTCCTTTTTTATTCCACTTTCTTTCACACATTGCCTCCTTCAGATGTCTGCTCCTTTCTACCCTTGTTGTCTGTGTCTAGTCCTGGCTTTGAACTCTATTTCCAAGTATCACATATTTCTTTTTAAAAAGCTTTTCTTCTGTTAATCTCAAGCCATCCAATCAATTACCACAATAAAGTGAAACTCATATAGCTTGGTTTTCAACCAGTATTTATTCCAAAGTTCACTATTTCTGTTTCAGACCTGAAATCCAAAACCATTTTTTCCAAAAATATCCTTCAGTCTAGTGTAAGAGATTTATTTTCTCTCTCTTGAAAGGAGCTATTATTTTGTGAACACTACCACCAGTGTGCTCTAGGACCTAGCTTTTGTATGTTGCTGTCCTGTGCTGTATACTGTATTTCTCTGACTTACATTGTAAATTACTCAAAACCGACACCTTGCCTATGATAAGAATTTTATCAAGGATGCTCTACAAATAATAGTACGGTAGGAGATCAACTCTATCATTGTTTTGCTACAGTTCACTCCAGCATTTTGCTTACACATTGTATAATAGTGGCTTGTTTAGGACTAGCCTGATCCAAAAACCGCATTCAAAGTTTGTATCTAGATTTTAGAAAAAGCCCAAAGTTCAAGGCAAACTCCAAAGTCTGGGTGTAGTTTTGTATTCTCACACCCTCTCTAACTGTAACCCTTACTGTAGCTCCTGTAGTGCAGTACACTAGGATAAATGGCTTCATTTCTAGCCAATTTCTTTTCTAATTTCATCTGGCTTTGCTTTATACTTTCACAATCCAGTGTCTCTGTTGACACTGCAAAATAGGAGTAAGTCACATACAGAATGTCGTGTTTAGATGCTGCAATATATTGCAGAACACAGACAGAAATAGAAAATGGCAATGCATGTGCAAAAGTCATCTCATAACTTTGCCAAGATGTTCTGGGGTTTTCTCAGGCTGGCTAGTTATTGCAGAATACTCTCGCAGAATACACATCAATATTTTTTGTTTTACATAATGAACATGGTCTGCTTAAAATCATGTTCCTCCTTTAATACAAACAAACCACACCCACTATACCTCCTTATATTTAATCCATTGTAGCAAGTAAGGGGAGAGGGAAGACATATTGCAGAAAAACTACCTAGCTTCTGTTTCTTGAATTCCAAGAACTGGGGATCTTATGCAAACCCAAAGGGGGAAAAAAATTCTTTGTATCTAGAATCTGCTGGGTGCTAATTTGACGTGGCAATGAGATGAAAGTTGGATTCGTGCTAGTTTCAACATCAGGGGATTGGAATGCAGCCTACTTAGCATAGAAGTCAAACAATTCACTGGCAATAGATTGCTTTCCACTTCTAGATCTGCTAAATAAATAGAAAACTAATTAACAGTGTAGTATGGCAGATGTAGCAGGTTTGAATTTCATTAGAGCACTGGCTAAGAACTGAAAGAATTGAGAAGTCGTTGTATGTCCTGCCGTCTAAAGAATCTTTCATCCTGTCTTTTCTGCAAGACAGACAAGATAGTATTTATGTGCCCTCTGTGTAAGAATTTCCTGATACATTTCCACTTAAAATAAGATTGAAAGTGTAAGCCCTTGAAATTATAGCAAGTGTTCTTTTCATTTTCCATAAAATTACTTTGGTTCCAAAACAGCAGGGTTGTGTATCTTTGCCTTGGGCATTTCTGTTCAGGTACTTAAAGCTTTTTTAAATACGTTTTTGACAGGGCATTTCTATGTTTCATTATCTATATTTCTTTCTTTCTGATGAAAACTGTAATAGGTTGTATTTCTTGTAGCAGTTAAGAACAGGGATCACACAAAGTAATAGCTATACTCCCATTCTGAAAGGAAAAAAAAGTTATTTAAGGCTTTTATTTTTAGACTTTTTCTCCCTAAACACACATTAAACTGGACTTCCTATATCCAGAATTGCATAACCAGATTTGGCAGTATTAATTAACAATAAAAGTAGTGTTTTGCCCCATAAGAATCAATAAGATAATTATGTTACTTAGGAAATGGTAGTCATATGATTTTGCTTTCAGTGCCTAATGAATGACATTAAGTTCTGTGCAACAAAAAGGTTTTACAAATCAAACTGAGCCATAGGACCTGTCTGAAATTCTTCCAGGAAAGCCTGATTGAAGCCCTGTAGCAACTACCTGATTTTACTAACTCTTACGAGTATGTATATATGCTTGCAAACACATATTCTTTTAATCAAGAAGTACATAAATTCTTAAACCTATACTCCCAGGAGGCTGTTTTGGCTGGCATGCAGGAAATACCAGGACCATTTCTGTATTTTAATATTTGGACCTTGGAACATTTTTGTCACGCTCCACATAGCTCCATTCCTCTGCGAAAAAGAATTAAATGTCTTTCAAGTGGCCATTATAAAGCTAAGTGCTGTACATAAATATGCATGAGAGGTCATTATTGCCAAGAGATGATGCTTAAAAGGTTCAAGTGTCTCTTACTAAGATTTTCCTACTTGCTCTGTGGCAGTAGAGTACTTCAAAGGTGTAGTTGCACCTCCAGAAACTGACTTTTAGCTTTTACCTCTTTTGTTTTCTTGTGGGGTCTCCCAGTGATCAAACATAAGCCCACAGGTATTCCCAACAGTGGGCTGCTCAGACTGTATGCTGCAAGTAGTTGTATTGCCTTAGGGATTATCTGTATCAGGGGACCAGCTGGGATCCCCGTTGGTTCCCGAGAAACAGCAATCACTGGCAGATCAACTGCGCTCCGCAGCCTTTGCTTTCAGTCACGGCAGAAGCCAATGTCGGAGTCAAATACACGTCTGGGATTCTCCTCCTTACAGCAAGCTGCTCCCAGCCTGCTGTGCCTTTCGTTCCCTCATCGGACATGTCTGAGAAACCATGGTCCTGCCCTCAGCTGCTCTGGCAATGCAGTGGCACGGCTGGCTTATTCACCACCAGCTTTCCAAGAACAACGGGAAAGAGCAATGCAATGAGCAAGGCGTTGAAATTGAAAGAGCAACCGTGGGTGTGATGGCAGGGCTAAGGAATGCAAACATATACTCCTGGTAACTTTGGATTTCAGTCTATTCTTTGACAAGGCAAGACCCAGAAAAGACCATGCAGCCAGTGTATTTAGACACAAGTCTTTAGCCTGCTGGTTTGTTGTTTTTTTTTCCAGCAACGCTAAGCTGTTATGTCTCCCAGCAATTACTGTGGGAGCTGCATACAGTCAGTGGCTCTCTTCAAATCTGGGGGTAGACTTCTATCAAGCACTATTTTCAGCAGTTCTGTCGTGCCCAGGATACCTACAGTGGCAGCGGCTGCACTTGTCAGATGCCACATTTACTGTGTATTTTCCCCACTCTTTTTTTGTTTTTTTTTCCCCCCATAGTTCTTCCAGTGGGGATTTTGGCTCTCTCACGTGCCTATTAGCTTGGTATGATGTCATTCTTCCAACTCCATAAACATTTCCAAAATGCTTGTCAAACCTAGAACTGTTGTGGGGATTTGTAGGTTTTTTATTTATTTTTCCTTCAGAAAACATACTGGAAGAAGTATGAAATCAGTATTCCCAGCCTTTACTCAGATGTAACAGGAAAGCTCGCTCTCTCCTCAACACAGGGGAGCCCGGAGAAGGTGACTACGTGGTCCCTGGCTGATGTTGCTCCTTTTCTGCCAAGTCAGTTAGTCACATCCTCTGTTACAGATGGCTGACTTGTAGATAACCCCGAGGAGAAATCAGGTCCTTCACTCCTCATCATAAAGCTAATTTATTCCTGCGCCTCCCTCCTCTGAATCTCAGTTTCTACCATACAATATGATTAAAATGAAAACCTGTAATTATATTTATGTTTCAGTATTTTGCTTACAATTTCAATTGCTTTTAGTAACATGGTGTGTATCCCCTCAGTACATCTAATTCCAGAGCCACAGTTCAACTTGGGAGTATATTGGTTCTTACTCTCTGGTTAATGCATCCATTTCTTGAGTTATTGTCTTTGCATTGATCTCTATTGATTCAGTTAAAAGACACGTTATCCTTGTTTCCATTTCTGTGCGGGGGATGTGCTTGCATTGCGGGACCTTTAATGGCAAGGTTATCTCTCATGTCATAGCCTTCATCTGCAGCATATTTTACTGATTATTTTTTATGAGTAATCCTCAGCACAGGGGCTGCTCAAGAGATGGAACAATCTACGTGTCTGACGCTGCCCAGTATTTTGCACTTAACTAATGAACACACCCATGCAACAAGGGTCACTGCTGCCGTGGACCGATTTGTCAGTGGTAAGGAAGGATGTCATCAAACCAGTAAATCTATCCAGGGCACGGAAGGAACAATACCCAAAAGTATGCATGTTAATCCAGCAAAATTAAAGCTGCAGTAAAGATTTGATAACATCATTTGAGAACAGCAAGGAAAAGAGCAGAGGAACAGCTGGCAGAAACTTCCCTGCTCTTTTATAGCCAGATGTTAAGGCAGACAAGCAGAGGTTGTATGCTCAGACAAGAAGCTATTTGGAAACAAGGGAAATGACATAGCTGTCAGGAGGTTCACTTCCTCTGCACAAAGGCAGCCTGGTTTCCAAAAAAAGCGCTTTGCCAATGAAAATGTTGCAAATGCAGCAAAAGTAGCAATAAATGCTTTTTTGCTAGCTCATCAAAATAATAAAAAAAAGGAAAAGATGGGCTTTTCCTCCCTCCTTATCTAGAATCACCTACATTTTTGCACTAGTTTTCTTAGCAGGCTATGGACTACCTGTTAGAGCAGAGGACAAACCACAGCAGTCCAGTGATGGCGGCTCCAGCACCAAACTGAGCTTGGGACAGCCTGGGACCTCATGTCTGAACGCTTACTGTATTTTAAGGAAACGAAATTCTGACTCTCAAAAATAAAAAAGGAGAAATGAATCTGACCAGCTTTACGTCAATTTCGTTTTCTGCTTGTTCGTGGCATGTTCTAAACACCAGCTCAGCTGCCTTTTAAACAGAAAATAGGAGCTGGGGCTAACGATGTCTCATCAGACTGCGTTTGCCTGATAAACACCAGTTAGATGCATCAGTCTCCAAGAGCCTCAAAGTCGAAACTAATCTCTGGAATTTTAAGCTTCATCTTTCTCCACCATCTTCTGCCCCCTCCCCGAAAAAACTATTAATTTTGAAACAGTATGTCCCTAATCCTATCACTGTTCTCTTTGGTCACCGAATCACCAGACAAGACAGGTCCTCAAGGGAAAACTCATGTCCCTGTATTGTGAGTAATGAATGGAACTATTTCATGCTTCACAATGCCCTTGAGGGGGAGTCATACCAATTAACATAACTGGGTTTTCTTATTACATGATGGAAATTAATGAGAGGAGAGGAAAAAAAAAAGGAAAAAAAGAAACGTGGTATAGAGTGGTGCTTTGTAATGCATTTTGATCAATAAGTTGAAGATGCATGAACGTATTAGCAAAGCCCAGCCCCTCAGGGAGAAAAATTGGCTCAGTACTAAGGCAGGCTCTTTTTGTCCATGTAAGTCCATCAAGACTGAACCCTATTTCAAAATAAGGTTTGTGTAATATTTAAGTGTAGGATAGGCCTTGTGTTTACACCTGGCATGTTACTGCCTGAGTTCACTAAGGGTAAAGGTCTCCTGGAAGAAAAGTTCACATCTGCTGATGAAAGTATAAGGTCTTGACTGCAAATGTCTAGACTGTATGGAAGCATTTAATGCTCACACAGAGGCACTGCAGCCATAACAATGCAGCACTAGCATCTCTTCATTTCTCACTATCTACACAAAATACGCAAAAATAATAGAAGACAGGTAAATGCCAGCAGCAGTTCAGCTAGAAGTTGGGATCCCTTATTGTCTTTGTCACAGCTGGGAGTTACTAAAGATTTTGTCACCTTTTTGGGGGCTAGATTCATGAAAACACGCATGAGGACGCAGCTGGCATCTCATGGTTTCCCTTGCAACTTGGTCTAAAAGTCATTTACAGAAACAGCTTAACAATACCAATTTGGAACACATAGGGACATTGATACAGTAAAATTAATTCATTAAGGGAAGAATTTTTTCCAGGGAAAAGCTAGTTTTTCACAGCAGCTCACCGTAAATATCTAACTTCAGTGCCTAACTGGGATCATCAGGCTGCCTCCATAGACACCAAAGCATTCATCAATCGGCTCAGGACCCCGGGGCATCCGCCTTCCCTCTCCGCTCATGCTGTAGTTGCAAAAATATTGTCATTACCTCCTTTTTGTACCAAGGTCATGGGGTCCTGAAGATGATTCTTGAGAAACTCCTCTGTTAATTGATTTGTGTTACCTCCCCTCTGAAACTTACCCACTGTCATTTCCCCATTAGCCAGATCTTTCTCTGTCTCACAGTTCCCTTTTTATTCTTCAGGTCCTCTAGCTTCACCAATCATCTACATTTTCTAAGCAGGAGAACTGAGCATTTCCTTTATCTAGGACATAATTCAATTTAATCAAAGATATCAGTCCATCTGGCATAATCTACTGCAGTAAGCTCAAATGTAGCATTTTCTTCCAATTTCTCTTTACCTCCATGTATCTTAATATAATTCCTTTCAAAAATTATGCTAGAGCTCTACATACAGTTAAGGTTTCCCATTTTCCCTTACTTACCTCCCTTCAGCCCCCCTCCTTCTGCAGATAAATGTTGGAACCCAAAACTTCCATATTAACATGTTCTATTTTTTCCACTTTTTATGTCGTGCTGAAACACGAACAGCAGCGGGAAGGCACCTGGGCCATGTGGACTGGTGTTGCTGGGCCATCGGCTCCCTCAGGTCTTGTTCTCTCTGCGGACCAATTTCAATACATAAAAATTAGAATAGCTTTCCTCAGGAGGAATCTGAAAATCTTAATCCAAGGAGGCATTACACTGGAGAGCTATCGGCTGAAACACCTCCAGGAAGAGAGAGCAAGCTTTGAACTCCAGTTCCCCAAATCCCAGCCCCATGGTCTGGTTACTGTCATAATGGGAGGTTGAAAGAAGTCAGCTGAAAGGAGCGCTTGCAACCCAGCTCCAGCTGGGCTCTGGTTCCACAGCAGCAAACAGCCTGCAGGTACTGAACCACCTTATGTTACCAAGTATCTGCAGCACTTCTTGTAGGGCAATTGCCCACTTAGTGTGAAATGAGTTTTTCGTCCCATTGCTGGATCACTATGTGTCCTCATGCACTGTAAGTGCACATGTTAAGGTTATGAACTCCATCAAAGTCTATAAAAATTAGGTGTTGCAATGTTCACACCTAGTTCTTTTATTCCTTGAACCTTAAAAAGGAACATAAACAGAAACTTGGCTGCCATCCTCGGTATTTTTCCTATGCAGACTTGCCCCAGCTATCTCCTTAAGACACCTTTAGCTTGACTTTCTTTTTTCCAGTTTCACATTTTTTCAGGTTAAATTCCATAAGCAGTGCAAACATCCTCTGCATCCCAAAGCATTCCTCCTCGTTGCTCTCAGCTATGCCTCTTTCTTTGATGTCATCAATTCCTTGTGCTCTTTCTTCTGAGTGACAGTGGTACAGTGCTAAGGGAGTTCAATAGATAAACGTCTCGCTCCATCATCCACCTCCACCCTAAACAATCTCTACATAATTTTTTATCACCACCTGGATTCAGTAATCAAGCACAGCATAGAGAGTCAGTCCCATACCTCCCATCTTACAGAGTGATGTCTCATGAAGCACTCAATGTGTACTCTTGAAATCTGAGGATGCTAAAATTAATTTTTTATTCCTCTTAACACTTTTTTTTTTTTCCCTCTCTTATTTAATGACATAAAAGAATTGGTTTCCAGTTAAATCTGCCTTTCTGGTATGCCTTTCTGGTAAAGATAATCAGCTGTCTCAAGTGCCCCTGGAGCTCATAGACAGTTCTTCCCCCATTATTCTCATTCCAAATCTGGGATGGATCAATATCTCCTCTTAATTTCCCAGGTACCTCTTCCATAGCCAGTGTAAATTTCCTGGCTGATTTCATTCCTTTGGTATCTAGTTTTTAAAATAATTCTGAGGTGTAAACAACCCACTTTTAAAATGATTCTTTATTTTGGTGAGTTTGGTCAATTGCTTGATTCCCTGGTATCCTTTAGAGTTAATGATTGTTTATTATCTGTCCCCAGAAAATGTATAGAAACTGTGACAGAGTTTCCACCTCTCCCTGCTGAATAGTGAGGTGCAAGTAGTAATTCACTTTCCTGGCAATATCCACCTTTTTGTCAGGGTAGTCTCCCTGTCACTCAGGAAGGTGATGGCTGTCTCCCCAAGTAACCTTTAGCTTCCTATATACCAAATTTATAAAAAACTTGTGTTCACATCTTTTCTCATCTTCTTTTCCTGCCACAGTTTTTTTTTTTTATCATTTTCTTGCATCCTTCTTTCACAAAAGGCTCTTGTACCCATCCTTACAGCTCTGACCCTGCTGATTTATAGGTCTCATATTCTTCTCTCTTTATTGCACTTTGTGTTTCCCCGGTCATCCACAATGGTCATTTCTACTCCAAGTAGATTTATTTCTCAATGGTACACAGATTTCGTGAACTCCATGAACTACACCTTTGAGTATTTCCCCACCTTATCCTACCTCTTCACTGTCTTTTGCTGTTTGTTTAGGAATACATATGCCTCAGTGTTTTCTGCGAATTCAAAGCTTTTGCACCTCTAATTTTGGGGAGTCACAAGTTCCTGATTTCAGAACTCATTAAATTTGGCCTGTGTTTTCTCATCCTCCTCTGTTAGCCCTTTTGCATGATGAACAGTGTATCTGGGCAGATGCCAAGTGCCACAGCTTTAACTCTATACTCATAGTCTTTGCTATAGCTCCCATATAGCATATAAGTGCTTTCCAGATATGAACAAACTTGTTTTCACACCACCCTGTGAGTAAAGAAAGTGTTATTATTTACATTTTATGGAGAGGGAAGCCAAGGTACATAAGTTAAGATCCACACTTGCGAATGCACTTAAGTGTCTAATTCAGCTGAAAATAAAAACAGTTTTCTGATTCTTTAAGTTATTTCTTATTTTAGAAGCCTGGCTGCTTTCCTTTGAGAAGCTTCCCATTTTCCAAGGCTTTCCAGCACCCTTGTCCCACACAAAAGTCCTGTCTCCATCAACACCATTTTGTTCATTCCTCATGCCCACGTAACTCCCTCTCATATTCCCCTTTGCTCTCACACAGAAGCTTAATGTATATCTACTTAATTAACACAGCTGAAGGTTGGGCCAGCCTGCAGGGGGGATCACTTCCAGCAAGGCAGCTCCGGGACTCTGACAGCAAGTTTTTTTCAGCTTGCTTTGTTTTCCCACACCACCTAAAGCATGGAGGACATGGATATGACCCCTTTGCTTTGTAGTGGTTTAAAGTATTTAATTCCTCAATAGTGGGAATTTGCTTCCCACACTGATGCAAAAACCAAGGATATGAGCCTCCTGAACACTTAATCCCCAGTGGATGTTAGAGACAGCTGCTGCAAGCCCCCAGCTCCCCGCTCCTGAAAGACTGTAAGTCTTGGAGACCCTAATACTTCCCCTGCTCCCCATAGAGTCATTTCTGTCCAGGCAAACAAAACTCGTGCTGGTGCTGAGATGGTGGGTTACAAAACCAATGTCCCCCCCTCCTCTCCACCATTTCCCCAGCCTTCTCACTCCTGCCTGCTCCCTGAGGATGCATGCTCTCCAGCAAAACAGCCTGGAGGGAAAGCCCACTCTGGCCGTGCCTGTGGGTGCTCGGGTTCAGGGAGGCAGGTCACCCACGGTTGACCAAAACCCTGAAGTCAGGGTACAGCCTGCTCGTGGTGGCTTTCTCATCCACAGCTCCACGAGGGGTTTATCTGACACAAGGGGGTACACACGATACAGGCACTCCAGTCTGAATTTCTCTCGATCTTTGCTGCTAAAGCTCTTCCACACCATAAGGCTTTGTCATGTGTTTGAACAGGAACCTGGGAACCAGGGATCGTGCTTCCCTTTTAGAGATCAGTCTACATAGGCAGTAGAGTCAAGAAAGAGATTCATCTCATCCTAATAAAGAGATGTCCATCTGGCCAGCTGTCACACTGACACCATCCCTGTTGACCACCTCGAGACCAAGACCACCAGCTCACTGCACATGGGGCCAGGTGAAACCCACCCCGGTCTCCCAGTGTAGCAAGTCACCCCTCAGGCCATGGGCTTTTTCCTGCTGTCTCCCAGGTTATCAGCAGAGGTGACATCCAAGTGTCACCCACAGACGGGCAGAAATGTGGGGGTGAGGGATTCAGCAGGAGCTCGTGCACAGGACGTGGGACAGACGGCAATGCTCTCCCAACAGACAGACAGTGAGGCAGTCTGTCGTGGTGCCACAGCCCTGCCCTCGCGTACGTCGTCAGTTGATTGCAAACGACCCTGTTATATCAGGCACTCAGTTACCCCACAGCCGACACAGCGCCAGGCAGTTTATGGCACCAGTCAGTTCACTGTTACAATAAGATGCTAATATTTTGAACAATCAGGTACTCACCACCATAAAATAAAGCTAAGCACTCTAGATCCTGCTTAACAAGCCTACTAATGCACTATTGAAATCAATGACACATTTGAATGGTAAGAACTGCCCTGAAGCTTTTTAAAGCCTGCTGTCCTTATTTTTCATTTTGGTAGCATAAGGGTTGCTTCCAGGAGCGCACCTTCTGTTTGAAAGGCAACGGGACCAAAAGCACAAAGAAAAGGACACATATTGGTTGGTAACGAGGACCGGCAAATAGTGTCCAACAAGTCACTTCATCTTTCCCTACCTCAGTTCATCCAGCTTGCAGAACGCCAGATATAAAACCAGGAATGGTCTTCTCAAGTGCTTTGTGACTTGTGGGTGGATGGAAATGCAGTGTTAAAGATTACAGAGAAATATTCTTAAATGGACTCAGGTGATGTTTATTTACACAATGCAGACTTGATAAAGCAATTGCAGATAAAACATATATCAAAAAATGTTTAAGCAAGAGCATCTATCACGACCTAAAATACGGAATTCTGTGAGAGGAGAGAATGAGAAAATAGGAACTGCATAATTGCAGGTAGGAAAGGACAAAGGGGAAAGAATGACAAATCAAATATAGCAATTTTTTCTTTCTCAAACGACACTTCTTATCAGCTAGCTTATGTCAAAGGAAAAAAAAAAAATCTCCTGTGACTTTTATCTATTAGATTTTGCTCTGAATACCTGCCACGCTCTGGAGCTGCGGCGGTGAGAAGGCCCAGCTCTGCCACTCTCAGCTAATAGGTTTGATTGTTCTCTCCAAAATTATAGTCACAGATAGTGACCCGTGAGTCAACCTGACACTCTGCCTTCGCGCTGGAAAGAAAGGCCCCCAGATAAGGCGGCGTGCGAGTGACTGGTGCAGCCTGGCAGCCTCAGCAGCGCAGCTCTGCCGTGCCGCGCCGCCCCACTGGCACTGCCGCTGCCGCCTCCCCGCGCGCACGAGTTACTTTGCTGATGGCGAGATAAGTCATCGCAATCCACAAAGTGCTGGTGTTTAGTATACAGTATTTATATTTTATGAATGTTAACAAGCAAGAAGCCCTGCACAACTGAGCAGTTACGAGCTCAAAAGGCTTTGTGAGATATTTTCTCTAAGGGCTCATTAATGTGGTCTTTTAATGGAGTACTTGCATATCTGAATCTTTAACTGTAGCTATAAATAGAGTTTATAAGCACTTGACAGTGTGTGGCGAAGCTGTGTTAGCAGTGCTTGCCCTGTTTTTTTGCAGGTTCCATTTGCAACGGATATTTAAGAGGTGGAATTTAAACGTTTCCCAAAACGCAGACTTGTATACATCCTAATAGCGCTGCACTTTGAACACCGCTTTGACTGGGTTTAACGCATTTGGCATGTTCCCTCAATTAACAGAGCATCACAATTAGGGTATGAAGAGGTCCAGCCACAACTCAAATGTCCCGCCACAAGTCAATAGCAGAGCAGGGATGGGAACCAATGAGCTCTAATTACCTGCCCTAATCACTATACCCAGAAAGACAAATTCTGCCATTATTTTCACTGATGCTGAAGTTGAGTCACTCCAGGCATGCAAACCACCATCACGGACTGATGTAGTTGACAGCTGGATTTTCCTTTCTGTACTGGGTTCCTTTGCCCTGTAAAACATCTATGTTGTGATGACCAGGTGGTTTTTTCCCTCCCTCTCGATGATCAGTTTAGAGCAACAACGTTTTCAGCTCAGCAGCACACGTGAAACAACCTTAAATATACTTTTGCCAACCCTAGCGAAGAACTGACAGAATTACCCAGCTTACTGTACTATACAGGAGTGTTGGTTTATGATGATATAGTAAAAGCTGCTGAAGGATCACAGCTTTTAATAAATCACCATATAGTTTTATCCATAAAATTGTAATTTCCATGCACTGCAGAACTTGTGACAGCTCTCTTATTTTGCCTGGCCACCTGGGGCTGTACCCATATAACGCACCCACCATGAGGCCACACTGCTGCCCCATGCAAAGAAGCCATTGCAGGTCAAGAATGACAAGTTTGAATGGCTAGTTTCCAAAATGCCAGTGACTTGAAGCATTTATCAGAGCTTAAAGAATGTGCAAGGTGTAAACAGGCCTTTCTTCACCTGTTTGTAGTTATGAATTATTTTTTTTTTAAATGGACGTCTAAAATATTTCCCCATTTAATTGGCCCTGGAAACCCTGACAGCTTCAGTAGAGCAACACAGAATGGCACGTCCACCTTCATCCGGTTTTCCAACATCCTGTTCCTATCCAGTAGGTGCATTGACCTATTTCTCCAGAAACACGAAAAGGAAACAACAGACAGCTCCTGAGGCCTCACTGGGAGAGGCATTCCTACCTAGCTTCAGCACTCAGTTGTATAGTACATCTACTTGGACAGAATTACACATATTTACTGGGATGTGGGTCCTGAACAAATTGACAAAGTCCCTTTAAGATGATTACAGGGGATGTGGTGTCCTCTTAAGGCTGACATCTATTATGGGTCATTATTTGGATTTTACGCTAGCAATTCTGAACGCTTCCATTTTTGGTTCATCTCTGATGCGACTGCAATCGAGTTTTCCGCATGCATACATCCTGAATTTATTTTAACTGTGCTCAGTGTTTAGAAGGTAAGTGAGGATGCTATTAGCTACCAGTCTGCGTCTATGAATGATCACTTATTGCTTTCTCAGTGGTTTGGTTCAGACGTGTGAGAGAATATGTTAGCTTGTAATGAAACTATTATGGGCTGAATTGTTGGAGGGAGCCTGTTGTCAAATGATTACTTTTATCTAGAGGGGGAAAAAAAATCAACCAGAATAATTTATGGCTTTAAAATGCTGATTTTTTTGTGAACATGTATTAGATGCTTTAACACCATTAAACTATTGTAAACCAAACCATGATTAAATATTTAAGCAGTATTCTCTTTCCTACACGGGGATAAGTATCTATTTGTCTTCTATCACAAATTTATGCACTTAATGTATTTTCAGCACTGTGTTGCCCCACAGTACAAGCTCAGGATCAGTACCTCCTGGAGGAGTGGGTGGGCAGCTCCAAGAATATTGTCTGAGCAGGACATCTAGCAGCCACATCCTCCTACTAGAGCAGAGAAAGCACAACAAGAGCTTTGCTTCCTCCTCAGTCACCTGTGCCTACCTGCCACAGGGATACAGTTCTTTACTTGCATCTTCCTCCTTCTTCCCCACCATCAATCTTCCTTGCCTTGACCTTCCTCCGCCTGCCTCCTTTCTCCTCCCATACACTAGTGGTCTCTTCCCTCTTCTCCCACATTTGCTCCTTTTCTCATCAGCTTTTTTTCGCCTTTCTCTTAACAGAGCAAAACCTCTCAATTCTTCAGCCCTCTGATGTCAAGCGCTTCCTCCTATGCTCACGTTGGCTCTTCAGCTCTTCCCCACAAACCTGCATTTCAGAGGAGCTCAGCTCCATTTTTGCTGCTTGCAGTGGGCTCTGTCCCTGCTCAGAGGCATTTCTGAGCACGCCCTGGTGTGCTGAGCTAAACACCACAGAGAGACAAGGAGGAGACAAGCTGTGGGACCAGGTCGCTCTGAGACGCACTTGCTGGGAGAGCGGTTTATTTCTGCTGCCTCTCTGTGGCCTGGCAGGAGGACCATTTGCTGAGACATAATCTGTCAGGACATTTTTGCCCAGCTGCAGGTCAGCTGGGATCCACCCCTTGAAACAGCAGCTGTATATCTCTCTCTCGACACTATGGAGTTATCCATGGGAGGATTTTCCACCTGGAGACCGAGCGGTACATCAGACAGGGACACAAAGCCTAACATACGGGGTCTGTCTACCAGCTGCTTCCCCAGCAGCACTTATTGCTGGTTCTCAAATCTGATGTCCAAAAGGCTGCTTTAATTATTGACTCAGATGGCAGCACTAGATCACCATTCAGCTCAAGGAGAACACGATCAAAAAATCATATAAACATAGGACTGAGCTAGAAAATGACTGTGACCTACTAGGAAGGCTGGTTCTGCTCTTCTGTACACAGCTATAAATCAGGGTTAGTGAGGCAGTGGAGAAAGCAAGACAGGACCACAACCTGGTGTGGGCAAGAGGGCTCTGCATTTTCCCCCCTCAAGAGGCAGGTTTGCTCTTCCTGGAAGAAGAAGAGAAGCAGACAAAAAGTGGCTTTAGCAGAAAAGGGGATTTTGAGGTGGTCCCTGCTATCTCCTTGCCTGTGCGTGGATGATTGCCTCCCCCCTTGCTGAGGTCTCCCGCAACGTTCCTGGTATCACAGATGCAAGGTTGCAATCAGTTTAACAGGAGAGTTATTTTTCATCTTAGTTCAGCCTTAATTTATCTGGGGTTTTTTTTTGTTCTGGTTTGATTTTTTCTTTCCATTTCTCCTATTTGATTCAGGTTTTACAGAGAAAAAAAAAAAGACTGAGGCATAAACATACAGCTTAATGTTTCCCTGTTAAATTCAAGTTTAAGTGTTATTACCTATTTCAATACAAGCAGCTGCTAACACAAAGTTTGTCGTGTCCATCCCCCCTCCCCCTCCAATTTAGTTTCATTCACAAATTCCACGTTTACCTGTGATGTGAAGCAGGTTGACCCCAGTGTGCCGCACACCCCACCTCACAGCCCTTCCTTCCCCACAGCCAGGGCAGCACAGCCCTCACCCCCTTCCTCTCTCCAGGGGGTGCAGTCTCTGCCCCGCTCCCTCCCTGGAGGCTCCTTTGCCTTTGGGCATCAGCCATCTCTGTTTTTTTGTGGTTATGTTATTTTCCCCCTCCCTCAAGCACGGCGCTGGGGTGGGCAGCCTGCAGCAGGGTGCGCTTGGGCATCACGTGCTGCAGGTGAGATGGGGGTTTTCCGTCCGGGCATGTGGCAGGAAGATCCCAAAAGGCAGCCCTTGGCAGCATGGGGAGGCTGGGTACCACATACATCAGGAAAAATCAGGCAGCTCCAACGCCTGTAGTGCAAACCCTCTATACCTGCTTTTACAGCACTAGATGTATTGCACTTTTATTGGGCATTTACTGAAATAAGTGAAGAGGCATAAAGTTCACAGTAAAAAAAAAAAAGCCTTTTGCAGCAAATTTCATGATTCTTATCATTGTCTGATAGCGGCAGTTTTGTATAAATTCCTAAACAAATAGATCATATTACTCATTTTAACCTTGGCCGGTCTTTAAAGCAAGGTGCATGCTACTTTTACACCAAATCACAACATGACATAAGAGACAGATTCCCAGCCTCCTGACATTTTCTGTAGAAAATCATTTAGATAGAAAAATGCAGGTTAAGAGCACATTAGAAGTGCACAAACCAAAGCAACACAGAGAAGCCAACAGAAATGACCCCACAGCTATAAGATGAAGATATGGTTAAATGCAAATATGGTCCTTCTAAAGCTCTGTGTGGTGCAGAAGAAAAATTATCCTGGAAAGAACCCATGCAACCTACTACACAGCAACAATGTAAGTTTAAGGCAAGGTTAGGGGCCAGTTCCTCTCTCCTGTTTCACACGAATAGTCCCTTGAACTTCATTAAGACCAATCTGAAGGCCAAGATGGGCAACATTTAGCTGCAATCACTGCTCTGGGCAGCTACAGCCAGTTCTGCATGCGCTGAACTGAAAACAGAGCAGTCACACAGCATCACTTCCCCATTTTACTCTCATTGAGATGAAGAAGTGAGGAGATCTGGCACCAGAACGGCATCAGCGGTGGTCAGGGCAAGGGGCTGGGTTTCACCCTCTGCTCTAACACACGTT
The DNA here is from genome assembly GCA_013398295.1 of Chionis minor. NCBI lineage: Eukaryota > Metazoa > Chordata > Aves > Charadriiformes > Chionidae > Chionis > Chionis minor. Next base: position 329,535 of record VZSF01010831.1, on the reverse strand, counting down.
TTCTGTGCGACTTCAGTTTGCTCAGCTAAAAGCAGAAATAGCAACACTTCCCGACCGTGTGGCAGCACTTTGGGTTTCAGCTGGCTGTCCCTGGGGAGCCGCCGATCCTCCCCGGGAAGAGGGCTCTGCAGTGCCAGCTGTAATGCTCCACCACGGAGTAAAAGAGCAAGTGGGCTTTTGCTGAGCATTAGAAGTGAGTGGTCACAGCTCTTCCCCAGTCTCTTTATATTTGCAGCATATACGTCATTCCTGTTCTTGCCTGGAGCAAAGTTAGTCGAGAGAAGCAGCAGAGGCATCTCCCTTGAAAAAAAATAAATCACTGTGTTCAAACCCTTGCTCTGATGCCTCCTCCTCCTCCTCCCGACCACCAATCCTGGCCGATGCCAATTGCCGGCTGTGTTTCCTGGCTGTGGCCACCATCTGTCATGGCAGGAAGGAAGCAGATGCACAGAGCCTTTGGCAGCTCAGCTCACGCTGGGCACATTGAGCATCTGCTTTTGCCAGGAGCCGGTCGGTGGGCGCTGCAGGACTGGGCTCAGCAGGCACCCAACCACCACCAGGGCCATGGACAGCTGGGCGAGGTGGCTGCTAAACACCCACACTGGTGCTGGGAAAGCATCCTTGCACTGACCTCCTTGGAGACCATAGCTTTGAGGGCATCTCCCACCTTGGTCTACAAACCCAGCCCCAAGTTGGGCCTGGGGCTCAGCTCATTTCACCCAGCCAAGTTTCCAGACCCTTCTGCACCTCACCGGCAGCACCTGCCCTTTGAGGTTTCTTTGTTGATGCGTATGAAAGAGCAAACACTTCCTCAAGCCTTCAGGACAGTGGGTGCATGTGTCCGCATGGACCAGGCAACCCAGGAGGGTCAGATCCATGGTTTCACAAGAGGGAGAGGGAAACAAATGTCATGAGATGTCTCATGCAGAGCAAATGAAACCGCACTGTATAATTTAAGGAAAGCATTTAAATTTTAATGAGAAACTTGAAATCAAAGCCTGGAAATTAAAAACTACTGTTTGTATAACTGCTTTCCATTGATGAAATTATAGAAAACAGCCATGAGTGAGGGCCGAGGGGAACCAAACGCACATTCAACACACCATCCATCTCCATTCCCAAAATGTAATTATAACAATATGGAAGACACGAAAAGACAGTGCAACACTACACATCAATAATAAAAAGCTGGAAATATTTGCGGGTATGAAGGGAAGCTGCTGAGCAGAGGCAATGCAACCATCATCTTGGGGAGCTGAAAAATGCTCAAGGAATAAAAGCTTTAAAAAACCCCACTGAAAACAGAAGAATACTATTTTTCTTTCTTTAAGGAGTAAAAACAACCATTATAGTATCTGCGAAGAAACACTGTAGGGTTTACAACTGCCCAATTTTCCTACTGCACATGGTACCCAAATTGTCTTATAATTAAAAGCTGCTATAACACAGACCACAAAACCCAATCCTGCACTATGTCAGTAACAAAATTATTGATAGAAAAGGGTCCTATCGAGTTTATTTAGGCCCTGTTATTGTCATTACTGGCTTTAAGTAGCAGGATCCACCCCTTAAAGAAGGCCAGAACACCGTTACACAGAGGTTTTTTTATATATATGTAAGATTTAAAAGCAAGCGGTCAGAATTTAGTAGCTAAATTTCTTTTCTCTGATGAGGATTTATTCTTTCCTTCTACTGATAAGGGAGAAACCTTATTAATGAGGCCTCAGTGGTAGTTACGCTGCTGCTGTTGCACTGTAAGAGATGTACACATTTTTTTCCCAAGGAGGGTTTAACTGCTTCGTAGATCCATAAAGATATTTCACAGAGAAAGCTTTATTCAATTGGAGCTCTTAAACCTCCTTTGTGAAATGTTGTGGTATTTTGTGAGATATGTGGCCTTTGCTATGCACGTGATGCTGGTAGGTCTCTAGGCATGCAAGTGCAAGAGCTTTATTTTCCAGATATTTTTTCAATCAATTAAGCTCATTGGTAAGACTGCACACACTTCAGAAAGGAAGGGAAAGGAAAATAACTCTCTGCCTCTTGCAGAAGCAGCTGGATTTGCTGATGGTGTCTTTGCAGAGTGACTCGGATGCTGGTTTCAGTGGCTGGCGGGTTCACAGCCCTGGAATGTTTCTGGTGGGTTTTTCCTCCTTCGTTAGAAACATTCTTGTGATGCGGGGGATTCCTATCAAAACTATCATCACCCTCGCAACACGAGTCATTCACCTGCTTTTGAATACAGACAGCTGCTGAGCTACTGAAAACATCATTTTGCATCTACAGAATTCTTCATGGAGATTTTTTTCCTTAATGTTGCGTTTTTACGTGCTTGTACACCCAGCCCTTATGGGGGAGTGAACAAACGGTCTTTTAAAGGCAATCTTTCAGAATGCTCCAATTGTACTCTTAATTGCAAAGTACACGTGGGCTCAGCTCTATGCGGACATAGTTTTAGCTGTAGGTTGATTTTAAGCAAGCCACACATTTTATACCAAAGAAATGCATAAAAGCAGGCAAAAAAAAAAAGCTTTAATTTAGTCACATTACTCCAGTAAGTAATAATGCATAGCAAGCAATAATTGGATGCAAGAAGTTTAGAGCAGATGTTCTCTTTACTTTGATTCTTGAGGCAGTGCAGTAGCAATTTCTTCCTTTGTAACAGACATAAATGATTCAGTGTTAATAAAAAAGTTTCAGGCATGCAGTTCTTCCAGTGAATAGCTGAGGAATAAAACGCACACTGTGAAATGTGGGGCTGAACAAGGGCTTCCAAGTATTCCCCCTCCCCGCACTGAGAGCGTTTTGAAAGAGATCTGCGTTTTATCCTTGGACCTACACTAGTGGGTTTAAAGCACTATTTCTGCTAGATTTTTTTTTTTTTTTTACCCAGAAATAATTTAGTTGCTTTCCAAAGAGGTGGGGAATTGCAGACCACCCGCCTCAGGGTCTCTTGCCCAGCGCATTCCCAGGAATAGGCTTGCTCCAGCCCTGGGGCAGCACCAACAATGGCTGCATCCGCCCTTACGGGGGAAAAAGGGGAAGGAGGTTCAGCAGGTTGTGCTGCTGGCCAGGAGGAGCCAGGCTCAGCTCCCCGATGTCCGGTGATCACAACATCCAGTCCACCAAGCCAGGATGTGGCTGCGGGCAGGCTGGGGTGCAGACAGGAGCACCCAGAAGAGAAGGTGGCTGCAGAAAATGTGCCCCCTCCTTCCCTCCCTCCCCACCAGCAGCAGTGTTGGCACCTCCAACCACACCTTGAAAGTCACATAGGAAGCAAGGAGGGGAAAGTCCCAGGCTGCCCCATATCGCAGCACCGGGACACCCATCTGGCACTTCAGAAGAGCAGAGCCTAGAAAGGCTTCACCACAGAAAGATCCCAGCCACAGGAACACCCAGGGCGCAGGGGGGGACACACAAATGGGGGCCCAGAGAAGCTAGAGTTTGGGACGCACAGCCGCAGGGGCCAAAAAAGCTGCAGAAAGGCAGCTCCTCAGAGCTTGCAAGCCAAGAGCTTCCCGCAATTTGCTCTCATTCCTGTCCCCCACCCACAGCGGAGCTGGTATTTTTCTCTCAATACACAGCGGCATTATGCAGGAGAAGGGAGGAGGACTTATTCCAGAAATGTTTTGCCTCAGCTACTGCCCAGGGAGCAGCTCTGGGGTAAAAGAGACGCGAATTCCCCAAAATTCACATTTTCCAAAACATTAACTGCAAAGGAAAAGCGTTTGCCGGAATAGCTGGTCCCTTCTGGTTTCTTCTCATCAGCTGCCCCTATACCTGCCTGGCTCTCACAGCATCTCTTCCAGCTCAGCACAGCACCGCAGGGACTCAGGAGAAGCCAGAAGCAAGAACACGTGAAAATGAAGTAATAGGGACTAATGCATGAGATGGAGATGGCAAGATGCGGGGATATCATTCCCTGCTTCTAGGGCTGGAGTTAGGTAAGCCGAGCTGCTTTTCAGTAATTGCTCCTTAGGGAAGGGCTTAGGAATTACACCCAGAAAACAGAAACTGAAATCTGGTATAGAGTTGGATGGACCACACATTTAAAGCTAGGCCACTCCTGATTAACGCGATAGCATGCAACACGAGGTAGCTGCTTTATGTCAGACATTAATTTTGTCTGGCCTATACCCAGTGTACTGCAGCATCCAACACTGTGTTGTATACTTTGTGGACAGGCTGTGCTTGCGATGTGGAGACCTCCTCAAGCTTCCTGGTGCTTTTTAAGGTGTTTGCCCCCAAGCTTTCTTTGATCACTTTACCTGTATCAAAGAGCAACATGACTTCATGCAAAGTCAGCATGACTCCATGGAAGGCATATAGCTACCAGGGTTATGGATGCTAGTAGCTGCAGCACCTACATCTGCGCATGAATATGCTGTATGCCACCAAAAACACCTGGGCATTTCCCTGCAATCACATTAGCATGGTGATGTTAATTCATCTCTACCAAGCTGTGTAACATATGGCCACATAGGTGGAAGAGGTGCAGAAGTGGACCCAAGACCAACATGTTCCCACTGTACTAGTGTGGAGCAGGTTGGCATGCAGTTGCTCCCCTTCCGCCCTCCAACAACCTTAACCTCCAATTTTAATTTTAAAAAAACCCCATTATGCCGATTCAGATGAACACAGGAAGTTTAGGTCACCTCGATCATTTAATAAACTAAGGATGTGATGCCCATGCACAAGAAGGGCCAGCAGGAGGATCCAGGGACCTACAGTCCTGTCAGTCTGACCTTGGTGCCAGGGAAGATTATGGAGCAGATCATCCTGAGCGCTATTATGGGGCACATGCAGGACAAACAGGGGATCAGGCCCAGTCAGCACGGGTTCATGAAAGGCAGGTCCTGCTTGACTAACCTGATCTCCTTCTATGACAAGGGGACCCACTTAGTAGATGAGAGAAAGGCTGTGGACATTGTGTACCTGGACTTTAGTAAAGTCTTCGACACCATTTCCCACAGCATTCTCCTGGAGAAACTTGCTGCTCATGGCTTGCATGGGTATAATCTTTGTTGGCTCAAAAACTGGCTGAATGGCCAGGCCCAAAGAGTGGCAGCGAATAGACTTAAATACAGTTGGTGACCAGTCACAAGTGGTGCTCCCCAGAGCTCAGCATTGGGTCCAATTATGTTTAATATCTTNATACAGTTGGTGACCAGTCACAAGTGGTGCTCCCCAGAGCTCAGCATTGGGTCCAATTATGTTTAATATCTTTATCAATGACCTGGATGAGGGTATTGAGTGCACCCTCAGTAAGTTTGCAGATAACACCAAGTTGGGCGGGAGCGTTGACCTACTTGAGGGTAGGATAGTCCTACAGAGGGATCTGGACAGGCTGGATCCATGCAACGAGGCCAATGGTATGAGGTTCAACAAGGCCAAGTGCCAGGTCCTGCACTTGGGTCACAACAACCCTAGACAGCGCTACAGGCTTGGGGAAGAGTGGCTGGAAAGCTGCCCAGTAGAAAAGGACCTGGGGGTGTTGGTTGACAGTTGGCTGAGTCTGAGCCAGCAGTGTGCCCAGGTGTCCAAGGCAGCCAACAGCATCTTGGCTTGTATCAGGAATAATGCGGCCAGCAGGATTAGGGAAACAATTGTCCCCCTGTACTCAGCACTAGCAAGGTCCCATCTTGAATATTGTGTTCAATTTTAGACCCCTCACTACAAAAAAGACATTGAGGTGCTGGAGTGTGTCCAGAGAAGGGCAACAAAGCTGGTGAAGGGTCTAGAGTCTTATGAGGAGTGGCTGAGGGAACTGGGGTTATTCAACCTGGAGCAAAGGAGGCTGAGGGAGACCTTATTGCTCTCTACAACTACCTGAAAGGAGGTTGCAGAGAGGTGGGGGTCAGTCTCTTCTCCAAAGTCATAAGCAATAGGACCAGAGGAAGTGGCCTCAAGTTGCAGTAGGGAGGTTTGGATTGGATGTTAGGAAAAATTTGTTCACTGAAAAGCTTGTCAGACATCAGAACAGGCTGCCCAGGGAAGCAGGGGTAATCACGATCCCCAGAGGTATTTAAAAGACAGGTAGACATGGTGCTGAGGGACATGGTTTAGGGGTGTTTTTGGCAGTATTATGGTAACAGTTGCACTTGATGTTCTTAAAGGTCTCCTCCAACCAAAGCGATTCGATGACACACCATACTCATTTCTTGAGATGGGCTTGCAAGACCCTATGCTACCATACACTGTTTACATGTCCCTTTTCTTCCTGTTATATGAATGCATTTAACCCACCCTCAGCAAGGCCGAGTAAGAAGGCTGGGATTTAACTTCTCTTTCAGCATTCTTAAAGCACCAGGATTAGCTCCCCTTTTATCCCCTCTCACCCCATGCCCTCAGCAGCCAGGGTCAGCAGACCCCTGCAGATGCAGAGGGCTCCTGTGCACATGGGTGTCCACAGTGCAGGCAGCAGCGGAGAGCCTACGGTCCCAAAAACGCCCCTGGCCACACCAGCAGGACTGTGTGCTGCGGATCCTTTCCCCATGAAGGTGCCCATTCTCCCATGGCTTGAGGCTTTCACTCTGAGGGACTCTGTTGGCGAGAAGTCCAAGCGGCCCTCCCCTTCTGCTGGAGGAAGGGCACCCAGGGTGCGCCTCTGGCCAGCCAGTGCCCCAGCAGGGTGGCCCCCAGCAGGGTGGCCGAGATCAGGCGCTTCCAGTGCCAATTGGAAAGTGCAGAGAGTGGAGCTGAGCAGTCGCCCACACCAGGCGTGCTGACCCCGAGAGATGCCGCAGAGTCCTGATGCACCCAGCACCCCGGCATACAGAGCACACAGGGGGTTACGAACCAGCCATTTGAAAAGGCTGCACAGTTTGTTAGCTGCCCGACTCACTCCTGAGTGCTGGTGAAAAAATTCCGTATTCCTTGGTTTGTGGAATAATCCGGCATCGCAGAAGGGACACAGCACACAGCCAAATCCCAGCTTGGCAAGAAACATGCACCTTCCTCCCCGAGGCTGCAGTGTATCCACTTCAGCTCAAGCTCCCACTCACCTCACCAGAAGCCACGCTGTGGGGCACCCACCACCCCAGAGGTGCCAGGAGACCCATTCCTCCCTCTGGACATGCTGCCCTAAGGGAGGGGAGAGGCCTCAGCGAGGAACACCACAAACATACCCAGGCTATATTTGCAAGGCAAGAAAAGGCACAGCTAAGATATGCCCCACCACATGCGCTCCCCTTCCCTCCACTGACACGCCGGAAGGATTACGGGGCCGGCGCAGGGAACTTCTTGTCCTGCCAGGGCATGAACCTTCCTCTCCCGGTCTCCAGGAGGCACAAAGCAGCTCCGAGCGGTTGCAAGCAGACAGGCTTTGTACAGAGTTCCCGCAAACATCACTGCTTTTATTTAAAGCAGAAAACACAGGATGTTACAGATGAGTGGAAAAATGTGAGCTGCCCCACTGCCTGCAGAGCCCCTCAGACTGGAGAATGCTTTTCTGGAAGTCGGAGGGTCTCCAGACAGGATTAGGAAAGCACATAGCGTCTGCTTTAGCTTTTTATTTTTGCCCTTCTTGGCCACAGCTACACTTCCCTGCGCCCCCCACACAAGCACCCCCCCAGCCAGAGTCCCATACCTTCCCTCCCACTTACAGCTTCCCATAGCCCTTTTGTGCTTGACTCCTGGGAGGCCTTTTTCAAACTCCCTTTTGTCAGCTCCATCTCTTTGAAACACTGGAAAGCGACCAGCAAGAAGCCTGGCTCCGGCTCCCCGCCGCCAGCGCTGGCAGCAGCTTGCCGGTGCTCTGCCAGGCTCCGGCCCTCCGCGGGAGCCCACGGGCAGCCCCAGCCCGAGCTGGGCAGGAGCTGCAGCCACCTCTGCCCCCACTCAGCTCCACACGGACACATCCTACCATCCCATGGCTCAACAGCTTGCACAGCAACTGCTTTACAGCCCCCACCAAAACACCAGAGTTCCCAGAACTCTGACACCTGTTACAGACTTTCCTTGCAGAACTTTGGGGAGGAACCATTAGAAGAGCTCATTTTATTCCTGTTTTGAGGATCATGCAAAACAAAGAATACCACAAGTGGTTTTTTTGCCTGATATTAGCATATGCTTTTTGTTCTTCAAGATAAACAATCATCAGCCAACATATCTAACATGCTTATCAAGAGAAACTGAAGACATCTCAAACATTTAGTCTCAGAAAACCAGCACTTAGAGCTTACTTAACCATCTACAAGGTCCCTTACCTTGCTCTGGCTAGAAAGCAGAAGCAGCCCCAGACCTCAGAGCAAAGCACACCCATTCTGTAGAAGCAAATTACCTCTGCTGCCACTATGCTTAATTTATACCCCTTCAAACACCTGGCCCAGAGTGCCTTTTAATTGATTACAATTAGAAACTGTTGGTTGGCTTGCCCCTAGTGTCAGTGACCACAATTGTATGATCTGCTGAAAAGAGAGGCAGTTACTAGTTTTTAACCACAATTCCATTTTTTTGAGCATGGTAAAATAGCTAAACAGTGTATTGAGTGACATAGTATTACTCATATGCTTAAGCACCGGGGTCCTTGATCTTGTGCTTTATAAAGTGCTCTGAGCTGTGCTGTAATTGCCTATAAATATGCTGCTGATCGTGCTTAAAGGGACACTGTCAAGGTTAGCAGGCCTACAGTTTGACTTAGTAAAATGACATCTTAAAATAGTTTTATTCTCAGTATTCCTGAATTGCCAACCTGTGATTTTCATCATGCTTCTTTTTATCAGTCCAGCTCCTAGGATTAATAAGGTTATGGGAAAATGTTCACTATTAGAGCAATGGCCCAGTCATAGAAATAGTATGGTAGAGGCTAATGTTCCCATTCTGAACATGCAAGCAAAAGCACTTCGTTGTAAAACCTATTCTCCCTGCTGTAAGTGGGCATGACCTGTATTGCCCTTACGGTTTGCAATAAGGTCACCTCTTGTTGAAGCAATGTCTTGTAAAAAACATCTTCAAGAAAGATCACAGGGTTGAGAGGACCAGGTCTGGGCAAGTCTGCAGCTGCATGAAGTACCCATTTTCCACGGTGTCTCCGTCAGTCAGTAGTCTTGTTCTAGTTGAGCTAAGGGGGAGGGGATCCAAAACCAGTGAGTGAGTCAGGGAATAGAGTTACAAAGTTGGTGAGGACCCTGCAACTCCATCTCGTCCTCAGCAACACCGCCAGGATGCAGAGGGGTGACAGGATGGAGAAATCCCAGGGACAAGGGCCCTTTCCCGCACTATCCCTTCTGCGATCAGCTCTGTGCCTGGAGCCCAGTGGCGGGGAACTAAAGCCAGCTATTGAGGAGTTTTTTGATCTCAGGCAAAGAGCAGGCTTTCTCTTAAGGACAGAGTACAAATAGCAAAGGAGTGAAAGGTGGCCTGGGATTTTTCCTTTTATGAAGGGCCTGATTTGTTTCCGAGTTGAATAATTCAGCTCGCTCCGAGCAGCAGTCCTCCAGCACACTTTGTACTCACGGGAAACCTGCAATGCCACAGTAACCAAACCCATAGGTGCCAGTAAATGAAAAAGTATGGCTCATTGGTGCCAGGGACAATGCAGGACAGGGGTCTGCTGAGGGGAAACAGAGGGACAGACTGTAGGCCAAGGCTGTGCTGGTAGGGCCAGGGTGGCGGTGTAGAAAAGCATTTTTGGAAGAGGCAAAGTGGCCTTAGCTCCCCTACAGTATCCTGCTAGACCCTGTGCTGCAAGGTTTGAAGACAAAGCTCTTGAGTTTGCCAGGAGGTGAAAGATTTACAGACACCCTAGATGCGAGGCAGTGTACTGGATGTGCTCGTCTACCACAGGTGGGTGTTAGTCACAGGACTGACACTGCCTAAACTCTAGGGACTTGAGGGAAGCCCTGGCAACGAGTAAAAGAAAACCCAGAAAGAACCAAAAAACAAACCAAAGGTCTCCGGAGCCTGGGAAAAAGGCATGCCTTTTTCAGCAGCAGCCATGCCTAAACCATGGGGCTGGTGAGTGCTTGTGGCCAGTGGCATGCATCACTTGATGCTGCAGTTGCTCAAAGAGGCAGGAAAAGTAAAAATATTTCTCTTAACTTTTTTTCAAATTAGTGGAAAGAGAAGAAAGTAGAAAAAAAATATCAGGTTGAAGATCCCACAGAACAGAAAAAGGCAAGTCTAATGTCAGTCTGATGACAGTTCCAGTAGGCGGGAAGGTGCTCCCCACGCTTCCAGTATGCACCCAAGAGAACAGGGCAGCACAGGGGCTGTGTCTCTCACACAGGCAAGCCTTGTAGGGTGTGAATATGGATGTGGATAAGCAGTTGGAAAAAGTCTCATGTGTCTAACACCAAAGGGTGCATTTTGAGCTCTAACAGTTACAGAGAAACACTTGAAAGAACAACTTGCATATATTTTAGGAGCTTCCAGAAACGAGAATAAAAGCAAAATGAGCCCAGAGTCTGTACTTTTAAAAATATTGTGCTTTTTAGACAAAGCTCACATCTCCTGATTTGTTTCGAGCTGACTCTATATTTTTCAATGGTTGTCCTTGAGAATTGTAAAACTTGTTTTATTTTTTGTAGATTGATTCCGTAGAAATTCTTGAAAAGCAATAAAAAGTCAATCTCAATAGCCTTGCTTAAATCCATGATTATATCAGTTCTGTGTTGTGGGTAAGCAGGGAGAAACTAACCGAGTAGGAAATTGTAAGGGATTCCTGTAACAATAGTTATATTGTTTGTATACACATATACCATAATAATAACAGAAAAGCAATAGCAACCTTGCAGTTACAAAAATACCCAGTGCCCTTTAAAAATATACATGTATATACTGTGTTTACCCAGATTAAATGTGTTGTTGAGACATTATGTGCACTCCATCTTCCATCTGATTTATTGAAGTTTTGTCTTTTTCTTCAAAACTGTGATTGTGCCTGATGTTCACCAAGAGGAACCCAAGTTCCATGAAGAGGTAAACACCTGGAAGCTGAGATCAGGAGTATGCAAGAAACATGAATTAATTTAATGACAGTACTTTATAATGGACCGTATAAATTTTCCCGCTGCAATTGGTATATACGTTCAACAGTTTTATTGTATGTCAGTGCACATTATTCGGCACAGCTGCTAGAGAGGCATTGCTGAACTGGTGTTTCTCTTCCATGACAAACACCTATTAAGCAGTCAGCATAAACTCTTCTTGTTACAGCCTCTGACATCACCCTCAGGGCAAGCAGACACAGAACAGCAATTGCTGAATTGCGTATGAAAATTATAGTTTTATTGTCTATACAAGTGAAGGTTTAACTCCGATTTCTGCTCGAGTCAGCTCTGTTATAAAGGAGCGATTCTTTCAGGGAACAAACAAGCACAGTACACCATTGTAATCAAAGGAACAGGCACTATTTATGTATTGGAAAGCCTTGTTCACAATAGTGCTAACACTCTAATGCCCCAGAAACCACTATTTTAGCAGCTGTAGAGAAAAAAAGCATGACTAACAAGATGCCACACAGTCAGATACAGTTTTATTAGAACACAAATGGAATCATCCCATTGATACAGCTCATTTTAACATGCACGACTCATAAGTAGGGATCATGTATTTAATGTTTATAGAAGCAGTTTCTCCACCGTAGCGTTCAAAGGCTTCCAGTGTCTCTTGAATCAGATCTCCAATATTTTCACGCTTCTGCTGGCTGTAGTCTATCCCATCGCCTGAATTAACTGGTTAATAAAACAAAAAAACCCAAAGAATTATATTAAATGTACCATTACTCTTTGAAATAATGACAGGAAATTGCAATTGCTGGTCAGTCATTGTGCTTCTATTAGAAACTTTGCTCTGTGACACAGAGCAAGAAACACAGTTGAATTTGAAAACAGGATGGCTTTGGTATCTCTTTAAGGCTCTGCTCAGACTCTGACTTCATATGCCTTCAAAATATGTTTATGTACGCATTACTTCAGTATCTAAGCAAAAATCCTAATAAAAATAAAGAAAACACATTCTTTTATAAGATAAAGATGGACTCCCTCTTACACAGTTAATCTCTTAAGACCTTTACTTCTTTATTTCTAACATTGCTTATTTAGGACAAAATCCTACTGCCAGATGCATAAATGCTTATCTAAGAAATGTGACTTAAGCTAGGCTTGTTATGGTTTGAAATCTTAAATAGGTATTGTTTTGGGATTGTTTCATGTTAGACATCATATTCACATGCTTATATTGTTTCTGATAGAGGGGATGTCATGTGGCCTAAAAGAGATATTTGGAGTATAACAGGGTGCTCATTCAATTTCTGTTCCTTGAAAAATGTGTAAAATTGAGTCAGTGTCAAAAGGACAAATTATTGCAGTCCCTAGATGCAGTAACACTTAGTGCTGCTTTCTTTAACATGGAATAGCAAGGGTGACACACATTCATATATGCACAGGATAATTCTTTAAAAAAATCAGTGTGAACAACCGCGACAAGAAAAAGCACAAGAGTAAGAAATAACTTCACCTGCAATAATGCTGGGGGATTTAAAGGAGGAAAAGGTATTTTATTTTGTTTTAAAACAACATTATGAACAACATCTTAATATGTGTGTATCCTAAGATGTATGTCAAAAATAATTTGGTGGGAGCGTAGTGTACTCTGATCAGGTGCTATGTAGCAGCCAGGTGGAGTGGCTGTCACGCTGCTCTAGGGTAGTTCACATACAATCAGTCAGTGGTCTCACTCCGGGCAGTGGTGGCAACGTGCCCATGTCACACATTTAACATCTCAAATAAAACGCCGCTTGCTTATTAACACTCTCAGCCAGGCAGCAAAGGATGCATTCGTCAAGACAACACAACCAGCTTCTCGGGTCGTGCCTGACTTTCACATTAGAAACACGGCGCGCACAAGGGCAAGGGTAGATTTTGCTCCCGCTGCTGCCTCCAAGTCTGCAGGCTGATGGAGTGTAGATGTACAGCTGCACCCATCCTCACATCGTCTACTGGATCTCAGCCCAAGGATCTGGATTTAAAGCTCATGACTTTGTTACCAGTAAAAACGGAAGAACCATGCTCATGAAGAAAGGGCTGATCAACACGGGTAAAAATCATCCTTTTGCTGAATTGTCCTGTAAAATATCTGATTGCACTCCAAGTTAATTATGTGCATATCAGTTTTTCAAACTCCTTACACACATTTGCGTCATTTTGCTTTTTGTAAAATGTTTACAGAAATACATATGTGACATGCAAGTACTGGGCTTCTGAGTGGAAAAGCAGTAATTTTTTTGTAATGATAACTGTTAAGCACACAATTACTTTCCTGTATGTTAACTATTTCTTTCACTAACATGAGAAGGCTTGTGATATCAAAATTTACTAAAATGAATTTACTGTAATGTCAGAAATAGTAGATTATAAGAGTGCATAGAAAACACCAAGACCTATAAAACAAAAGAATTAGCTTATACAGAGCACTAATGCAAAAAGAAAAGCCGATCACAACCAAGTGCAATTTAGACTAAACATGCTTTGCTCTTGCAGAAAACAATTGAGATCAACTGTGCGTCATCACCTGTGTTGCATGTGCACTGCCAGCACTCCCCAGAGCACCTGGAGGTATTTCTCATTTCACCAGTTTGAGCAAAGGAAACCCTGAACCTTGACCTAAGTCTTGGCAAATATGTAAAGGAATTACTGACTTTCCAACCATTTGTCTATTATCTGTTACTTTAAGCCTACACACATGCTCTGGTAATGAGCTTACACAGCTTTCATCGTTCTTTCAAAGAAGTAGTAAAAAAATCAGGTCTCTGGAAGTAATGGTGATATATTGCTAAGCAAGTTTGGAGAAGGCCAGCAAGACACCGTGATAATGCTGGCAGCAGAGGTATTTTCCAGAACCCCATGTTACAGTCTTTATTACAGAGCATAGTCTGCACAATAAATGATGCCTCAGATGCTTGATTAAAAGGTGGCTAAGAGAATGAGGCAATGACAAAGGAAACCATCTGCAAGGGAAGACTGAATGTGTGATGTGCAGACCGTCATTACAATTTTTTTTCCTACAGACCATCTGTGCCATGTGAAGGTTTGTATCCTCAAGACAGCCATAATTCACATTAATGTCATGATACAAGCTACAACCAACAATACCAGAAAGGTTATGTCAGCATCGAGGTCACCTGGTAAGTACTAAAATAGCTATTCTAGGCAGTTGTAGGAATTAACAAATCTTTCAGACAAAAAAGATAATCAAGATAATCATTAACCCAACAGGACAACATCCACTAAACGGATGAGTCAGAACGATCTGCCCAATGCACCTAAGGGTAAGTATCTAGTCATAATAATAATGATGATTAGTTGGAAAAAAATAGCTACTGAAGTATAGCGGTCTCGGCATGTCCTTCTCTGGTTTGACTCTACTTCCAAGTTAGTTTGCATGAGAAGCCAACTCTGTCAGCCACAAAAATGTTGCATATGTAACGTGTGAACATGGACCTGATTCAAGCTTTTTATGAAGTATTCCTTTGTGAGGAAGAATAAATCAACACGAAAATGCTAGGAAGCACATTTGTCATATCTTTGTCTCAAAGTGAAATGTCTGGCAAATTCAGCCCTCGTCAAGAACTCTTTTCAGAGTAAATGTTACTTCTGTGTTTATGAGAAATGCATTGAAGCAATACTAGCAGATCTAGAGGATTACCATGGGAAGAGATCTCATTTTCCCTTTCCGGATCAGGAAGTTAGTTCCCAGTCTCCTAAATCATGCACCAAGGGTTTCATGGTCCTCAAAAGTGAAGTGAAAGGCTTTGCACCTGTCAAGACCTGCGCTAGCTGATGAAATCACCCGGCACACCAAGCCCAGGAGGGGCGCTCCCTGCGCTGCCGTCGGTGCTGCTGCCGATGCCAGCTGCTGTAGCCGAGGAAACCCTGCTCAGACCCTCAGGGACTGAACTCAGCGTTTGGCAGTGAACGGAGGAGGATTTGAATTTTGCTTTAAAACATGATTTGGATTTGAGTCCAGACATGCTTCTATTCATGATTCAGGATATTAAAGGAATTCTAGTGTTATTTGTACTTCATCTCATTTAATTTTAAAATTTCGCTAGGGTAATGCTACAAATATAAAACTGTATTGCGTTAAAGAAGGATGAGTAAGTTTCTCTCAATGCATTAAGAGCTTGACAGGATAGTTTTGAAGGCCAAGAGTGGACGAGAAAGGTAAACCAACCCTTAAAGCTCAGTCAGATCTATTCTTCTCTCTCGACATTTGTTAGCATCTGAAAGTGTCCAAGACATTCTTTCAGTTTATTAGATTTCACTTCAAGGCAGGCCAGGTCTCAAATAGAGGGTTTTTTAATCCCCCATATATGTCAAAGTACTTCTCTAAGTATCTCACAAATACCAGAGCTCACTCCTGGTCATGGCTGTTCTCAAGGTGGCGGCTTCATAGAAAGCACATATGAAAACCAGAGTTTTCATTTACCTGTTGTTGTAGAGCTGTCATAGATCTTGGGATATTACAATTTCCCCAAATGTTAAATATCTGACCAATGCTTAGTGTTAGAGGATAGAATAATATTTAAAAGAGATTTCTGAAGAGACTGTGAAGGAAGCCCTATGTTCCCAGCTTTAGCATTGTTTTTAATCAAATTGTAACTCAAATAGCTTTACTTTTTACTGAGAATCTTTTGAGAGCGTAGATACACACATATATTTCAACTTGTTGTCCTGGAACAAGCAGGTCCTAGCAGAAATTCTTTAACTACTACTAGTTAGCAACAGAGAGCTCTTGTATAATGGGAATTTTTTTGTATACAAATCACTAAAGCTACTTGGAAAGATAGGCATCATGCCTCCCTTTTTGAATCTTGAGAAACAGAGATACTGAATGGTAAAGTGACTTGCTCCAAGTCATGGAAGGGATCAGTCACAAATCATGCTTTTTGACTTTATATTGTAGGTGATGGGAATGCTATTTATGGTAAAATATAACTGTGGTAAAAATAATTTTTAAGCTGCTCAGTTCATCCTAGTCAAACTAACAGGTATTTTCAGCAATTAAAATTATTACAGTAATCCAGCATGCTAACCACTTAACTGAATAAGGTTCTTTCTTAAAAAAACCAACAGTGATGGGATTGTAAAGTGCAGATACATTTCTCAGTACAGAGTTGTATTTCTACAGAAAAGCCTATCACAGAGCAATATACGGTTAAGCAGTACAAACTAGCATTAACATTTTTTGTGAAAAATTTCAGGACTTTATTCCTTCTAGGAGTCAGAATTAGTACCAAGAAATAAATGGAAGCTAATTTCACCTATAGGTTGACATGCATGTGTGTCAGGGTTCACACTGCACAAGTTCAATGCTCAGGTACAGTTCAGAGATTAAGTTTTCAGAGTCCTCTTGTTAGGATTAGTTTAATTGTCATAAAAGATGTTGGCTTCCTGACCGGAGTGGAAAATGAAAGCCTCTGATGAGTCAGTGCGGCGGGAGGGAGGAGGGCTCCTTTGCAGCGCTCCGCTCGCTGTGACTCAGAACTGTGCTTTGAAATTGTCAGCTCCAGGAAGAATGAGGTAGTTGGGTCTCCCCCTTTATTTAATTGAAAGTCTGTTAAAAATCACAGGCTAAGACTCTGAAAGCTTCCTGTCTGCTAAGAAACGGAGGGACATTGCCGGTTCATTTCACTCAGGTGAAGGAAGAGCCACCAGGAGGTTATGACTTCTGGTTGTTACTAACCCGGGCAGAAAACACGGTGTTCTATTCCTGAAGGCTCAGAGCACTGTGAACACCGGTTTTATGTTTTTCTTAGGACACATCTAGATGACGTGCCCATAGAAGTGCAAACTGGCCTCACGCACGCTCGTCCCAAAGCAAAAACATTGGAAAGAGGAGCTCGTAGAGTAATTTATGCTGGAAGGAACCTCTGGAGCCATCTGGTCCAAATGCCCCGCTCAAAGCCAGCTCCATTTTCAAAGTTAGGTCAGGTTGCTAAGGTTGAAATACCTGAAGCTGCTCAGCGCAGAGTAGTCCCAGGACAAGGAATGATGCAGAGAGCTGGCAGAGCTTTTTGACAGCCATTTAAAATGTGATGAAGGGAGGCTTTAACAATATTTAAATTTTAACACTTTAAATATTAAAATGTATTTGGTGAAAGAGGATTTGCTGAAGTTACAAACTTCATAGGGAGAATTATTATCTGTTTTGATACAAAACAAACCTAAACTTTTGTCACAGTAACAGTTTCTAACTTGCACATATAACATTGCCTTCAGAAGCTTAATCATATACTGAAGAAAAAGGCACAGATTTCTCTGAAAAATTAAGAAAATTTCATTTACACCCTGACTTAAAACTACTGACTTAAAATTTAACATGTATCTTTCAAAGCACTTCAAAATATGGAAGTGGAAAGTACCAATATACTTTAAAGAGGCTAAATCTTTGAATATGCACAGACTTGTTTTTTGACACTATCAGCACTTAGAGTTCCTTGTCTCTTGCTTTACTTGGCTCTTCCTTCTATTGTTCATCACTAGTGCTGAGTGTTTATCACTTTACAATGCTACAGTACTGCAAAGATTGCAGAAGAATGTTTCAATTCAAGAAGAAAGCATATATGCTTGGAATTTAAAAAGCATACTAATATAGAGACATTTCTGCTCATCATGGGTGCTGGAAAAAACCAATTTCATACTTTTGATATAAATCAGCTAGGTATGATCTAGCTAAATAAGATGCCTCCAAGATTTTCTTAATTCTCATTGAAGGTGTTTTGCTTTACATTCTTTCTATAGTTATCTTCCATATGCAGCTAGCTTTAAGTTATTTCATAAATTAGCATTTATTTTAAAATATAAGTGCTGTTACTATAAATACTGTTCGGAAAGTCAACAATTCAATAGGTGGAGGAAGTGCTCTGACTGGAAAGGAAACATTTGACTGACTTAACGATGTTTTACTAATGATGTAAGGCTACTAGAGATAGCTGTAACCACTTGTAAATTACTGCAGTATAAAAAAAAAAAACCCAAACCAACAAGCCAAAAAACCCAACTGAAAATGAGCCAAGGCGGCAGCTGTTATCACAGTTTTCCATTTCCAGGAAATGTTAGCAACATCAAATGCAATCCATTCTAAGCCCAGGCTTTTTTTAAATAGGAGTAGAACAATGAAAAAAAAATCACAGATTTTGTAAGAAATTATATTAGCAAGTATTTTTGACCAATGAGGCAAAAAAAAGGAGAGATTATTGTATTTTTTTCTCTCTGTAGGTATTTAAACCTCTCTAATGAATTTAGACTTTGAAGTTTGCCTATGTTTGTGCTACCGATCAACATCAAACGAAGTAGTATTAAATAATCTTAGATAAACAGCGTGCTCAACAGGGGAACAGAAACCAGAGTCTGAGCTCTCTGTGGCCTTGGTACACTGTTTACTGTTGCAAAATAATACATTAGGTCACAAATCGTGCTTAAAGTGCAACAAGAGTTGCACGACTTACGTGAATCTGATGTTCTTCCAATTGCTTTGAACATATACAAGCTAGTACAAAGTAAATACTGGTTTTTAGCTGGAAATCATGTTTGTGTGTGCAAAATTTGCATAGCTTTGCTGGACTGATGTGAAATACATTTGCTTGTCACACTTGATTTCTCATCCAAATATAGCACAATTAACGCAAAAGGAATTAAAACCATGGAAACACAATTTTTTTGTGTATGTGGAATAAACATAATTTATTTTTTAATGTAATTCAAAGTGGCAAAGCTGAAAGTCCCAAAATGCTTTAAAGATCACTGATTCCAGTATGAAACATAATCCTGCAACAGCCAATTTTTAACACTGAGTTCATTCATACTTAAACCCAAGATGCTTGACAATCCATCCTCCTTCCCCCAGGAAGATTTTTATTTATGTAACCAAAATGCTTTTGAGGGAAAGCCCTGGGTTTTTCTTTACAAGCAAAAAGCTCAGTAATTCATTACTTTGTGTTAGTAACTGTTGATGTGTTTGTACATCTGTCACGTACTAAATGGAATTTTTTGTCTCTAAATTTATAAAAAATGCAACAATTTATAAAAAAAAGGTCAATATATAAAATATTTCCCACCAAAATTATGGAAGCAAGTTGTTAGATATGCCTATAAGTCTCTGGATATGCCTGAAGTTGCCAGTTTTCCGTTTTTTCTGTTCCCTAATTGAGTGAAATAAGGAAGAACCTAAAGTCAACTGAGGGTGTTTTAGCAGCGATTTGAGAAAGGACAAGGAGATGAAAGCTATGAAATACTGTGTGGATTTGCCAAGATTTCTTTCATTGCTGTGAGACAAGGACAGAATTTATGCAGTTTAAAGGACAGCTAGCACTGAAACTGTAATGCACTATTTTATCCTCAAGCCAGACAGAAAGGAACACCCTGCTCCCCCAGATATCTGTAGTATAAGGGTCAGGATACCTCCTTCTGGTGTCTCTCTAAATTTTTTTAATATCTATTTTTTTAAAGTAAATTGGGTAATCTGATTACCGTTTCTGAGTTTTTCCAGTTGGATCAATGAATATGGTAGATAACAAAAAAATAAAAAAATTACCTTCCCAAGATCTGACTTTGCATTCTTTTTATGAAGAACAGGAAGGACATAAATACTTATCAAAAGGTAGTTAACAGCTATTCATTTTACATTAAGAAAAGCATATGTCTGAATTCATAACAGCTTTTCAAACAAACAGAAAAAAGACAATTTTCATACAACTAAAATATATTATAATGTATATTCTTACAAGAATGTAAAACATCTAAAAAAGAAAGAAAATTGCGTCCCCTAAGTGTAGTGTGCTGTTTCTGCAGATTCACAGCTTTTGAATTGTGAAAGCTGAAGCCTTTTGAAAGCAATATAGGAATTGGACATACATCACATGCAGACTGATTTTTAATTTTTTTTTAAAACTTTAGGAATCTCTCACAAAACTGTCTCTTATTTATCTTTTTCAACATTTTCCCTGCAATAAGTGTGAAGAAAAATAAGTAAATAAGAACTTCATTACTGACTCTAACTGGAAAGCACTCACCCTTCTTGTCTAAATGACACCTGTAACTTTTGTTGCGTGACCTGTTATTCGAAGAGGTCCCCACTATGAAGCAAGAGGCCCAATATGCTGAATGCCTGAGATCTTCTCACATCAAAGTCTGTTTCATAAAGAAAGCTGTAATGCTTTAGGAAATAAAGTTATGTGCAAAAAAGCCAATACGTCGTGTTATAGAGACTTACTCTTGTGTATCAGTTCGGTCTTCTGAAGTGATGCCTGATGAAACTGTGTTGATATGCAAAGAAGACACTCCTGTATTTGGTGGCACACAGATTAATAAGCACATACTACCACTAGCATGAGACTACAGCTGAACAAAAAGGAAGATCGTCATCCCAAACACTTAATCTTTGCATCTTTTTGGGCCATTTTAAATTATTTAGTAGTAAGCTGGGGGAAGAGCAATTTGAGGAATGGGTATACAAGAGCTCCCCAGTATTGTGTATTGAGTTCTTCAAATCTTGTTCTGACTTAAGCTAATTTTAAAAATATTATTTTAAATATTGGCATTTAAATATCTTCCTTTAGAGAACCCTCGAGCACTTCTTACTGATATTAAATGAACTGAAGAACCATATATTTCTCGGAATATGTATTCCTCTTGAGATATATCAGTGAAAGGGATTGGTGGCATGTTGTGAAACTGCATAACTGATCTCAATGGTTACTGAAAGTCAACCAACTCAGGCACAACTGCTTGTTTGTCTAGCTTGCCATCGAGACTGCAGGGACTCAAATAGTGGAGCATGCTGATAGCGTGAGCTCCTAAATTATCTGCTATTTTCATTTGTCTGAGAGAAACCACTTTGTTGAATTTGAAAAAAACAGAAGGAAACTAAACTGCAATGACAGTTAACAGTAAAAAATGCTATTGATATCAGTAGGCATGTACAAAACCAGGAGACGTTTACACATTTTTCCAGCAATCTGACCCAGTACTAAGACCACATACTGAGATTTAGCAGACTGACACACTCTTGCAATACACAGCAAAACTTTTTGTTTTGCTACTTAAGCAACTTTTATAAGTTTACTTCCTTTACTATCCAATATAAAATCATTATTAACTGTGCCACTATAGGTAACATAGACTCTAGACCATTTTTTAAAAAATGTACTCCTAACTTTTTCTCAAAGGGATTGCAGTGTTAAGCTATTAAAATATGTGCATTTTAGTGATGCCTAAATACAATTTTTTGTAAAAAAGAAGTAATTGCACACAACAGGTGTGTATAAAAACAATAGGACGAGAAAAGGCTAGAAGTTTTTTTTTAAGATAAAACTATTATTCATATATATTACGAAATTGTAAGGTGAAATTATTTTTAATACATTAAAATATATAGTTATGCTTTATTACTTTTGTTCATTATTTTAAGAAAATGGTGTTGTTCCAGTAAAAATTGTTAATGCAAAATCTTTTTTCCCATTCCAGATAGTATTTTTCTGAAAAACTAAAAAGGAATCATGGGTCCTAGTTATAGGAGAAAGAATTAAGAGTATATTTTTATGATTTACATTGTCCGTGATGCAATTGTACTGTTGGCATGTATGATTACAGGAAAAAAAGATGCTGATATTTCTTACATTGCTTATACCTGAAGAATTGCAATCATCCATAAGCATGTGATATAAGGCTATAATGCTTTTTACATGCTTACTGGAAAAGACCTTTAGCTTATCTGTTCTAGGACTCTGCATATAAGTACAAATGGCTTTTCTGCATGCAAACAGGATGCACGACATGCTCAGTGGGGTAAACTGGACCCTGGTTAACACTGGTAATACCTTTATGATACCTATATGGGGGCCTTCACGTAGAAAGTGTTAGCATCCAACTGCTAACGACGCAGCACCTCTAGTTCAGCCTGCAATATTTTCTTGATACCCTTTCACTTTGTTACAAAAGCAGTGGACCTGAAAAACAGCAAAGCTTGAAAAAGAATCCTTGCTTCTCAGGTGAATTTGTGTTTGCTTGTCCTAAGCTGCTGCAAATGTCCTGCATCTGTAAGTTGGTGGCCGTGCACTAGTTAGAGTAAGTTCATCTCCCTTGCAGCGGCCATGTGAGTGTTTGCTGTCCTGACATGTCTCTGTGCCAGGGCCTTAGGATCAGCATAGGATCAGCAATTTTGTGATTTGTTTTTCTCCAGCCAATCCTGGCAAATATGACCACTTATGTTCTCCAACACAAGGCTAAAGCATGCTGCTTTTTGTACTTGCAATCTTAATTTCTTACTCATCATTCACTCATCTTAGAGCCCTTCCCGCGCTGGTGCCTGACAGGCCTACAACTGTTCCGCTTCAGAGGGAAAACAGCTCACACACACACACACACACGCGTGTGCGTGTCAGGACAGGGAGGAACAGACAAGAGAAGAAGTGATATGGCTGAATGCTCCTGGGCAATTCAGGTTAGCCTAGGGGTCTTGAAATAACAGCTAAGAAAAACAGTTAAATAGCACAGTGGAGCACAATGTGTTCGAATATTTGTAAGTTTGCATTTTCATGTATTATAATGAAAAGTAAAAAGCTGTCAAGAAAATTCTTCCCTGGCAACTTAAATATACTTTCTCACACTTGGATGATTTGAGAGTACATGTGCACATTATAACTAGCTCTACATTAATAACAATCAAATGGCCATTCCTATGAAGGAAAGTCATGAGGGGTTTTTTTTAGATAGATTTGGGACCCGTTGAAAAGATAACCTGGAAGACAGCATGACTAATATCTAAGTGGGACATATTTCAAGAGTAATATTCTCTTGTGGTTTTCCTGCAATGCTTATTGCTCGGAGGATAGGGTCAGCGTTCAGAGGAAAGGGAGAAGTAACACCTCACAAAATTCCTTTATTGCCTCTCCAGCAGGCCACAGATGGCTGTTTCACCTCCTACATTGTTTAATGCCAATGGCTGCAGTGATTTTACAGGTCTCTGATCCACCTCTGCAGCTGCAGTGCTGAATCGGTACCCATGGCAGCGCTACCTCAAGACTCACGGAAAACTCTGCTTCAGAAAAATATTACTGAGCATTTTTGAACAACAGCAGTTAGTGCCAAATGATGACTTTTGAAGGAAACTATGGCATGCTATTTTAAGGGAAAAGAATAATATATATTAGTTTCCATAAATTCATGAATCACCAAGAAATTTCATCACTGAATGGTGATATCTGGAAAGGTATTCCTGAATTACTTGTCCCAGCACAACCAAAGTTTATTTGTCGCTTGACTGATAAGTAAAATAGGCAATTCTTGTCCGGGGACAAGAATGTGGACATGGGAGGAGTAGAAGACGAACAAAAACAAAGGCTGAAAGTGGAGGAACAAAAGCCAAGGACATTCATTTGGCCAATTAATTTTCTTAAGCATGCTCCATAAAAGTTCTAATTTATATGAATATATATATTATGGCTTAGCATAGCTATGCCATAACGTTATTTAAAGTATCCCACTGGATGCCAATCAACATGTTATATCTGAGCCTGTTGAGTTTCCACTGTCATTATGCAGCAAAACATAGTGATAAGGTAGACAAGCTTATCTGCACGTCTGTAGCTGGGATCCAATATCTTTGCTTTACAGGTCCAAGTAAGAATCTCACCTACCTACAAGTTTACTTTAGGAAATGATTAGAAGGGAACCTTAATAATGTAAGTATAGGGCTCCTACAGGAATGTGATAGCAATCAGATTAAGTATTGACTTTTTAAGATGGAGGAGGAGAAGTTATTAGTTGTCCATGAGAGGAGAGGTACCAACAGCAACCCTCCCAGTGCTTGAGAGCTCTCCTCTTCTATTGTCTTCCTTCGTTTTGATCGTATGGATAAAGAACAAAGTCATCCAGACTTCTCTTACTGGTTTGGTAATATCTCTGTTTTAGAGAGACATACGCTTTCCTCTCTCCATAATATCAAAAAATGCTGAAGAGTCAGTAAGTCATTTTAGGCATGCTTGTTATCAGATCTAGTGCCTCAGCCATCTGCCTCAACAACTCCTGAAACTGCTGATAGTTGTCTGGCAGAGATTATAACCACTGTCACTGAATCCTCAGAAATCATGGAAGAAGTCAGGCTAATATCAGTTTATTTACATATCCTCACTGTTGTAATATATCCATATCTAGCAGCTCAGATTGGCTTAAACAGGGGTTATGATTCTAGCTCTGCAGGGGAAATGGTATAACAAAATAAGAACTTCATTTTATAGAAGAGGAACAGTAACAGCCCTCACAATTTTTAGGTAACAGATTGACTTGTCTTCACACATCCATGGAAGACAACTGTGAAAACAGCCAGGCATAGTTAGAGACACAGGGCAGGAGACAACATCATGGTATAAATCTCTTAAAATCAGAATGGAAATTTCAGGCCAAGCCAGGAATTGTGACATTTAATATTTGTCACATGGACTCTGCGGGGGAATCAGTAGGGCTGCACTAGGCTCACCTCACAGCATAAAGTGGGAGTTACTTTCTCAAGAAAAGGACCTAAGTGAGCGAAAGGCTGATCAGTGAGTCTCACAGAGGTAGCCAGTGGGGAACATTGAGCAGAACAGTGTCTAAAATCTTGCTTTTCTCTGAGACACAAATGTTTGCATCCACCCTGGAGCCAATGCCCAGAAGTTTCCCTGAGGGTAGATATCTATTGCCATTCCTTCTGAGTGAGACTGAATGCTTTCTTTAAAAGCAGCTTGTGCCACAAGACAGCAATGATACTGGTTTCCCATGGATGTATGTTGTTTTTCTGCTGCTCCTCTTTACAATAACAATGCAAGTTTCCCACAAGCTCCACCAGCTAAAAGATAATATAAGCTAAGGCCCCTTCTGACACCTTGTGTGTTTTGTACACTCTATCAACATTTCTCTCACCGTGGGCATAAATTTGGATCTTTCCCCTCTATAACCAGATGCTTATTTTCCACGAAACTCTGCCACTTTTCCACTCTGATTGAATTTGGACAGTGATTTTAAAAGTTATGGGAGTTGAAGTGGGGGGAAAGACTTGCAGGAGAGAATAACCTTGTGATCCCTTGTATTCTTAGGATGGCAGGCAAAAAAGATGAGCAAGGGCAGCAGTGGCTGCCTTCATTGTTATTGTATGAAAACTTAGTGGTGGAGCACCCTCCCAGAAAGCAGGAAACAAGTCCAGCATCCACCAGCCTACGTGGTTTCAAATCTACAACTTTCATGATCAGGGAGGTTTCACCCAATTATCAAATCAGTTACTCATGGAAAATGGCTATTTTTACCTCTGTGCTTGTGAATGTGTGAGGCAGAAGCTGTAAGACAAACTTTTTGTTAGACTACGAACTTGTGCCAATGTTTTCAGAGACCCAAAGTTTAGCACCTGAGTCCAATTTTTGGCAGCTACCTGAGCGGGCCGATCCTGAGCCCTTACTATTTCCTAAATGAAGGCTGCAGTGAATCAGAACATCTGTACATGAGGCTAGATACTTAAATGCCTAAATACAGATTTACATGTATAAATCTAGAGTGCCAAGTTTTAAGTGTTTTGACTTGAACTAACTTCATAACAGATGGTTATTCTGCATATATCTTCATTTATTTATCACTGTTTATGTTTTTACAGGCATAATAACTGATCTAAGAGTGATACAAACGTATTCCTTGTCTTTTTTTATTTACGTTGCAATAACAGTTAAAGATATTGTTGTACCACACAATCTATAGAAATTACATAAGATGATCTTTCTGTGTTGTACTCACAAGAGGTCCTTCCAAATATTCAAGAAAAACTGCCATGACCATAATGCAAAGTGCACAAACATAAATTAGATGTTAGCATCTTGTGTAACATTGTACGCTTAAGTAAGATATTAACAAAGTAAACAGCCTCCAAAAACTCCTTAAAAAAAATTGAGGAGGAGAAAATAAAGGGAAATAAAGAAGAGAAAATATTGAATTATGTGGACTAGGAGCTTCAGAAAATGGAATTCAACAAAACTCATGGAAAATTTCTCAATAAGGTAAATCTCATGCTACATAAAATGCAGTTACTGATATCATGGTCAGATATAGGTCTGATTCAGGAAACTGTCATGCCAGTGTGTAAGTGATTGCAAAATCAGGACTGAAGTGTGTTTATTTATATAAAAACTTTTCCTAACTAAAGAAGCAAGCAAGGCAAGCATGTAAAAAGTATTAAGAAATGAAGGGCCTAATACTGCTCTCAGCTGTATTCATGCCTCACCGTGTAAACCAATGAGTTTCAGAAGACGAAATGAGAGAGTTAGCTTTTCTCTGCCTACTACACTGATTAATTAGCTTATTTCCAATACCAAAAAATCATAACTTTTTTTTACAGTACCAAAAGTACAAGAAAACAACACCTATCCATTACCCCTCTAACAGGAAAAGGCACATGTGGCCATGAAACACTGTGAGACTTTGGTGAGAAATATCATGAGAAAGAAAATTTCTTAGCTTTGAAGTCATATTTATTTATATGTAAGTTGTAATATCCAGGGAGAGCAAAGTTTGCTGTAATCGTTTTCTTACATTACTGCGACATGCATTTTTAATGCACCACTTGAACTACAATCGTCTGAAGAAGATTCAGAAGATCATTACAGTTGCCAACATTTATTGTACACCTTTATGTGCACTGTAATACCACTGCATTTGTATCAAGAAACCAGATGTGGAAGGCAAGATGAGGAAATTTTCCCACTGAGTGATAAAGATGGTTTATTTTCATAAGCCAAATAAATTTTTCAGGAAACGTAAATTCAAAAAATTATTGATGTAGAACAGTTTTTATCGCGTCAGCTGCAGAACTCCAGTGGGGAAAACAGAAAGGAGAAGCCCTTAGGCCACATTTTGTGTGACCTAATTCTTTCAAGGGTATGTTTCTGCAAATTTTTAGGAAATGACAGCACAAATGAACGACAGTTCCCACCGTGATGTTTTCATGAAATCTTTGCATAACCCCCAAACAGCAGACTTTGCACCAACACTACAGTACATAGTTTTGTTGTAGAGTTTAATTACTTTTGGATGTAAATGAGCAGAAAAACAATTATCACACACCCAGCAGAAGAAACGGTTATGCTTCTATAAATTTCTGGTATTCTACTGTTGCGTTTGTGAATTTAAAGTTTCAGCCTACACACTGCTGCCAGTTAATGATTAGTCTACTACATTTTGGTGAAATTGCACTCCAGTCAAGGGAAATGAAGTAAAAAGATGAGGGGAAAAAAACCTAATATTCCTAAAGTCTAATTAGAGCAGCAGGGCCAGTGCTGGACTTAGCTGTGATTAGGTTGTCTTTCTGTTAAATTCAGTACACAAAATTCAGTGAGAGCAAGATCAAATGCTATGATTTGATTTTATGGGTGAAGTGTTAATAGGAGTGTGGATTAACTTTTTTCTCATATTGTGAAATTGTCTTTATATTAATGTAAAGCAGAGTACAATCATTCTTCTGTCTGTTTCTAAAATCTGCCCATTTACTTTCAGAAGCATTGGCACCATGCAGTTTACTTTGAAGGAACACACATTTAACAAAGAAAAAAATTCATTCTTTTGACTTCCGCATCATCAGCAATATCCACCAGAACTTCATTTTAACAGTTTCCTATGTCAGACAACCATTTCTTACTTCTATGGTTTTAATTCATGCTGGTTTGTTTCTAAATGAGTACTTGCAGCAAGTGAGTGTGCTTTCATTTAGCAGCTTAAGTTCTTCATTTAACAACTTAAGAACACATTTTAGCCATAGTTGATAAAAGCATGATATAAAAAAATAATGCTTTAAGAAAGTAATTGGATTTTATCTCAAAAAAAAAATTATGCATACCCTGATATTAAACGCTGTACTTCTTCCCTGGAACAGCCAAGTATCATAATATTTCACCCCCCCTCCAAAAGTATTAATGGGCTTTCACAACAGCTTTACTAGCCATATATTCTGAAATGCTTCTGGTTCATAACTGATATAATTGGTACAATAAGTGTTGATAATAAAAACTGCCTGTGTGCCCATAAGTATACATTGTGGAGAAATATTATGTATGAAGCTCTTCATCCCTCCATCTACAATTATGTAACAGAAAAATCCAAAATATATATAATTTAGATACATCAGAATAGCATTTTAAATTTAAAAGGTCAGATGCATGTAATACACATTTTCCACTTTAAATTGTACACAAAGTTTACCTGTAGACCTTTGAAGCTGATGGGAAACTTGAGTGTTTATTCAGCTGGAACTTTAAGTATTTCATATATAATACATATGTTTCCTGAAATACTTCAAATTGACTACTAAAACCAAATAGTGTGATGTTGTACACAGATCTCAAATATTCCATAAAGAAAATAAAAAATGTAATATGGACATCGATTTCATCAATTTTAATGCTTCATAGTGAAATTTCTTAATGCTTTTCAATACTGAAAGACATCAATAGAATTTTGGATTTGATTTTCTAAGACAACCATAATCCCCTCATTCCTTAATTAGTCTATGAATATAAGGAAAATATAGGGAGCACATATAACATCTATATATATTTTTCCTTATAATTCTGTTGTTCTGAGGACTTTCTAAAACACTGTATTGATAAATATCCTTAACATAAACACCTATATTGGCAGGATTATTTTCACTGAGGAATAACTGTGAGATTCCATAATCTCTGATGTCAATAGTTACATCATGCTGCTTATTTATCTCTAATGTGTGTAACGTTCTCAGATTTCACCTTTCCCAGCATCTCACAGGAATCAGCTCTTAGGAGAGAGTGGTTATACAAACTCAGATTCCATCAAGACAGAAAATGACATGAGAAGAAGAGAGTATTCTGTTAAAATTTGCTAAAGCTATCATCTTCCAACCTATCACCATATACTGAGAGATTCTCAAGCTAACTGGACCATCAAAGCAGTTCATTTGGATTACTTGGCATTCAATCATAGAATGAGTACTGGGCATTCAGTCATAGAATTCATCATAGAATGACTGAACAGTGCAAAATTTTGAAAAAGGCCTTTTTCCACCTGAGACTGACTTTAAAGCTGTACCCTAGCCTGCTGTATTATGATTAGGCCATGGCTTTTTCATTGAGAACTGCCTGAATGAATTACTGAAATTTATATTACTTCCATATAAGTACAACAAAATCCGATTATTGGTATCCTTTAAAATTTCCAGGCCAAAGATGTGTCTCTATCCTAAATGTGAAAATCATGTAGAAATGTTTTTCCCACATACTGTAGAGTATTTTTCTTTGTTAGGAGACTGTCATTCTCAGTTGGTCTCTTTTGTATTAATCATGAATCTATCAATCTGAAAAACAAAGTGCATGGGAGCAGAATATAGGCTAATTCAATAAACAGAACAAAAGATTCCAGATTCCCTGTCAGAGGATATTAGATTGGCCACAATTCTCTCAGCTTTCAGAACAAAGCTGAAAACTCACTTCAGATTTGTACCCTCATAGTCACTAGACAAAGCAGCCAAGAAGAAGAAAATAGGACATGGATCAAGGTGGAAAAGGTGAGGTTGAAAGTAAATGAGATCGCTGAGCTATTGTGAGTGTAATTAGTTTTTGGAAAATACTCAAACCCTATGATAGGTAACATTAAAAAACCTTATTTATATGAGAAGGTGAGAAATACTTTACCCTGGAAAAGTACTTCATGTTGGGAAATGTTGGTTTAATAGAAAATAAGATAGGACTTCTTTTTTTTTTTTAATTTACAATTAAATGATCACATTAAGTAATAAATGTTTTGTGGTTGTTATCCTAATCACAATTGATTGCTTTGTTGCAATGGTTTCTAAAAAGGAAAATGGTTTAAGTTAGGAAAATGTGCTATTTAAAATGCCTGTGTATAGTACTTTGTATTTGTAATAAGATATGGATTATAACTGTGCAATTGACTGACGTTCAATTAAAAAGCTTGAAATTAAGTAAAGATGGCTGTGTATTGAACTGTTCCATTTTAGTGCACTTCTGTTGGCAAATCAACAGATCACTCTTGAACTGTATCATTAAGGGTGTAGAGCTGTAAGCTGAAGAGCAGAGTCTGTAATCAACATGCTTATCTGTCCCTCAGAGCTGTTATCTTGAGTGATGCACATTTTGTTTCCATCTTTTGAACCAAATGTAATCTTTGAAAATATTAGGAGAGACTTTTAGATTTTTTTTTTTTAATAAAGTTACACTACAACTTGCATAAGATAACTCTCTGATGTGAAAAGCATTTATATTAGCTGAAGATCTGGCCAATTCTGTTTAATTACAAAAGAGGAAGAGTCTTTCCTATAGCTTAATTAATTTATTATTTTCTGAAACAACAACAAAATGTCATAATATCATCTTAAAAGCACTAGCAAAATATGCTTGGAATGTTTGGAATTATAGTATAGACCCTAAAGAATAATTTTTTAAGTGGCATTAAAAGTCCAATATTCACTCAAGGTTTATTGACCTAGCAGGAAAAAACTATTTGAATCTTCAAATTGCTAGCACATATTATTGTTTGGTTTCAAGAAGAAGAATAGGAGGAATAGAGAGAACAAATGAACTTTTTAGACTTCTAGATCATAACCTCAATGAGTAGTGTGAGGTAGAGCACACTATTTGCTATCATGAGCTTTCAGTGCTGGAGATTGTTCCAGTGCTGGAGCTGTGTCATAGAATCATAGAATCCCAGAATAGTTTAGATTGGAAGGGACTTTAAAGATCATCTAGTTCCAACCCCCCTGCCATGGGCAGGGACACCTCCCACTAGACCTGGTTGCTCAAAGCCCCATCCGGCCTGGCCTTGAACACTTCCAGGACAACTTTCCTGGGCAACCTGTTCCAGTGCCTCACCACTCCCAGAGTAAAGAATTTCTTCCTAATATCTAATCTAAATCTCCCCTCTTTCATTTTAAAACCATTACCCCTTGTCCCATTGCTACACTCCCTGATAAAAGAGTCCCTTCCGATCTTTCCTGTAGCCCCCCTTTAGGTACTGTAAGGCTGCTATAAGGTCTTATTTATAATATTGCCATTAGACCTGATTCACCACAGCCCACGTGAACAAGAATATGGCAAGACCATGGTCTTCAGGGATGTCTATAAAAAGATGAATCCGCTTTTGTTCAGGAATACAAAGTAAATGGCTAAGGAAGAAGTGTTTCCTAGTCCTACTATCTAAGGTCAAATTCACTTCATGAATATATAGATGTCTTCTGTTACAATTAACGGAGACGCAAAAAGGTCTAGAAGTGGAATCCAAGATAAGTCATCTACCATTTTAAACAACAATAACATTAATATAATGTGTAACACTATATGCCTAGTAAATTGAATTTGGTGGGGTTTGCAAATCTGGATCTAAATACAAAATGTAGCTATTTGAATATAAAATCACCATTTGTACTCCAGCTACACATTGTGATCATCCTTTTGCAAATTTTTAACAGCATTTGTTAATTATGTATTATTTATTAAAATACACCACTAATCTTTTTCTTATTTTCCAGAGAAGTGTTTTCTTACAAGTAACAAAGAAGAAAAAAGCATTGAAAATTATTCTACTGTACACAAAATGTTATCAACTGCAGCATGTATTTCAAATCTTCCTGAAGAATTGGATGGTTGGGTTTTTTTTTAGTTTGGTACCCATCATTGCTTCATGTTGAACAATTAAACTGGTTAAATAAATTGTCTCTCCGTGAATGAGGAAATGAAAAGTATGCTGTCAGCGTGTTTATTAGATGTAATTGAATTTAGCATGTATGCTAGAAATGAAATCTCATTTCTTTTTCTAAATTTGTAGATCATAGGTTGCATTAACTAGAGACTAACTGCCACGCGATGTTTGGATTTTGTACCATTACATCTCAATATCTTCTTCTACTTCTGATTCAATCATTATAGCATATCCTCCAATATTTTGAAAATTTCTGATGAATGCTATCTTTTGAACATATTCTTTCATAACTTCCATGTTTCTGAATCCCGTGATTAATATGGATTTGAACAAATAAAATACACGTCTTTTGCTGGCCTGAAACAACTGACCAAATGCAAACACAGAAAAGATGAAAACTAAAACATAAACCTAGATATAAAAGGCGCTGAGCATCAGTGAATATTGGCTGCCTACCTCACTTCTGGTGAGGGCTCCACTAAATGGGCTCCACTAAAACCCTGAATCCACCTGGAACTCTTTCTGACAAATACAAAATCAGATAATAGTTTGGGCTGGAAGGGACCTTTAAAGGCACCTAGTCCAACCCCCCCTGCAATGAGGAAGGACATCTTCAGCTAGGTCAGGTTGCTACAGTACATGGTGTAAGTAACTTAGAATTTTTTTTGCCTTTACTATTTAGAAGCTGATCAGTTGGGCTATAGGTCTTGATACACATATTAACTTTCACAGTCTTTAGTAATATTAATAGCAGGCTTTTAGCTACATATAATGCTTCTAGGATCATTTGCAATAGCATAAAAATAAACAAGGGGCAGAAAAAACCCCTTCAAACAAGAAGCCAAATAAGGCATAAGATTTTTGCTAAAATCAGTCAGCCCAAGAAAAAAATAACTCTTTCTACGCAAGCTCTGGAGGTTAATAAAACATATAAAATTGAGTCAGTAGCAAGATTGCTCAACTAACCCTGAAGGTTTCCAAAAGACATAAGATAAAGATCATCTAAGCTTATTCTGCAACCACAGTCACCCACATGATGAAATCAGTGGCCTGTACAAAAAGTAAAATCATCTTCTGGATGAAGGGAGAGCATGTTTCAACAATATTATCAAGTAACTTTTAGACTTAAATTGGTATAAAGACAATGATAAGAGAAAAAATATAGGTAACATGGTGAGTTGATGCACTAACTGACTTTTCACCCCAACATATGAGAGTTGGAAGTTAAAGTCAAAGTACAAATGAAATGTGTTTTCTGGTGTCACTCTGGTCCATTTGTTCACTGTACAAAATCACCACACAGTTTTCTCTGATTAATTGTGATTGGCAGCTGTATTTAAATAGTTTGGAACTGTACTAGAAGCTGAGAAAGCTACAACAGAGAAGGTAGAAAGGTAAGGTTGCACAATACTTTTATATTTATCTCCTTTCCATGGTAAACAGTGTTTTATGCTTCCAAGAACTGAAATCACACATGAAACAAGAAATGTAGGTAACAAGGACAAATAGTCCCTCCTTCCCCCCAAATAACAGTAAAATGAAAGGGGATTGGAAGGAAATGCTGTGCGAGAGGTCTCCTGGAAGTTTTCAGGAAGTGTGAAGGAAGTGTACATTTAAGAGGACAAAAAGCCAGATTTCATTGATTTAAACAAAACTGATTTAAATTTCAGCTAATTAAGATGATTATTATGATGTTAGTAGATAAATTTCTTCTTTTGCTGCTTTCAGTGGACTTCTGCCACTACTAACTTCATTCTCAGTTTATTTCTTGCAGGAAACCAGTAAACCCAGATTTATGTAAATAAACTGAAGGATGTGGGCAGATAGGAACTACTTTTTTGGCGGTTGATATTGCAGATTAAAAATGCATTGGCTTCTGACGTCAGCTCATTTTCCTGAATGAATCCTGTCCACAGGAAGAATTGTACAAGGGACATATCCATTTGTAGTCTAGGAAAAAATTTCACTGCCTGAGTCTTCTTCCCACAAAAAGGCTGAAGAAATGTAGAACTAAGAAGGTACGATAAGCCATTAATTACCATGGACGACATAAATTCCATGTTTTCCCAGTGGGGTACACTTGCAAGTAGTTATCTTTCTATTCCTCATGTCTTCCTGCCTGCCACTTCATCCAGAAATAATGGAGAGAATTGCATCGACTTTAGTCAGCGCAGAACTCTCAGCCTAGCATCAGAAAGGTTCCTCTGTTGACTTTTCTATCCATTCCCAATTTGCTAATCTATCTGAAGCTTTATTTGAGCTCATTTCTACTTTGCAAAACTACAGATCCATTTCTCATTCTAAAAAGACTCACTTGCTCTCAGTATTGGGTACATGTCCAAAGTAAACCAA
Organism: Chionis minor; assembly: GCA_013398295.1. Taxonomy (NCBI): domain Eukaryota; kingdom Metazoa; phylum Chordata; class Aves; order Charadriiformes; family Chionidae; genus Chionis; species Chionis minor. The sequence continues at coordinate 295,483 of VZSF01010831.1, read as the reverse complement.
GATTTTGAACTTAAAGTTTACATGCTACCAGTGCAAGTGCTGGTCATTCCTCTCCACAAACTTTTGCACTCTCTAGTCAACAAAATGCAGCTAAGCAGTAAGTTTGATAGCATATATTTTCATCAGACAACAGTTAAAGCAATTAAATTTGAAACAATGCATCAATAAGATACATCATTGTTATTTTCCCACGTGAAGATAATTGGAATGATAAGAGGAGTGATTTTGTGCTAAATAAGAGATAACACATTCACGCCCACCTAAATCTTTGAAATCAAATGAAGGTCAAGGAGTCAAAACAGAAAGCAATCAAAAAACTTGTTTTTTAGACTGTAGGCCCCTACTTCAGAAAATCAGTTAACATGTTTAAATCCATCCTAGTTTAGGAAATATACTTTATTATGTGGTTAACTATAAGCCAATGCTTATGTTCATTATGCAATGTTTACTTTAAATGGTTATAAGTATGTGGCTAAATTCGCTACCAGAAGAAATCTTTTCCCAAATCGCTGCTGGACCATCCTTTGTCCAACCCTCAGAAATACGTTGACAGATTGAAAAGTAAATGTACAGGACTTTAATCCTCCTCTTCATTCAGGATCATACTCGTTAAGCTTTGTACACTTATTTTCTGTTATATACAAATAAATATGTTCACTCATGGTGGTCTGAAGAGGTGAACGGTATGAAATGCAATGAAACGGTGTGAATAATAGCAAATTAAACAAAGATGCTGCAGCGTATTTAGGTTCACTTTGTAAACAGGCCAGCCATGCGTTCAACAGGCAGCAACAGGAGGCTGGGCTGGGTTATCGCAGGCGGGTAACGTGCCACATTCTTCTCGTGCCACGGTGTTGCATTCCTTACGGCTCTGGGCTGTAATCTGACTAGGTCAGAGCAAACATGGCTTGCTAGATAGTAAAACGGCAAACTTACATGACCCTTTCTATGAATGCACCTTCTGGGAGTCACCGCTTAGGCTAATTGACTATCCAAGAATCTTTGGGATGAACTATGACCCTGGTCTCCTGGTTAGCAGAAACATAAGCACTAAAGGCTACTTAGCCCATGTTTCTCCCCTTTTCATGTGAGGTCTCCGAAACCTTTGTATATTACCTGTAACATCCATGTTAACTTAATAAAAACCTTGGAAAATGCTGCAGCTCCAAATTCTGGATTCATCCCTGATTTAAGCAAGGAAAATGCAAATCTGAGCAGTCTTTCCCATTCTTGGCTGTAAACAGAAATGGAAGAAATGTAAAGTCAGATCCTGCTTACTGCTCTTGCTCAGAGATAAAAGGGGAAGTTAAAAAGAGATTTTTGCATTAGCAGACTTTCACTCAGAATTGTGTCTTGAATTGAGAAATGATATTAAAGATGAAAACCTAGCACTAAATAAGAAAACAGACTCTTTGTTGCTTGTGTCTGGCTAGAGAGTATTTTGCTTCTTGTAAGATATTCTTTTAAACAGATTTCTATTTTCACAAGAGAGACCTAAGTCTGACACCACAACACTTTACAAAATAAGTGATTCTACTGAGTTAGATGGAACGTCATCTGTGAATAAATATTTATGCAATTAGGCATGTTAATTTTGTACAAGGTAATTCTCTAGCCGACGGCAGACAAGATGAAATCACAGAGTTTCATTTAAACAAAAGTGAACATAAATTTGAAAAACAGCAAATTTTTAATATTGAAGTTTACACACAGAGTGATGTGTGAATTTATTTTCATATACATTTATACTTTAATATTCTCTGACAAGAGAAAATAAGATATGATTTAAAAGTCGCAACAAGCTCTTGACACAAAACTTGAGTTAAAACAAGAAGGAACAGTATACAGCAATGGGAAGGAAGAATTTATCTCTCAGTCTTTTCAAGTCCTCACTTTCAGCTTTGCAACTTAGGTATTTTCACTTTTGTAAAACCTCAAAAATTGCTAGCCACTTTTGGAATCCAGGCATATATATTCTATTTAGATTCAGATAGTATATCTACATTTTAAATATTCATACCATCTTCAGCACATCACTGTATGTAATGATTCATTATTTTCCTTATACTGAGTCAAGGAAACAGGTACTTTTATATTTATAGAACATATTCCATAAAGAAAGGAAATGTAAGGAAAACTGAAGATACGAAATAAACATAGCACTTAAAATTCTGGTATACAAGTTACAGTTTGAAGTCCTCTGTAAGAATATTGCAGGTGGATTCTTGTTCTACAATTAAAGTTCAGAAAGATTCTACAATCCTACTATCTTCCTATTTTATAGCTTATATAAAAATCTTAGAGTTCTAAAAAATTTAAAACTTATTAAAGTAGGTTTTTTTTAAAATGTTATACCACATGGGGAATGACGTATTTGCCAGGAATATATAGCATTTTTTGATCTTTACCTGATACAGTGGAATGATACCTATTTAGCATGAATGGAACAAAGTCAGTTTACATAAGAAGATTTGGTCCTTGGTAAGAAAGAATCAAGTATTCTTGATTGATGAAAAATATTAAGTGACGAAAAATATTGACTGAAAAGTTAGTTATGGCTGAAAAAGTTCCTGTTAAAACAGAAGTAGATGGATTTTTAAATAAATTATACCTTTTTTAGTTTTTAAATAAAAATTGAATAGAAATTTCAAAAATATTGATTATTCAGGTGATAATTTTTAATGTAAATGCAACCGTGGAAGTTTTCTGTTACTAAATTAAACCTTGATTACTTTTTTTTCAATCAAAAATCCCAAATTAGAAAAAGTTAGAAAAGTTTTAATGACTATGAAATAAATTTCTTCAGAAGATATTTTTTTAGGCAAGAAAGTTCATTTTTTTGTTCAAGTCTAAAGCTGAGTGCATTTCTAGGCTCTGATTTGCAAGCATTTGTATACATACACTAAACTTCACTCACACAATGACTCCAATGAAAAGGCAGGAACTATCCAGAAAGGTAAACATATGTATATGTATATGTGTTTGCAGACTCAAGGTATTACTTAGAACTTGGTAATACAGTGAAAATAAAGCAATGCAGGTATCTAAAACTCATTGTTAAAATTTTGATGTACAGCAAAGCATGAACTAGAGTAGATGTGCTATAAAGCATGTAAAGCAGATAAATCCCAGGTCACTGAAAGTTTTCCTTCTTTTGAGAAAGCAAAAAAGGTATTATCTCTTCCTCGTGAGTAGGCTGTTACAAAAAATAGGGAAAGCTAAATCTGAGTTGACACGGTGTAAGCTAGAGATTCCTGAGCTGTGGCAGAACACCTTACTGCCATTTTTATTTCTTTAGAAATCATAATGGAAAGGAGAAAAGACTTTAGCCTTACCTTCAAAGTTATATTTAACATTTTGCTTTCTGTTTTGTGTTATTCTCATTTCTGTATTTTCAGAAATATGATTGGATTTGCTCCTGCCAAACTCCCCTTAAATATATTTGCCTGTAATACACCAGCATATAAATTTATCTTGGAACTTTTGTGGAAAATGTATTTTTGAACGTTTTATTCTAGAGTTCTGTCTTTATAATTAAGTATTAATGTACTTATTTTAAGCATGTGTTGAAGTTGTTTGTTTCATCATAGTTAAAGAATACATTCGCACAGTAGAGATTTCTAAATAAAAAAACACCTAAATTCAGACTTAGTAATCTAACCAATACTGATGCTAGGAACTCTGAGATGTTTACAGATTACAGATAATAGAGCATTATACTTACTTTGAGCTAGATAGATCTGCATACTCAGTTTCTGAAGAAGAATGTTATAAACTCACTCAGATCTGAATTCTGTCATGAAATCTCTCACATTTTCAAAATATGCAGCGAGAGCTGGTATGTCAGTTTTGAATTTCTTTTTGGAAATTTGGGGTAATAGTTTGTACACATGCTACTTAATTTTTGACAAAACTATATCATGTTGAACTGTTATACAAACATAATCAACAGATTATGAGGAGACGTAGTGCCACAGCACAAAGACCTGCTGCATAGTAATGTAAGTTAAATGTCAGTAAAGTAAAAAAAGACACAAGAGTTATATTAGTGATCCACATAACATCATGTGAGAATAATAGTAAAATTTCAGGAAATTAAAATATAAAATGAAAAAAAAAAAAAGTCCTCCAAGAATTTAGGTCAAATCTAGCCCTAGAAGAAATAGATGTAATGTTAGACATTTTATTGTCTACTGGCTGAAATTATGCCTTCTATCTTTCAGTTGCTCATAACTTTTTGCCTCGTTATAAACATTCCCAAATTGTCCTCCAGGGAAATGTGTGTTGAGGGGGAGGGAAGTCGATGCCAACAAGTACAAGTTTCTTCTACCACATACAAGTATTTTCTACATTATTCTTAGGTTTCTGAATAATTTTCTGAAATCTAGAATCTCCTTAAAACTACCAATGTTGAAGTTTGCACCAAAATAGGTTCATTCTTAGCATTTTGATTCATTAGAATTTGATTTACACATTGTTGAGGTCACTGGAAGGCAATCACAAAGGCTAATATTAGCCTAAGGTTAGTCTCTTAGTCTCCTCAACCTTTACAGTACACAGAGAGATTAGTTTCCTCCTGAGGTGAATCAAAATACCTAAAATTAGGTTCTTGTTTGGAACTGACTTCTAGAGAAGCTTTTTTCTCACAAGTGAGTAGAGAAAAATTCTATGGAAATAATTTTCCTTAGCCTAACTGCTAAACTTTTTAACTCTCCTTGATTCTTCTTCCTCCTCCTTTTCCTGTTAAAAGCACCTCTTATTCTGGGTGCATTTTAATATCACGTTAGGCAGGATTTCAATTTTTTTGTATATGTACAATTCTAAAAATTCCAATATTTCCTTGTACGTAATTATTTTATATTTTGGGGTCCTAGATTCAGCTGAACATGTGCTGTTGTTCTTCCATGGGTCCCAGAAGCATTTCTTTCTGTCTCCTTCTCTACACACCTCAGATGTCTGCAGGCTGATTCAGCTCACAAACCCAGCAGAAATACCAATTATATTTTTTTGTTGCTAGGTTCATACGTAAATACTTAAAACACTTAAAATACTTAATTGAACCAGCTCTCTTAGGAGCGAGCTTTGTTAGGGGGGGAGCTGAGTGAAACAGCAGGACCCAGGAGGGAAGGTGAGAAAGTGATTACCTTTTTCAGCAGTGGCAAAATACTACAGTCACTCTGTGACTACGGTCAGATGATCTGTTCCAGCTGCTGGAATAGTCCCTCTGACTTTGGTTAAGAAGTTACCATGTGAAGTTACCAACCCTAGGGACTCATTATTGCTCTGCCTATCCTCTCGGATTCTCTAGATTTCCCTTGGCCATTCCATATACATATTTGATAAGATAAGCAAGAGTAAAATGTAATGACGAAAACCTTTTTGAGAGAAGCTATTGTTCTGAAATATTTTTATTTTTGTATACTTAAGGTAAATTACACTTGTGTGCTGAAAGGTGGTAATGATTCAGATAGCACATCCCAAATTTTGTGAGAGAGAGAGAGCAGCTGCAGTCATCACCACAATGAGGTTTTGGGTGTTTTTTTTGAGCAAAATGCTGTTTTACAGTATGTATTGAATCACTGAACCCAGCCTGAACCCGTTCCTTCCATTCCTCCCTGCCTCCCAGTCACCTAGATACTGGCATCAGGAATGACCTCAGCCTATGAGAATTAACAAGTATAGGCCTTGATGCAGGACAATTCTATTTCCTTTCATAGCAGTCCATAGGATTAGCAGATCTTAAAAAAATCTATTAGTAACAAAAAAAAAAAAAGAAGAAATATCTCTGCAGTGTGGATACAACAGTCATAGTTGCTGCCGTGTCACATTACCCTGAGGACATTTATTGGGTCACACATACAGAACTAGCTTGCACGTCCCCCAAAATCTGCCTTCATAAAAATCAATAGGTGTTCTGGTAATGCAATTAACGTACATAAGCAAGGCATTACATACCTGAATAGATATGCTTTTCAGCCTTCCTTGTTTCAAGAAACTATAAGAACACTAGTATGTTGCTTGTGAATTGGAAGGATGCAACAGCAGCAAAAATATGTACTTCTAATTTCAGTGAGTAAAAATTACAGTAAAGCAATAATTTATGGAAGAAGAAACAGGTTTGTCTCAATCATTCTTGTAAAACTCATTCTATTCTGGGCACTTTCGTCACAGCCCATTGTTTTCCTTGTGGGGTCCAACACCCCCACCCTTCCCTGCAAGTTTCTATTCAGGAAACCTGTGGTTTGGTTAAGACAGGATTACCACCTAAATTTCATCTATATTAAAAAACCAGAGATGTATTTTACTGTTATGCCTAACTGGATTTTTTAAAAAAATATTTACTAATTCCAAAACCAAATTATATTGTAAATATCTTAATTGATATTGGAAATATCTTAATACAAATTGCTAAAACATGACCATTTAACCCCCCTCACATGTGTGGACAGAACAAATAAAATGTAATATTTTGCATGTTGATGAAAAATAAAATGGTATTTATATAAAAGAGGTATTTGTTAAATGTAAAGACATTAAGCAATAAGACTGTCAATTAATTAATAAATAATGAACTCTTAGAATAATTTTCCTCATGAAGTCAACAGTATGCTCTCCTGGCCCCTTTTTAGTAATTGAATATGAGTTAGTTTAAAAGTCAATGCATTTAAGATATGTTTGCTAATGTCAATAAGTGAGTGTTCTCTGGCCTTGTTCTACTGCTGTATAATTTACTGCAATTGTGCCGTGCTTCATTAGCTTCCATTTTATTATACGGGAAGGTGAAATTTATCATGAGCACACATTAAATGGTGTTATTTCAGCTTCCTGCAATGGGAAAAGTAATTATCGAAAAACGTGTCTGCAACCTTATGGCCAGTTGGAGGGATGCCACTAATGTTTGAAAACTAATGGTCTTGGGTGACACGTTGTTATGATGGGGGGGAAGGGGGTGATGGTGTGTCAGTCATTTATTCCCTGTGGTAGAAATTGCATATGGGGAAGGAAAGAAAGCATCACATGATTGGCATTTGTAAGTCTAACTTGTCTCATACTAACCAACTGGCTTTGCTTCCCTTTTGAGAGAAAAAAAACCAAAAAACAAACCCAGTGTTGATTTGGCCAAAGTGAATCTTTATTAGTTTAAGGAAGAAAAAGCCTAGATCCTGTGTCCTTTAAATAAATTTAGAGGGAGTGATTCGCCTTAAAGGAGAGTGTGGATATAAGACCAGAAAAAAGTTATTCTAGCATTATTTCACTTTCCATTTTAATTTAACTTTGACCAAAAAAAAAAAAAAAAAAAAAAAAAATTCTGCACTTGGAGTTTATTAATATATGTAGCTGTACATGTACATGCAACCTTTGATGCTGACACCACTGAAACTTGTATCATATTTCTAAGAGAGCAAAGGACAGTTATTAATAACATGTGCATGTTGTCTTGTCATAGATAATAATGGTAATAAAAGTATTAGCACAAAAGTCCTCCTTTGAAATTTCCACATAAGAAATCTACAGTCTCTCATGAACTTCACATTGAAGTTCTACACATGAAAGAACAGAAAATTGTCTGAGCCACCATTTACCCAAAACATCTGAAAGAATAATTCCTACAGTATATTCACTGAATAAATAGCAATTTCAGCACACAAGTTAGTATTAGCCTAGAAGTTCACATTTCTCTGTAGTACAGTCAGGAGGAGAATAAATCTTTAAAAATATAGGTCAGGGTGACCATTCATAAGTTAAATGTGTGAATGATGAACCAGAATAAAAAACAAATAATATTTGACAGAAGAATAGAGTGATATAAAACAAGCGATACAAAACATAACTGGTTTGAACAGTCAAAATAAAACATTCATGTTATTTTATGAAAATGCATGTTAACCTACAGATGAAGATGAACTGAACTAATTAGAGATGCGTAATCAAAAAAACTCACAAACAAGGCCCCCTAGTACTTTCCTAGAAATCATGCTTATAGTTAACAAAATATCTTATATCATATGTTATTTAGGAGCATTACAAAAAATAATTCATATTAGTGATTACATTGGTTTGGGACGGATTTACATTTTGTTAGAAATTGAGCTTTTTGCAAGTTAATGGAGCAGGAAATGCAGCGATCACAGCAGTAGGTCATCATGGTCATAAACTATTATATAGTTTGGAAAATAAATAATGTGCATTGTTTCTAAACACATAAGAAAATATATTTACTACATTGTGTCTGAATATTTCCAATATATATTAAAAGCAACTACAAGAAAGGAAATAATTAGAGGGAAAACCTGTGGGAGATACACAGCTAGTAAAGAAGAGAGTGGTTACACTGTATAAAATAAAATTTTAAAAGGGAGAAAGCAAAACCAATCCCATTATCCCCAAACTTATTAACACAGTGTGGGTTTTGTATTATTGACTAACAGAATTGCAACATATCAACCTCATTATAATCTACCACCTTGACAACTATCAATTCAGTTCTAGTCTCCTTGACAGAAATTATTCCTTCTTCAAACCAACTCAGAACACAGATGCTATCATCTTCCCAGCCTGGAGCTAGGAAGGATCTTTGTAAATGGTCAAACCCTCTTTGAACACCTTTCTGGCTTACCGTTTTCCTTAAAGTGCTGCTTCCATAACTTTTGCTCCCACTTCTGTTCACCTGTCACCGCTTATCAACCTACTCTAATTCCATGCTACTCACCCTATCAGTCTTAAATGTGTTTTGTTGGTTGTTCCTTACAACCAGCTTTGAATCAAATGGCATATATCGAAGTTTTTTTATAGAAAGAGCAGACTGATAGATGACAGAGAAGGAGCACCCAAAATCCTTTGCAGTATGAGCTGGAAAAAAGGTCTTATCAACACCTGTACTACTTCTGGCCGTCCAGTTTCCCTACAGCAGCTGCTAATGTAACTAACTGTGGAAAGTAATGATGTGCGTCAGCTCTCTTTAAAAATCTGTGAAAAACTTGGCCAAAGGATTTTGGCTAAATAGACAATTCAATCTCAGCACAGTAAGGTGCTTTGGTAAGGAGCAGCAGATAATTCTTTTCAAAATGAAGGAGTTAGTGGAAGATAAGCGTGCCAATACATCTTCATCCCTCCCAGTTTTGCTCATATGAGCCAGAAGGCTCCTAAGAGGTGCGTTCTTTACATCCATCTGAGAGACGGGGAGTCCCTCACTTCCATTAAAGCTGGGGACACAGAGACCTCGTGAGAACCTGCATCTGTCAGGTTCTCATCAGTCATAGAGGATATCACCAATTTTGTCAGAAGGTTCTGTGATCACTGGGAATTAAATTGCCGCAATTTGTATCATTCCCTTCTGTCCTGCCAACATCTATATCCTTAACATACTGAAGGAATGCTGGAGAAAATGAGTAGGAAGCAGCATGGAAAACCTCAAACCCACAGAGAACCAAACACTAACTTTTCTGTAAAAGAAGGATACCCCTCTTTCTCCATGTGCAGTCACTGCTCAGAAAGCTATGTGAATGGCTCTACAACTACATACAAGTTCTGGGAGAGTTCTGCAATGCACAAACAATTGTTCAAATATTTGAAAGTCATGTGTTTGAACTAAAAAAACCCTGCAACTTCACACTTTCTTTGGGACAAAGGGAAAGACTATGGAGGGGAATGTGGAACTGACAAGAAAGCGATTTCTTTTCTAATATAGGTAAACATTAACCTCCTTATTAAATGGACACTAAAAGCAATGTCAAATGGAATAGTCAGTTTTATTGTTTGCTAAATCTAGCAGTTTTGAGAAGCAATCTGACTGAAATATTTTAAAATAGTTAACCAAAACTCAAACACTGATTTCTCACACAGTTATAATGTCTTCTTTTGAAAATTTGCTTTCATTTTAGCTGCTCCATTTTTGACCAAATGACTGCATCAAAAGAGGGAGTATCTTGGGTTCACTGAAGAGTAAGGCAGAGGAAATTCTGTGTATGTTAGTTACATAGCTACTAGAAGCAACAGTAGGCTATTTTAAGCTTTTTAACTATCAACCGATTCTACTCACTCAACTTTAAATCTTAGTGCTTATGGTCTAGTTTATGCTGATGATGATCTTCACAATCAAGAAAATCAGATGACAACGGGTGTTATGTATGCAAGGATTTATACCATATCTGAGTCAGTGAAAATATCTGTGTAAGAACGACAGCAATAAAACTGCAAATAAGACCTATTAATAATAATGTTTTCACCCAAGACTCTCAGAGCACTTAAGGAGTAGTTAGTTATTATAAATGCTAATAAATATCACAGATAAATAGAAGACTTACCCAGCTAATGCAAAAATGTTTTTATTTTGAGTACTCCTGCAGTGTATGTTCCCTTATTTTCAGAACTGCCCTGATGGGAAATAATGTGTCACTAGTTGCATTTTATGGACAAGAAACCAGAGCACAGGGAGCTTTGGTAGAGCAAAGTTAAAACCCGTTAAGGATGTTGAACTGAGCTTAATGACAGGTATTTTGAAATCTCTTACATTGAACATACTGACAGATATTTGAGGAGGAATGAGAATTTGCATCAGGGCAATTGTTATCTCATGAGTGAAAGACAGTTTATCATGTTTTAAAAAAGAATGTAGAGAAGTTAAACAATGTACTACAGGGAAATCTTGGATGCTGACACAACAGAATTTTAAAAATAAAATAACATTTCCTCAGCAGACAGTGGTTAAACTTCTCCCAGCAAGGCAACCATAAGTTCAAGAAGACTGAAAATATGCAAACCAAGTAATTTCATTGCTCTAATAGTTCCATTTTAAGGGTAGCTTTTTCCCCTGTTAGATTATCTTTCCCTTTCCTGTGGTAAACCAGTGCAGGCTGTCAATTAGGCTCATAAATAATCTCATCCCAGAACTTCTGCTATTCAGTTAAGCTAATGACTTGATTGCAGTCAGCCCAAACCTCAAGTGGTTGTTCCCTTCTACAATCCTGGCAAAGCTTCAGGAATTCCTGACTATGTTAAATACGAATTTAACACGCTGCTTACCACAGATCAAGTGGAGTTACAAACATTGCAGCAGGTATGACACTGTAGCAGATCACTACTACAGGTTTTGTTTGCTTTTTTTTTTTTCAGTTCATAGTACATCAATACTACTGTGAAAACCTGAATTCAAACTGGAAGTATCCAATAATCTATCTCTTTCAAGACCAAAAAATATAATTATTAAAATACTGTATTGAATATAAATGGCTGGGTGGTAGTTTTAATGATCAAACTTAATTTTATAACTAATACATAAAAGGTAATAAAGACCTTACGGCAAAAAAGGAAAGCTTTTTCTTTACTGCTTACAAGTTGCTCATGAATACTACTGGGCAAATATATCTCTCTTTATGCTGAGAATGAAATAAATTAATTTCACACTTAAAAGCATGTAAAAACAGACTTTAACTCACTTAAATAGCAGGTAAGCAAAGAATCTCTCAATAGGCATATATTTTTAATCAGGAATCAGGAAATACATTTTAAGCAGGAAAAAAATAATAACCCTGCTTAGCTTGCCAGCTTTGGTTATTAGAGGTGGAAAACTTTTTTACCAAAGGCATTATAAATGGCACTGCTTACACACAGTGTTTAAATATCATGACACCTGTTCTAGTGACACCATATGTGTACAAGTTTACACCAAATTTGTATTGATTCCTGCTATTGATTCTACCACTTCTTACTGTCTTGTACATATCACATGTAAGTTCTGTGCTCCCTGTACCTCTTTTAACTACTAATATTTCTCTTCATCTTAAGAATCAGATCAAGTGTTTGAGCTGGATACATGCAATTGTTAAACACTGGCCAAACTCAGCAATTAATTTGTTCAAACATATTTTTGTATTATGAGAAAAAAACCTGAAAAGATTTATACTCCAGTATGCATAGCATTTATGTGAAAGAGATAACTAGTTCTTGACTAAACTATCAACAATACAACACTGTTCCAGCTGTAATTTGCAATTCATCATCAAGTTCCCTTTAAATGTTATTTTGGGCCTGAACTCATTTGAATACCAAAAGAAACAGTTCCCTGTAATATTTGGACATCCTTTCTGAGGAGTGAATGAAAAAATAGTTTTTTCATGCCTGAGAAACATGACATATAATGAATGACATGCTGGCACCAGAGTATGAGTTTTAAAAGTGCCAGAGTTTGTATATTTTTTTTTAGATATACCTAATTAAATAAGTCTCTTGAGACAGAATATCGTTGCATCAGCAACACTAATTTTCTGTGTTTATAATTTTTTAACTGTAGGAAAATTCAGTATTATCTTACCTTTTTAAAACTAATGGTAAAATGCAGCCTTAACTGACTCAAACTGAACAAAAATTTCATAAGCAGGAACCTGAAGGTCACGAATGAATGCCACAGTGATTGTACCCTACCAGTTCCTTCACAGCACTTTTCCTAATATATTGGAAATACTTCCACTGAGGTGCTCACTGGGTTGCTAAGCACAATTCCAATCTGTAAACATTCTGCATACAGTAATTTGCATTAGTTCCACATAATGTACAGCAGAATTAATAGAGTGGATAGCGTCTGTACATCTGTTAGCTATTAGTCTTTACTCTAATTCATTAGCGCTTTATCATTTACCTGAGCAGACCATCAAAAACAGGAAAAGGAGACCTTGGCTCATGTCATCTGTAGGATAGAACAGCCGGGAATATTAAATTCTCTTGTGTATGTCCAGCTACTTTATATGAACAACGACCTCACAAATTTTGGTACAAGACTTTGAAATTACTTCCACGAACTAAAAATTCAAAAATTATCTAGGTCTAATCCGTGCAGCTGCTGTGTAACTATGCTAAATATCATTATAGCCAGTTTAAATTAACATATGCTTAGGATCTTTCTGATATAACTACCTGAATTGCATTCCTTTAGGTTGCCTTCAAATTTTGGCCAAATTCAGAGCTGACATATATTGCTATTAGAATGATACAATGCATCTACACAATCCAGTTGATTGCTCTGCTTATTTTTCTCTGATGAGTATAAGTCATAGGTTTAAACTTAACTGATAACATTCCTTATGGTTCAACATCATCCTCCATTATATATCTGTCTCTCGGGTAATGAAATTTAGATGGAATGTAAAGACTTTCCTCTGATTTGAAAACATGCTGAAAAATGTTATTTCACAAACAGTGAAAAAAATTGCGCTCTATATAGTACTGTATATTGCATACACCAATTTCAAACCACCTCTCCACCCTCCAGATTTGATGGTTAACTCCTTTGGCAAATAATCCCACTGTCCATCTCAAAAGTGAGGGTATCACAGAGACTTTTAAATATTTATGCCAGTATTATTTTGGTGTGAATTCTACTTATCCTTATGTAAAGACTCTGAGTCTTGTTGGAATTTCATTGACCTGAAGAGTTTTCCTGAACTGTACTAAGTTCTCTTAGACGGGGGAAACTCAGGATTGTCACTATATATCTTATTAAAACAGGTAATGACTGTGGGAAGAGGCTTTCAACAAAGAAAGTGTATATTTGATTAATGGACAAGAAAATTGGTGATTAGTCCTTCTTGGAACTTTAGAGCTAAATCTGTTTGGACTGATATATTCTGTGAGGAAGCACACATCTTTGGTATATCTCTTGGCTACAGACATGAAAACAGATCCAGGTGGCGTAATAATACAGTTTTAGAGTATTCCACCAGTACTCTGAAACTATGAAGAAATGGCTTATGCACTAAAAATTAACAAAACCTAAAAAATAATAATTCCAATATACCTGAATTCTTGGCCTGAAATAAAGGAATATTTTTCACATAGGCCAATATTGCAGATAACTACACGAACAATCATGACAATTCTCAGGAAGGTGATGCTATCAAATACTTATCTACATAGATCGGCGTTACTTAGCCGTGTTGTGCTAGACAGTTGGTGGTGCATAGTAGCTGCATGGAAAGGAATAGCGCATTTTAATTCACAGTGAGTAATTTATTGCAGGCATAGAGGAATTTTCTCAAAACTACATGTTCACTATAAACTGGGATATAGCTCATGTTGTTTTATATCACTGGTCCCTCTGTGAAAGAGTGTGCAGTGTAAGATGCAAACTTTAGGAAAATTAGCTGGGTGTCATTGCAATTCCTCAATATGATTAGAATTCAAAAACTGCAACAAATTGTCTTCCAATTCAATTTTTTATGCTTACAAGGTACATGAACAAAACAGTAGTCTATGCTACAAAATTGATAATTCTGAATGTCTAGTTAGGTGGACATTGCAGTAACACTTGATATTTCACTATGAAGCTGCTCGTCTGCAAGCCAGTGTACTTCTCTGCAACTTTTGCCACAGTTTTTATTTGAACACATAGTCTTGTGTTTGAAGTTGTCTCAGCAGACAGAAAAGAAAGTGGGAAGAAAGAAGAAAATATGGAAGAAAAGGGCACGGAAGGCTGACTATTACAAGATAGTGATAGAGAAGATAAGTTGTCTTTCTGAAAAGGAAAAACAGTGCCTAGGACTGGGAAATAACGAACAGAACTTTAAAAGCTCATATGCCAGCTCATGCTTCAGTGATTTTCTCCATAGCAATGCATTCTGAACATTTTAAAGGCTGAAAGGCTAGCTGGCAGTAAAGATGAGACACAGTCCACTTCAGAGAGATCTTGGCTGATTTTATACGTTGGATACCACACATTGGAAAAGGCTTTTTGACTACTGAGTTATTGTTAGTCCTGAAGTCTGTGCTTTTTTTAATCTCTGCAGTAGCTTTCAAAGGAAAGTGCAGGTTGATGCTTATGCTCTGTGGCAAAATCCTATTTATTCCTTCATAGTTTAGAGGTTTGATCTTTGTTCTTGGATTTCCTGTGATTCATTATCATACTTTGGTTTTAATGTGGTATTGCAACTGCAATTCCAGTTATAACCAGGTTTAGCTATGCCTTTATCATGACTAGAAAATGTCTCTGTTATAATTTCTTATCTGCAGGGCTTCTGGACTCTTTACTCTTCTGAGGGCAAATAAATTTAAGACTTCTGCATAGGTCCAGCTGAAAAGATATCAAAGCATAGTATAGGACTAGAACAAAGTCCTAGCTACACTGGCTCCAGGCACAAGCAAGTGCAAATATGCCAAGCCTTGCTGCCAACTTTAAAAAAGGTGGGTGACATTCAATCAGCTGCATCCCAAGTAAATACAAACCACTCAGATAAAGATAATAAACACACCAGACCACAGTAATAAACATCTTCTAAGGACAAGAAGTAGTATGGCAGAAAGAACCAAGATTTGACAAATTTACACTTAAGACTAGAATCCTTGGAAAAGCATGTGCGGGGACCAAATCTCAGTAGCATAAGCAATGCTATTTCTTATTATTCTTTATGTGTTTTCTACAACTTCAGTTATCACTCAGAATCTCCATCGTGTAAACACAGGTAAAAAAATCATTCCTGTGTCAAAAACCAAATTATATAGGGTGGTGGACAGAAAGCAAAAGGCTAAATATTCACCATGGATGCACATGTCATTTAACTGTGAAAATATCTTCTGACAGCAGAGACAATGCTGATTTCTATCTGAGTGTTACTTTAGGTTGACTTTATATTAATTTTTATATAGATCACAGACAATCTTTTCAAACTCTGCTCATTATACAATCTACTTCTGCTTTGGATCTGAATTTCATTCTGTATCATGTTTTGCCGATACAGTCTGGTCACAACTGAAATGTTGAACTGCAAAATTAAGACGATTCTAAATTTTTAGGGTATCCTTAAAACTTCTCCCAGAATATATTGGATCATTTGGAGTTTGTTCCATTTGCTATTATTTTTAATTGTTTTGCATTATTGAGAAACAGCTGGGGTAGCAAAACCCTTTGATCCTGATAGGTGCTAAGCTCCTACTGATGTCAGCAGGAGATACATGGGATCAGCGCTCCTCAGGTTTCACCCTACAGTCTTTACCGGGTTGACAAACATAGCCAAAGCCTGTGGGAGGAGGAAACCTTTGCAAATCTCTGCAGTCTCAAATGTTACAGCAATGACAGTCTCCAGTAATTACAGAGCTAACTTCTCTGAAGAAGATCAAAATGAAAATTGTGGTTTTGTTATAAGCTGCATGAAGCTCAAACAAATTCCTTTGTAGTATAAAAACAAACTGCTGCTAACAGCCCACAACGTTAACAGAAATTATCTTTGTACTGTCAATCAACAGAGAAATGTTATCAAAACCTAACATAAAAGATGTGTAAACACTACCTTCTACAACCATTCTGTAAAAACTCTAGGATATTTTTTTCACCTTGCTGATCTCTTGGATCCAAAAAGAAATTTAATTAAACATAAAATCCATTTGCTTTTAAAGAAGAAAGAAATAAAATCTGAAGGCATATAAACCAAGAGGTATCAGAGAGGACAATAATTGCTGGCGCTAGTTAGTTTCTGTGAATTAAATGGCTAATGTACAGATCAAAACATATCTAACAAACTGTTCAATGTAACAGTATCAATTTTATGCTATGATTTCTACAGAGATTTGGTTTTCAAGACACAGCAGACTATCATGGAGAATTTGTGGCCTTCCATTGGTTTAATTTATGGTGTGTTATTTATTTATTTATTAAAAATAATAGCATCATTTTGAGGAATCAATGCAGTAACTGTGACAATAACATACAGTATTCTCTCCTGTGTTTGACATGACACTGGAAATTCTTGGCTTTTCTCTTGCATGAAGTTGTAATTCTATCAACATAATATATATTTTTGTTTTCTTGCTCTTAGTAAAAAAAAGTTAAAATGACTAATAAAAGTACCATCTCAACCAGGCATTGTACTTATTACTTTCTGGAGCCAGCTTTTTGAGGAGACAGCCGTGACCAAATATTTGTAACATGGTGTCATGTTCTAGGTTCCTGTATAATGATGCTTAAGGTTCTTGAATTTTGACTAGATGCTATACTATGAAGCACTACTAAAAATACATTCTGCTCCTTTCACAGGCAGAGGCTTCAAAAATGCTCCCTTCTTGATTTTCTGGGCAACATAAACAGTCCTCGGACAAAGACTTAAACTTTTTGTTGCTATGTTCCCTGATAAAAGGGTTTATTTAATACTAATAGATACTTTAAAGATCATATTGGCTTGTTAATGTGAAAACTTACCCTTTTAGAATCTAAATAAGCTATTTTATAAATAAATATTATAATAGAAATAAGGATAGAGAAGGGGCTGTTCACTTGTTCAAATCCCCTCAGCAGCATAACCAGCCCTCTACCGTGTTTTCTAGTTTATCTCCTCTAGTTTTGGAAGTCCTAAGTGACTCTTCCTTCTAGAGATTTTTCTGCAAACTGAAATATCAGAACATCAGGGACTATTTCCCTAATTTCAGTCAGACACATGCCTTTTTAAATTTCATCATAGAATCATAGAATTGTTAGAGTTGGAAGGAACCTTAAAGATCATCTAGTTCCAACCCCGGTTCCATGGGCAGAGACACCTCCCACTTGACCTGGCTGCTCAAAGTCCCATCCAACCTGGCCTTGCACACTTCCAGAGATAGGGCATCCACAAGTTCTCTGCAAAACCTGTTCCAGTGCTTCACCACCCTCAGAGCAGAGAATTTCTTCCTAATATCTAATTGAAATCTCCTCTCTTTCTGTTCAAAACCATTACCCCTTGTCCTATCACTACACTGCCTGATAAAGAGTCCCTCCCCATCTTTCCTGTAGGTCCCCTTTAAGTACTGAAAGGCTGCTATAAGGTGTCCCTGGAGACTTCTCTTCTCCAACCTGAACAACTCCAACTCTCTCAGCCCGTCTTCACAGAAAATGTACTCCAGCCCTCTGATCATCCTTATGGCCCTCCTCCAGACCCGCTCCAACAGGTCCATGCCCTTCTTATGTTGGGGGCCCCAGGGCTGGATGTACTAGTCCAGGTGGGGTTTCATGAGAGTGGAGTAGAGAGCCAGAATCACCTCCCTCGACCTTCTGCCCCCCCCCAAAAATATTCCAAAAGCAGTGGCACCAGATCATACATGAGAGACTAAGACTCTCTTAGCTTCTCAGAGGCCTTGGCTACGCAAGTTGACTCAGCAATTTTTGTCATCTACAGTGCATTGCAAACTTATTTGTTATCCACCATGACCCAGTTTGTTTTAATCATTGCTGGTTTTGGACTATTCCCCACTGACACTAATTGCAGAAAGGCAGCTGGACAGAAATGAAAATACGTAAAACTGCA
This sequence comes from Chionis minor, assembly GCA_013398295.1. Taxonomy (NCBI): domain Eukaryota; kingdom Metazoa; phylum Chordata; class Aves; order Charadriiformes; family Chionidae; genus Chionis; species Chionis minor. Next base: position 277,226 of record VZSF01010831.1, on the reverse strand, counting down.
ACAACTTTCCTTCTGTCATCAAGTCTGAAGGGCGCTACTAGAACTGAAAAATTAGAAGTACCAGTCTGGGACCATGTGTGAACAGAGTACCAGAAGATGCATTACTTCAGTGCTTTTCCATAGCTGCTTCTACCGGCTGGCATCTGATTAAGCCCTAACTACAGTTATTGCTGCCTTTCCCATGTGCAGGCACATAACAGCAGATATCCCAACTGCTCTTTCTCTGAAATGTCACCTTTTTACTACTGCCATGGTACAGTTATTGCTGGCAGTGCAGCAAAACAAAATTTGCACTTTGTGCTGGTTGTAACTTGGCCTCATACACACTACAAACTGTAATTGAAAATTAATATCCCACATCCTGAATTTCACATTATATACCAGCCTGTATTGAATAAGTAATGTTTACCTTCCATTCTCTAAGTGACTGATTGCAAGGGACTATTTTTGTGACTAAGGATCACCAATGTAAAAAAAGATTATTGGCTCAGGTCTATTGTACTTGTGTCAGGATTAGTCATCAACAAAACACGGAGGCAGAAATAGCAATACGAAATCACGTATCCAGAGAACTAGCTCTGCATTTGATTATTTGTGTGTTCTAAATGGCTACATAGAATATGGTGTTTAGCTATGAACAGAAATCAAATTGGACAATGTAGTTGTGTTTTTTGCCCTAAAGAATGCTACTTGCTTTCAGTAAAACATCAAGTGTGAGGCATCTTCAAAAAGAGCAACATAAAATAATCTGTGGTACACACTGACCGGGTGTAGCTTCATCAACATGAGACATTGGCAAGAAACTGTACAAGAAGCACAGATCAAAGACAGGAAGAGAAATTATAGCAGGTAAGGGAAACTATAAAAATATTTTCAAAATAGTTCATAGATATTGAACTTAGGAAAACTGTACTTTCTGAATGGACTTTTTAATTCTGAACAATAGAATAAAACTATTTGAAAACCAGCAATTAGAGTTGGTTGACCACAACTTTCATTTCCCAACATTATAATAACTTCATTAGCAGAACAGGGTGACAGAGGCAGGCTAGTTCCTGTTTTTTACAATATATTGGACTTTAAAACTCTGTTTCAGTCATCCAGAAATGAGCTATATATTTATATTGAATTCACTGAACAGATTCAAGTGAAACATTTCAGTACAGCGTAACAGCATGGCAAAAGTGATGTCCCCTTTTTTCAAACTAGCTCAGTAGCTAGGTACCCTTCCTTAGGTCATTGAAGATCACTTCCAGTTCTCAATGAACTGTCACTGAACCATCTGTGAACTCACACTGATCATCTTTCAGTAGAGTTACATTCGAGTAGGAGAAGCTCCAAATCTATTATTTAAGTAATTTGCATGGATTTGGTACTAACACATCAGTGAAGAGATTGCAGAATAGACAGAGAGCAAGACACTTTTCAGTGTAACCTTTAAGCTCAGATCACCTTTCTTTTCCTTGTAACGTGCTGGCTCAGAATAAAGGAGAGAACTGATCCCGAGTTTCCATGCCATAATGAGCAGCAACTGTTAGAGAACAGTTTGGTAATCACAGTAATTCCTTGTACCCCCTGTCTGGCAAGGATGCTTAGGAAAAGTCCATAGCTTCCATTACTTTGCTTTTGTTCGTACTATCATACATTGAAATGAAACATGTTGACCTGATTAAACCAGTACATAACTCATACTCAAATACATTTTTTTCTTTTTTTTCTTCATTTTTTCATTGAGTCAAAAATGATTTTTTTGTACTTCTTTAGTAATGACTACTATAAGTGTGTCAGATCTAGCCTAAAATAGTTTTTTATTAATTAGCACAAAAAATCCTAATAAAAAAAATTCTAATCTCATCAAGATTTTAGCATATCTTTGAAAGCAGCACTTTAAATGTACTGAATTGTTCTCCCAAACAATAACATTTCCTTTTTAAAAGTCAGAAGCCAGGAATTGTCGTTAGGCAATTATTCACTGTACCAAAAGAACAACAACAAAAAAACCCCAGAAAATATTATATCTGGGTGCATGGTTTCATTCAAGTGAACAGACTCTATGTCTTCAACTTAAGCTTGTACACAAATGTTTGGAAAAAACTTTAAAAACTCATTTTCATTAGCTATTATGTTTATGACTGCTTATATAAGAGATTATTACAAGGATAACTTATCTTTTCAAACAATTTCATTCCAAATTACAGAATTTGACTTTTTCTCTGGGGAAACAAAGGACTATTCCTCTCTACAGAGGAAGCTCCTAATCTAGATAGAGAATGCCTGCAAATGTACCTCTTGAGAATATCGCTGTCCAAGTCAAATGGCTTCAATTTCTTCATGTATTGAGCTAAAGAACTTGGAGATTCTATGATAAGGAATCTTTTTAGAAATATAACCTATTAGTACATGAAAAAAGAAGATAAACATAAGGAACAAATCCTGACATTCCACATCAGTAAATGCAAGCTAAACCAAGAGAACTGTTAAATTATAATCCTAGCCATTGCTTTGATCTGACTGCCGGCACGGCCCCAAGAGCTGGCACTGGGAATGTCATTGGAATGAATAGCTGGTGTCTGGGACAGAGGGCAGGTGGTAGTAAAGGACTTCCCTTTTTGGAAGCAGTCCATATTTATGCTAGACATTAACTATTGGGTAACCACAAGCCTATTTATAAAATGTACAAAACTAGCCCATAAAATCCTTCCGGAGCTGACCTGATCGCTCCTGCGTACAGCACAGATTTGTTGTCTGTGTCCATTAAAGAACACGTGACCCTACAGGATTACCAGAGTAAGAAACAGAATAAAAGTTTGACTCTGTGAGCCATTTAGAAGGAGAAATTGCGGTACTTTACAATGATATTAAAACTGCAAATGACAATGACAAGGAATTCGAACTGATGTCAATGTTTTTCAAAGCTTTTTTGGTGCTCTGACAAAAGATACTGTAATACCAGGTTATCCCATAATATTGAAACTTCTGAAAATAACAGCAGAAGTTGTAATTTGAGATTTCTGTTCTTTACTGAAGAAGTAAAATGAAAACATACTTGTGAAAATTTCTCTTTAGATTTCTTTTTTAAAAACACCCTTTCCTGTCAAGCACAACACAGACACACCTGCAACTCTTTGGTTAACACTCTGGACAAACAAAGCCTAGGCCAATCACATTTCTAAATATGGAAAAGAAAAAGGCCTTAAGGAAATATGAGAAAGAGTATGACTTGTTTTGTTTTGTTTTGCTTTTCCTACAAACAAGATGCTCTATTTTTACATTAAAACTTCACCTGAGAAACTCAAACACAGAGGTACAAACCAAGATATTATAAAGCAGAAGCTTTCAATATGGCAGAGCTAATTTGATAAAATGTTGTTGGTTTTTTTTTTTCTGAAATTGCACAGACAGCCTTTGAACGCTTAAATTTGCGTAGGAAATATTGCAACTGTCCTCAGTGAAATATGCTTGAGTATAAAAAGTTAGCCACATATGCAACCATGTAAGGAGGGTATTTTACAGGAATTCGTTAGTAATATCTACAGTGGCAAATAAAATCACTTGGTTATGCACACACAGTGCAGTGGAACCCTACTGAGAGACCCCTAGGTCAGCACCCAGTGATTCAGCTATGCTCGTCTTGATCCAAGTTGCTACCTCTGCTTGTCCCTGAACTGTGTTGCCCTTCCAGCTTGCTTGGCCATTGCTAAGGTATCTCAGCGTGCCGCTGCAGTGCAGACACTTCCCAATTATTCGCCAGAAGACAGCGTGGAACTATGAGGCCAGTAGCTGTGATACTGGTAATGGCTGTACAGACCGTAGCTAGCAAATGTTAATCTATAGGTGTCTGAGTTATTCAGTCATTCATATCTGCACACATGTTTACGCACACTGTATAAAGAAAGAGGTTGATAACAGCAAGCTGAGATTATATTATGATAGAAATTTCTACTGAGGTAAAGTTAGGAAGACTATTTTATTCTGAACCAGTGTTGCTTATTAAATCACTAAATTTCTTCTCTAAAAATATTTAACAGCCTTTTGTTTAACTGAAAGTGAAAAACAACGACAAAAATGTCACAGTGTGTAAGCTATGTTCACTTTAACTCTTGGCTATCTTGACAGCTTAAATTCTTTGGGTCAAATTTACTTTAGAACAAGAGGAAACGATTCCCTTTGAAATCAGTAAGTATTGTGTGCTTCTTCCTTAGATATAAATTTACCTTTCTTATCAAAAAACTTTTGTCAATGAGGAATATACCCTGCCCTACTTATTTGCCCAGTAAGCGTTACATGAATAAATGCAGTTTCATGTTACTTGAGCAGTAAAAAAAATCTTAAAATAATGCATGAAAATACTTAGGTGAAAAAATCCTCTAATGTGAAGATGATAAAGCCAATACGGTGACATTCCCATAGCCAAAATCATACAATAAGACATTCCTAGGAGATCAATCAAAGCTTGAGTATGTGACTTTTGCAAACCTAGTCTGGAACACTTTTGCAGTCAGCACCAGATATGTTAAAATACATACTGAAGCTTCACATATCTGGCCCAAAACTACAAAGTATCAAAACAAATATTTTTCTGCATTTCATTGTAAACATTCATATTTTATTTTAGTTAGTCCCAACAAGAAAACAGCTTATCACAACAATAATCAGCTGAGGAAGAAGAATTTTACTCCATTGACATGCAAAATGATATGCCGTGGAAAAGTATTATTAGAAATATGTTGCCTGGTAAGAAAGAAATTAAAATAGTACAGCAACAATAAGGCAATGACAATGAAAGGTGGAGGCACTCTTGCTTTAAAGACATACTGTGGATTGACTCCTGAAAGCCCAAGTTAATATTTACTAACTCTAAGCACATTCAATAGCTAGAGATTTTTTTTCTTTTAGTGGGGCCACTGCTCCTTTTGTTTGAAGACAGAACAAAGCTGTGAATAATGCCTAAGAGCAAAACTAAACCAGAAGTAAATGACTTTTTTAATGTGAGACCTTCAACCTCAATTCCAGTTCCCCAGAGGCCATCTTTGACTCCTTCTCATGTAATGCTCTCACAGATGTCAACTGGGGATAAAGATACTTCCACAAAGAAACAGATGAAGAAACTGCTGCAGAGAAAGGTGAGCTTACAAGTTTCTTTTGACACTGGTGAAGCGAAGTTAGGGCAGTGTCATTCAGAATGGCAAATTTAAATAAATGCATGATAGGAGGTTAACAGTAACTACAGATAGCAGGGGCAAACTACATAGCTGTTCAATGAGTCAGTGAAAGCTACAGCTCAGCTAAAGTAGTGCTCAAATTAATTAATTTCGCGTGTTCTGTGACACTTGCTGAATTGTTCAAAATGCATTTATTAGTGTATTGTGTTACTGGACCATTCTGAAGACTCGTTCTGACCCAGTAAAAAAAAAAAAAACAATACTAGAAAAGAGCCATTTCACATGGATAAATTACTGTTCCTCTCTGTATCATAAGGGAGTCAGGGGGCAAAGGAAAAAAAATCAGACTTTTTATTGTATTAGTGATGGATGCAAGCAGTGTGAGTGTTAAGATTACTAGGAGTTAAGAAGGAACATCCCAAGAAAGGAATGAAATTAACCTCTTCCTTGATATGGACTGAGTATTTGAGATTAATTATTATTAACATTTGATTCCTCTTCGAGAGTAAGATTTCCACTTGTTTTAATGTGCATTGTGTTTGAATTGAAACTTGTTTGACATCCATTGTGATATTTCATAATAGCAGAAAGGTTTTGCATGAGTTTACAATATGTATAGCTATTTTTCAAGTAAATTATTTATATTTCAGTTTAATACAGCACTGCTTTCCTCCATCTCTACACTCCCTCAAAAGTTAGAACTGGAATTTTCAATTTCACAGCTTAATATGAATTTTAAAACTTATGTTTATTGACATGGTATATTTTTTTATTCGTTTATTATGTCAGTTTAGATCTTTGTATCTACGTTGTTCATTGCATATCTAAGCATTCGTATGTTTGAGAGACCTTCTCATCTGTGGCTTTTGAAATGCATTCCCTCACTGTTTTACTCTGACCGCATTAGGTGCCCTTTGGTCATGAAATAGCCAACAAGGCCTCTGAGATAGGCTTAGTTAATGACATATGAATACAGCAAATTAAAAGAAATTTAAAAATGCTAGGGATATCATGTCTTATTAGAGCAGTGATTAGATATTTGCTGGTTCAACTTCAGTTATGGAAGATAACTGAATGTATGGAGCTTTCGTAATTTGTCAAGATTTAGAATAGATCTCAGCATAACACAAACATGTACTTGCATACCATTCATTTATCGAAGCAAAGACTACATACAAATAAAATGCATACCATAGGGATGTAATTATAAGTGCAACTGTTGAACAAAATATTAGTATTTTGAAAGTGTGTGGCAGTCTTACATAAATTAACTTTCCCATGGAAAGCTCTTCTACTATTAGTTCAAAATGTAATGTTAGCATTATTTAAAGCCACTTAACTTTATTTACAAGAATCTAATAGAAAACTCTTACCTAAAACAACGTTAATAGTTACAAATCTCCTTATCAATTGTTCTGTTAAATGCATCTTTCATTATTTATCACTTTCATTAACTTCACCAAAACTATTGTTACAAGGGAAGGATATCAAATAATTTATACAATATTTATTCCACTGCCTTATCTAGTAACTGAACTTGCAAAGTGTTTGTGTATGGATTAGGCCAGACTCTTGTTTTTATTAGCTGCACAAAAACAAGCCTGCCTTTCACATCTGCTTCTTCACAATTAAAAAAAAGTCTTATGTCAAGTAATATAGGTTGTTTGTATACATGTTAAACCTTGTCATGAAAAAATATACTTCTTTAAAGTGGAAAGGTAACATCTCTCTTTCTTATCCTCTTGTAGCACAAAATACATATTGAAAGATGATAATTCAAGTGGTTTGACATTAAGTTTATCAAAGAAATAAAAAAATCAAAGTATATTTTCCCATATTTTTTAAAATAATATTTGAAATACTTGATTTGTTCCTCATAAATCAGATATTCACTGCATCATAAGGCAGTGTACAGAGGCCTTTTGCTTTTGTGCAGATTTGTTTCTGTACAGCTTTATCTTAGTTCAGGAAGCACTTATAGAGCCCAGGATGATATTAAATACAGCACAGCATATATAAATTTATTATGCTCTTATTATGTCTCAGTCATGGTATTTATTATTTGCTATACTAATATATAATATGAAATCACATTCAATAGATGCTTACTATCCATGATAGATCCTCAATATTATTATTTTTTAATAATTATTTTTCTTCCTTAATCAATCCTGTAGAAGTGGAATCCAGAAAGGTTTTCACTTATCTGTGTATGTACTAAAGTCTAAATTCATATTCAGCCGTACAAGACAAACAGATTCTAGACTAAAATGTCTATCTCACAGTTACAAAAAAAAAAAAATTATATCTGGATCCTCAGGAAATAATAGGTTTGAGACAATGTTAATTCTAGAGGTAAATTAGATTGCTATCACAAACACAGAGTTTGTCATAAATTACTACTGTCTTTTAAATTGTGCTCATATTTAAAGTCATGATGTCAGAAAAAAATGCAGAAGGTGGAGGAAACATTGTTGTAAGAACATTCACGAAAAAAGTTACTCCAATATGTCATTACAAAGCTAACAGCTGTGTTGATGAAATCACAATTCCTTTTGATGACATCCATATGGAATGTAGAGCTTTGTCACCACCCTTCAGTAAAAGCTGTGATCTGATTTTCTACATGTAATTGTATTAGGCAATTGCCAATTCTGTTTGATATTGTATTCCAAAATAAAAATGTTATGCAGCATAGATCTATGTGAAATCCCGAGTTACATTTGGTGTTAAATACATTGTGGTGGGCCTTGTTCCTGACATAAAGAAAATTGTCTGAGTCACAAAGATCATGGATTTATGGAATCATAGAGGGATTCAAGTTGAAAAAGACATGAGGAGGTTTCTCATCCAGCCTCCTGCTCAAAGCAGGGTCAGGTATGAGACTGGATCACTCTGCTCAGGTCTTTGTCCAGTTAGGTCTCGAAAACCTCCAAGAATGGAGACAATTGCTCTCTGGGCAATTTGCTCCAGTGCCTGGCTGTTTCATTTATGGCTTCGTATAGAAGTTTACGTGAGAAATTGTCTTTCTCAAATTTTCTCAAATTGACTTGAATTTTCTGCTCAGTAACTATTAAGAATGTTCTAATTTTTATTTTTATTGTACTTGTCTTGGGGTTTTGTTTGTTTTTTGAGTGCAAAGTCATGACAACTTCGGGAGTATCTTAAGAGAGCAATTCTGCTTCCTTTATACTTCTCATAGATCTTGTGATCTCTTAATCCTTTTAAGAATTCCACTTTGTGATTCTTCAAGTTTGGAAATGGCCCTTTTGCATCACAAGAGAAAAAATTTGAAATTGTGAAGGTACCCATTGCACAGGGAATTTCAGTGAACCGAAACTACACAATATTTTCAGAAGACCTCAATATTCCAGTCATTGTCACTTACAGAAACAGCATATCCTTTTCCCACACTGTGAGTGATGAAATGCCCTTGATGCCCTGCCATGAAGATAATGGACATTATGATACAGTCAATTCTTATAAGCAAGGTGCATAAATAAAATTATAGGCAAGTCATACTAGGCAGCCATAATCATTGTTTCTGACTTAATTAATCTGTAGATCAGTATATTGCATACTTAGTGTAGACAATAACTGGAAAAAAGTCTCGGATGTTGCTTCCTCCCCATGAATGTGTAACTGCATTTTGAAATACTAAGAAAAGTCAAGGGGAAAAAAGGGGGGGCTGAGAGAATCAGGAAAGACTAAGGAAAAACTACAGATCATTTTAATACAGGGGTTAAATGTGGAACATCATATGTATCAAAACAGAATCACATATATAACAACTTGCTGCACATCCAATATTTAATTCAAAATGTCTTATTTGCGTCTGTCTTTGCTAGCTATTTCTTGCTGTCATTTATATGAAAACAAGGTGAATAAATGCGCTTTATGTTTAAGGTGAAGAGTTCATTTGATATCATAAAACTGTGCAGGGAACAAATAGATGCGGGACAGGCCCCGGGTCACTGCTGTATCCAGCTGCCAGTGGACCCTGTTACCGCCTTTTGCCTGCTGTGTTTGGATCCTGTGTGGGACTGTGCCCCACTGGTGAGAGTCACCAGCCTGTGCTGGAGTCACCCTTGGCTCCTGCCCTGTCCTCCTTCATGGAGCTGCACTGCTCCTGCTGCTCCCTGATGGCAATATGGATCCAAAATCGGTCAGTACCGCCAGCAGGACTGATACCCCTCCAGGTCATGGAAGGGCAGGGTGGAGAAGCCAGCCCTCTAGTTAAACCTGCACATGAGCCAGAGCAAATTTTCCATCTCTCATCCTAAGCAGCTCTGTTGTAATAATATGATTTGTTTGTTTGTTTGTTTGTTTATTTTTAAATGGGATTCACAGGCTGCTCAACTAAAAGACAGAAGATGCTGAGCATCTTCTAAGAACTGTTTTTTAATGAAGCTTACAATGTTGAGGCTTTTGGTCTGTAAAAGCAGTATTCAGTAATAGAAAAACCTAAAAAAACCCAACCAAAACAAAGCCCTAGAAAGTACCCACTTGCAAAATACCTGGATGGTGGAGTGTTTGTCATAGCCCAGCTCCACCCAGCGTGACTTTAAACACCTCACAAGTTTTGAATTCCCTGATAACAGAGCATTCAAGCGTTGACTGCACAGCTCTCCCATAAGATCTGCCACTGTTGCTCTTTCAGCGTCACGTATCGGTGGGAAGTTCAGTGTGGAGAGGTCACAAGATGTTTTGTCATGCACCTCAGCTGGCTTTGGTCTCAGAAGCTGGAGACGCCATGGCAGCAGGAATGCGAGACCCAGCCTATGCAAGCATTCCCTTCATTGCTTGCATGACTAGAGCAGCACCCTGTGATAGCAGCGAATGTTAAGAGACTATAAATATGGCAAAAATTCAGAGAGTAGACAGGCTTCTGAGGCTGCCTCAGGATTTGGATGATTATTTAAATGTTATTGAGAAGGCCTGAAAATTAAAGCAACAACGGCTTTTTCATTGGAGAATCAAGGAATAACAGACAAAATTAATTTTGTATTTAATTTCAGAGTACCTACTGAATAAATGGCAAAACTGACTATTTTTATACGTACAGTGGCATACTGCTACCCTTAAAGTCTACAAATGTAAATAGAAATTTCCTGCATTGCTGCTTCAGCTTACTGCTTTGTCAAAAACACCTGCCTCTTTCTAGTACATAGCATGTATGGTGGTAACTACATGGCATGCTGAAGTCCTGTGTGGAGACATCTGAACTCTACAAGTTATCATGGCATTTAACCTAAGACTATCTCACTTTCCTGCAGGGTTATCTTCCTGGAGCAAGCTTACTTGGCTGTACTGGTCCCAGTACCTGAACTAAGTTGCTCAGAGATAGCTTGTCTTATTGCTTTGCATAACAAATATCCTTATTGTCTGTCAGCTACTGGAAAGCAAGACACTTAGCAGGTGTTCTAATATCATAGAATCACAGAATCACAGAATGTTAGAGATTGGAAGGGACCTCTGGAGATCATCTGGTCCAACCCCCCTGCCAGAGCAGGTCCACCTACAGCAGGTTGCACAGGATGCTCTGCCACCCTCAAAGGAAAGAAGTTCCTCCTCATGTTCAGATGGAACTTCCTCTGTTCAAGTTTGTGCCCGTTACCTCTTGTCCTATCACTGGGCACCACTGAAAAAAGACTGGCCACCTCCTCCCGGCACCCTCCCTTTAAGCATTTGCAAGCATTGATGAGATCCCCCCTCAGTCTTCTCTCCTCCAGACTAAAAAGACCCAACTGCCTCAGCCTTTCCTCATAACAAAGATGTTCCAGCCCCTAATCATATTTGTGGCCCTTTGCTGTACCCTCTCCAGCAGTTCCCTGTCCTTCTTGAATTGGGGAGCCCAGAACTGGACACAGTACTCCAGATGTGGCCTCACCAGGGCAGAGTAGATGGGGAGGATGACCTCCCTCCACCTGCTGGCCACGCTCTTCTTGATGCACCCCAGGAGGCCATTGGCCTTCTTGGCCGCAAGGGCACATTCCTGGCTTATGGTCAACTTGTCATCTACCAGGACTCCCAGGTCCCTTTCCACAGAGCTGCTTTCCAGCAGGTCTGTCCCTAACCTGTACCAGTGCATGGCGTTATTCCTCCCCAGGTGCAGGACCCCACACTTGCCTCTGCTGAATTTCATAAGGTTTTTCCCTGCCCAACTCTCCAGCCTTTCCAGGTCACGGCGAACGGCAGCACAGCCTTCTGGTGTGTCAGCCCCCCCTCCCAGCTTTGTGTCATCAGCAAACTTGCTGATGGTACACTCCATCCCTTCATCCAGGTCATTGCTGAATACATTGAACAGAACTGGACCCCGTACTGACCCCTGGGGAGCATCACTAGTCACAGGTCTCCAACTAGATTCTGTCCCACCGATCACAACCCTCTGAGCTCTACCTGCCAGCCAGATTTCAATCCACCCCACTGCCCATTCATCTAATTCACACTTCCTAAGCTTGCCTACGAGGATGCTGTGGGAGGCAGCATGTGTGCATGCCATGTCTAATGATTATGAAGGACATCTAATACACTTAAAAATCAAATTATTTCTAAATGAAAATGTTCAAAGTACCTGTATCATAGTTTCTTATGAATTTCTTTGTTCACATTATAAGCACAATTGAAGGTTTTTAATTTTACAGCATTTTATTTCCTCTTTTTCAGTATGGTGCAAGTTATTTCACTGAGTAGATTGCGTTCAGGGAACCGAATGGATTCCCTGACGACTGTATTTTAGAAGCCTTTATTGACTATGTTTTATATAGTAAAGAAAACAATACGCATTCAGTGTTAAATCATGATATAAAAGCACCTATAAAACTGACTGCTTGGTTTTTAAAATGACACTTAAATCCTGATTTATTTCCCTGAATGTATCGCTTGTGAGAATAAGACTGTGATAGGTGTCTAGCTACAACTGTTGTTGTTTAACTATACAAATTTGCACCTTCACTTGCTCAATGAAGTCCCAGTTTCAAAGTCCAAACATTACTTGGCAGTCACAAAAAAAACCTGTGAGATTTTACCATTCTTGTTGGATATTCAGGACTAGCATAGGGAGAGATTTATGGAAGTATAAAAGCTAATAAATATTCTCACATAACAGCTGAAAATAACATTTCACTCATGGTATAAGAAAAAAACAAACCAAAACTGCTGATATTCAAAACAGAAAAATACATATTTATGGCTAAGTGTAGCTTAGAAATATGCTATCTAAATCCTTAATATTGATGTTCCAAATCAATTACAAATCTTCCATTTGCATCTATGGTAGCAGTACCACATCCCCTGTTAGCAAGTGCTGTGAAGGAATGAATTTACAAACAAGAAATCTCTTTTTTACCACAGTTACTACCTTAATTCCCAGGTAGAAAATCAATATTAAGTGGAGATGAAGCCAGAAGTATATTTCTCAAACGTAAGCACAAAAAAGATGTAGTAATTGTCCCAAACTAAGATGACAGGAAATTCAAAGATGAGGTCATACTTAGAGAAAACTCCAATGCTGTAAACTAACAAAATGTGTTTAAGGCAGCCAACAAAAGTCACATTTTCTTTATAGTAATGCTACATACTGAATACAGATCTATCACTAGGGCATTACGGTCAGGCAGAATTGTGGGTTGCAATTTTTAATTAATAAATAGTTTAGATGTTAATATCACCACTGTTTCTTCCATGGTCAATTTCTTTTCTCTAAATTATGTTGACTAATTCTGTATTTGGATTTATGTGTGTGTGAACCGTTTAGTTTCAGGTGGTCAAATTGTGGTTTAGTGTAATGGGGTGCTTACATCATTAAAAACTTTGCCCATGTCTACATGTTTAATAAGACTTAATTTTTCAAGACTTTGTTCATCTCTGTTTATCCTATTGTAAAATGATTTGGCTTACAGTGAAGACTGCCTGCTCAGTATGAGTTCTGGACTTACAGTAAGTTATTGCCGTTAAGATGTGAAGACAATCACTGTTGTTTGACTTAGCAATGTTTGTTTATGATCCTAGAGAAACAGGGGGGAAAAAGACCAATGTCAAGAGAACAAAGAAAATGGAGAAAATTAAAAGGATGAGCTTTAAAGAAAAATATGGACATATGGTCATATTTAATGCATTTATATTGGAAAGACATAGCCCATTATGTTATCAAAATTCATATCAAAACTGCATCTTTTTTTTTTTTTTGCCTGGAGAAATCTATACCTTGCTGCTGAGCCCTGGTTCTTATCATTGGATCTTGAACAGTATACATGGAATGGAATTCTTTGGTACCAGATGTGGGTGTGCCACCATGCAAGCATGCATGAGTTCGCAAACGTTTGATGCATGAATACAATTTAGCTTGTGATCTTGTTATCTGTAGTTCAAGGTTAATACCTTTTTATTTTGAAGCTCATAATGCATAATGGAACTGAGCATCCATTTTCTGTTATGATGTAGCAGGTATGAGCATACTAGAAATAATTAAAAGCTGTCTACAGACTGTTTTCAAATCTGCCCAGTCCGAAGTCTAGAAACCAGACTTCACAGAAAGTTATAACAGGTCTCCTATGCCGCATTCTAGCCCTGTCTCCTTTCATGCTCTGCTCTTTTTTCCCTTAGTCCACTGTACTCTCCTGTATCTACACATTCTTTTCTGTTACACAGCTGGTTCAGACTTGCTCTTGCTCCCTTTTAAATCCATATCAAAACTCCACTTGAAGCTCAAGACATTCTCTGGTTATAATGTTTGTTAGCCTTTTTAGTTATAAAAGAGTTAATAGGTTTATTAAAATAACCAAATATTTTTTAGTATACTAATGAATAGATAGACCTAGTTCATAATATGAGAAATTCCTGAAAAGAGACTACACAACACACAACATACTTTCTTAATACAAAGTAAGCTATAAAACTATCTGTGGGCCAGGCTAATTGATTTAAACTGAGAAATCACTTATACTCATTAAAGCTTTTCTTCTCCAGCGTACCTAAAAGGAGCTACCTGAAAGGATGATCTATTCTGAACCAGACTAAAATGACTGCCTTGGTTTGTGTATAACACCGTATTCCTAGCTGCAGTAGTACAGCATTATTTATTTGTTCTTTTGATGTCATGTTGTGAAAGCTCTTATGTTATCAGATGTCCTAATCAACAACGTCCAGAGACAGGTGCATTTTAAAAAATCCACAAAAATAATAACATCTATGGTTCTTTTCCCCTTCATTCAAATGAACACAAAAACATACAGAGGCATACTGCTGAGACTATTGGCAAATATCTAGATAATCCGTTGTCAGGAAGAGCTCTGTCACACATTCACTTTCTGACAACCCGCAAGCGAAGTTGCCTAGCTGACAATTTTCCAAAAATTTGACAAGAGCTTTTGTACATGAGTACAAAAGAAAGAAACACATTCCAGTGCTGTAATAAATAGCAACCGAACCATAATCCTACAAATGGAGTCAGCAAACATGAGGATTGCTTACACAGAACAATAAAAATCACGGGGTTTTTTTCAAGGCATTAATAAAGTCAGAATGTAGTCTTCAACCCTGCAATAAAATTCTTTAAGGTTTATGAATATACTTAAACCTAAGTAGAGCTTTCTTTGATAATCATACATTATATATATTATTACAGTGTGCTTCTGCATTAAAACACTAGCGTATATTGATGTAGAGGGCCATTGATATACAGCGGCCATTAAACAAAATATTAGGAAAGGAAAACTCGAACGCTGCGTTACATCTCTGCTATCTGAGCTTTGCCAAATGAGTCAGAAGGATTCCTTCATAGATAAACCTTCAACTGCCTTCAATTTATAACTGGCTTTGCTTTCACACCTTGGATTTCTGTGCATGTGCTTGAGCTAGAGGGTAGTGGGTAGTCTAGCAGAATCAGTGAATTGAGACCCCAGGAACTACCAAGAGTTTGAGATGCTCTCCACAACAGCTAATCCCGTGACAGCCATGAGCTTCATAAAGCTGCACAGTTCTGCACTGGTCCAAAGCCTGACAAAGTGTTTCAACGAAACAGACCCTGAGCACTTAGAGACACTCTGTCTCCACAAATTCTGGGAGAATTTTTTCCATATGTAAAAAAAAAAAAAAATATATGGTGGTGGACAAAATACATACGGCCTAAATAAAATATGGTGGTGGACAAAATACATACGGCCTAAATATAAGGCATCAAAAAATACACTCCAGTGTTTTTGAAACAGATCAGAGTAGCAGAAGCAATATACAAGAAATTAGTTTAAAGACAGAAATTTCATTAGTAAATCAAAAGAAGCTGTAATAAATAAGGAACATGGTTTTCAGTGTCTGACAAACCAGACAGAGAAACACAGCCTATCTCATAGTCCCACATTTTAAACTATGCGTGCTATGATTATAGTCATAAACAACAGATACTGTGTCTGTACATAGGGAAACAAAGAACAGTTCTTTTTTAGGAACTATCTGTAGGAAGAACATACAATTTAGTCAACAAGGGAGCTGGAATAACCTCTTGTATTCTTTGCAATGACTATAGTTTAGTATTTAGCAGAAGGAATGTTTTTGTTCTTTTCTGTGTGCTTTTTTTCTTCTAGTCATCCTCCTCTTCTTTCTGGCAAGGCATGGATTTTTTTCTGTTCTTGCACCTGGTCTGACAAACAGTACCCCCACTATTTTCACATGTTTTAACCCGCAGCTCTTCTTTTCAGACAGCTGCAATTGCTGTGCTCTCTGACCAAGAAGGCAAGCTTCTGACCTCTGCCACCAGTGCCAATAGCCGATCTGACAGCATATAACAATCCAAGTAATAATTTCTTCCACTGCCCACAATGAAAAACTGTACAGCAATCCTAGTCCAGCAATCCCATCCTGAAATTCTCCTATCAACTCAACGACATCATCATAAGTATGAGACGGCTACAGAATTAATTTGTGAACATGTATTATATTTTCTTTCTTTCTGAAAACCTGAAACTGTTGGTAGAAAGAATGGATAAAGTTCAGAAAAAGTGTGTTAAATACTAGATGGTCTTTGAAGATGATCAAATGTTAGTTTGGTAACAACAGAAAACATTTCCTTAGAGGAAGTTTCACCAATACAAATATTTTTTCTTGTTCTACAAAACATACACTTTTTCAAAGAAAAACATGGGACAAGCATTTTTGTTGCTTGTGCTTGAATGTCGCTGTGTACTTTGATGACTCCAGCTTACAGACAGGTTTAGAGGGGAAAACAAGTGCTCAGGATGGAAAAAGCAGGAACAAGAAAATTTTCCTAATTAAAATATGATACAAAATGAATACTGCCCAAAGCTTAACTTAAACTGAATATTTTTTTTGCTTTTGACATTTCCTGGGATTGCTAACATACCACAGAAAAATTCTGATTTTAGAGGAATTTACTTCTTTCTGGAAGTCTTTTCAAAGAACTTGTTTTTTCACAGCTACTCTGTTAGTCTTGATGATTCAATTTGTTAAGAGAAGCATGGAAAGGCAAGGTGAACTCTTAATAAGCAATCTACACTGCAATAGAACTTGGAAACTTCAGAAATTTACATGAAAAATAAGGGGTATTTTGTTGAAAGAGAGCAGGTCATATGGCGAAGAAATGTTTCTTTGCTACTGTGTTTGAGACTTTGACTGTTACTCTGTGAAATGCAAATGCAAGTATAAGACAATTTGATTCCAATATGAAGGAAATGAAAACTTGTTCACAAATTAAATGTAAATTATTTTAAAAAATATTTTCATAAGAAAATTATAGGATCTGAAGACCAGTTAGTCACAAAACATACACAATACTATTTTAATTTCTTCTCTTCAACAAACATATAGAAAACTGCCTTTAAAACACAAGCAATCATCTGCTGACAGAAAGTGAGAGCAACATTTTTTGCTTTTTCAGATAGCAATTATAGCCTGGAAATGCTAGAGAATCTTAAGAAGGTTGCCAGGGATTTATAGGTTATCTTGGATGCATTTTTTTTTAAAGAATATAATTTTATGTTATTATTCTTCTTTTACTTTTAAAATATATGTTTCAGATGTGAAAACTTCTGTGCCAAGGGTATACCTACCCAAAATGCCAAGTTTGATCTGATGTATGCTTAAACTGTCAGTATCTCACTATTCTAGAGAAATTAAACTATATAATGAAAATAGCAGGTTTTCTGCACCTCAAGCTCGTGTGCTTACTCCAGTTACTTTTTAGAAGATAAATATTGCTAAATCTTTACTGCTGCCACATATTTGCAGTATAAATTAATCTCATTTGCATACAGATTTATCCCAAAAGGCATCTTTGCAGGATTTTGTAAAATGTCAAGAGAATCAAGCTACTTTGGACCAGCATAAACGGAGCATTCCACAGACAAAGTTCACCATGGGAAACAGTAATGAATGAATGGAGAATGAGGGAAGCTTCATCAGACAACCAGGTTAACCTGCACCTGATTGACTCTGTAGAATGGAAATCTGTCATGTGAAGATTGACATAGCATCTTAAATTTAGGGGTAAAGTTTTCAGTGCTTGACTTTGAGAAATTATAATGTTAAAAAAAAAGTCAAAAGTTCCTGCTGGTTTCTGGGTGTAAATAATGTGCTTGATCCAGTAGTCAAGTACACTTTTCCACAATAAAATGGTTCTAATACTTTACAAAACCAGCTCATGGCATCTAAACTTTTAGCTTCAAGTTAGAAAATCTGCTTACAGCTTCTGTTTAGGGGGCCAAAAACTTCACATCTTGAATCAAATTATCTTTAAGAGAAATACGGGAAGATTAGAGCCCCCATTTGAAAGAAAATCATCAGAAATTCAAGTTTTGTGAATGCACTGGTGTTCAGTAGGATCAAGTCTATAGAGGTATGTTTGGCCCTTCTCTGCCTGAATATACCGTTACTATACTTAAGTAAACTATTCACATACCATGAAATATATAGTTTAAGCAATGTATCAGGTTAAGACATCCTATGCTTTCCAATTCTAAAAGGGGATGGATGCACTAAGAGGGAAAGTAATCAATAGACAAAGGATTGGAAGAATGTTTGAAGGCAAGTCAATTTGGATGATACTGGCCTATGAATACCCTCCTATAAGGATCCCTTCTGTCTCTTTCCAGCATCCTACCGTGCTCCTCCTTAACTCCTCCTTCTCTTACTGACGCAGGACACAGCACTGAAAGCATGTTGATGTACTATCTAAAGGCTAGAAAGAACAGAGGAAAGACTTTTCTAAATTGTTTTCTCATTCTCCTAGTACTGAAAGACACCAGAATGACATTGCCAAGTATCTTGATCCAGTAGATCAAGATTTTTGGTTGCCTCTCTAACTCTGCACATCTACCTGATCATTCTGCAGGGATGTGTATTTTTGCAAGGTAACTACTACATTCTTCTGTCATCAAACCACTTGGGATATTTACTTCTCTGAAAAAAGTATAGCAGCCTTTTTTGCAAATATACACTCTGCTGAACTGCTGTCTATGCTATGCTTCTTCATTCTTTTGTCTTTACCTCAGCCATGCTGAGTGAGATACATACTAAAGTCACTGGGAGCTCTGGCAGCTATTCAGCCCTACAGAAAATCAAGTTTTATGTTTTGTCTTCAGGACATTCACAGAATTTCCTGGTGTACAGGTAACTTCCAGGACAAAAGGTAGTATTGCTTCAGATTTTCAGATGTTCTACTGCTGGAAAGATTTGGCTCTGCAAGTGAGTACTTTACATTGCAGGGAACAATTACTGAGCTGCCAACCTCGCTGTGCTTAACGTCTTAGAATGACGACATGTGCTACCTTTTGTATGTACTACTAGTTGCATTTAGCACTGGAAGGAATATATATTTTGTGTGGTTTCTACAATTTACTCCAGAAACATCTCTTTTATAATGCCAGATGCTGACAATGTAAGCACTAAAATGTGAGTTAGCTTCCAAACTCTTTTTTTTTTTTTTTTTTTTTAGGTTTTTGGATACTACAGAAATAACATCCGGGACAAATAATGCTTTTGTGCAAAAAATCTTAACACACAATGCTGCACTCTATGTGGAAAATAAAGCCAGAAGAGAACAATGTTCTGAGACTCTGATTTAGAACTGAACCTAACTGAAAAGAAATTCTGGTGCAATACATGGCACTACAGCAGAATGAATAATCAGCTCATAAAATTTCTGAATGAATCAACTTTTTCTCTAGTCTGTATTTGTCACTGAGTAGTCTTCTTTGTTTGTTATTTGTTCCCATTCTCTACCAGGCAGCCCACTTTTTACACATAAAACAAGTGTCTATTTATGGATTTGTATTACATTAAGTAAAGTGAAGTAATTATCTACTGTGTTATATGCCCCATCAAAATTAGTCTGACAGTTCATTTGGTTTGTTTTAGCTATGTAACATTGCAGAAAAACAGGAAATCAATACAATTGCTAATATGCATTGTGATTAAGCTGGGGTAACATGTAGTAATTCGATCCATACATTTTGATTAAAAAAAAAATAAATTCCACCTTTCTAAACTATGTGGCTTCTATTTATGAGATGCTGGAGTATAAATCCTGTAAGTAAGGAAAACCAAAATCAAGTGTAATTCAGTTTTTAAACAACATATTTAGCTAAATTTAGTTTTAAAATATAAAAGAAAAATTAATATGTTGATCTATCTTAAACATCATATCCTATTTATTTTAAGACAATATCATTCCAAATAATTGCAAGACTTTCAGACTTGTGGCACTATACAAAAGTTTTTTCTTGAGTAAATTTCAGAAACCACCCAAATGAACAGGATGTACTATTTTAGAATATTATGAAAGAAAATTACTCTATATGGTACCTGTTGTACTTTATGAGAAATTAAGGGTGGTAGGTGTAATAGTAACAGAACAATTTAGTGGTTGGAGTACACAATAAGAGATGTATTCTTGGCACAGTCAATAGGTGGATATATTTATCTCAGAGGTTTATCTCAGAGACTCAATTTCTCTTTATACACATGTTTAAGTAGGTCAATATTAAATTTGTAAAACAGTTACAGATCACACAGTGAAATACCAATAATGTCAGAGGATTATACTGCAATCATCACAAGATCACAGTAAAATGTGATAAAACAGCTCTGATATCTATTATTGAATAACACAGCAAAGGCCGTGAATAGCAATTGTTAACACTAACTTCTTCAGAGTAAAAATTTGGCTAAGCATTTGAGCTGGACAATCTCTGCTATGAACTTCTAGAGGTAAGCACAGCTGCTCTTGAGCCTCATAGGAGCATATACAGAAGCACAGGGTACCCTCAGTACTATAAGGGAGTATTGTTCTGTTCCTGATTCAGTGAAAGGATTCCCCCCTTTAGCCAACAAAACTTCTCCAGTTTCTTGGCGTTCTTGTTGGTCATTCAAGCTGTGGTTCCCAGCCCATGCCAGCAGACTGTGCCATTTTAATAATGTCTCTTGACATCTTGTTATCTCTGACTTTACCTGTTCTCCTCAACTCACTCTGTATTCTCACAGTTTTCATTTTATCCACTCTGACTTGATTATCTCATGCTGTGTTAGGCCATTTCAGCATGCTAGGCTGACAGTAAATTATAATCTTATTTTTGCCGGATCATATTTACTAGTAGAAAAAACAGCAGAGTGAGACTAGTACTAGACCTGGCCCAACAGAATGGGCAGGAATGTACAATTGCGGGTATCAGAGAAAGATGGAAATCAGATGTAGATTATCTTGGGCTACATACAAAAAAACCAAGCCTTCCAACACCAGTCTTATAAGATCTTGCATACCCCGATAAATACAAAATTGAAAGTGATTCTAAGAACTATGCATCATTTGATACTGATTCCTTAAGTAACAAACTGTAGATTTTAATAAAAAGGTACAAATGCAAGGCTATAATAGTTAACAACTGACATATAAATTAATCCGTAAAGCATGTCTTGTTTTAACGATTCCAGTGAACTTAAGAAAAAACACATAGGTCCAGATTTAAAATAATCCAATTTTTTTTGTCACCAAAAATAAATTGTAAGAACACATACAAAAAAGTGCTACACTTTGCCATTTTACAAAGTAGGAGCATTCCATAAGTATCCACATATCCACACAGCTATGCTCACTGTCCACCTTCAAATGCCTATTCAGAATCCTTCTTTGCCATGATGATAAAAACAACCACAACAAACCCCTCATATACACAACTGCTGGACAGCTGTTTCCTGACCACTGTTTTCATACTGAACAGAGCTCTTTCGTTCTTTTCTTGTGTTTCCCCTGTCTGTTTTCTTCCACCTGTTAACGGCAGAGTTGCACTCTAGGTTGTGAGGCCTTTTGTGCATGGAGAATCCCTTTGTAGCATGTTTGCACTGTGGGGACAAAGGGATCCAGGGATGTAGAACTCTACGAGGGACACCACTTGACTTCATGGTACACAGGGCCCAGATATGGCACTTTCCTCTTTCCCCCAGGCTTGAAACATCCTCCAGGAAGGAATCAACCATGACAAAAACAAAGCAGCCTGAAGAAGGATCTCCATCCACTGACGACATCAGATTATTTGCTACTGTTTTAGTTGACCCAACTCAGTCTGTTCTGATCTACTGCTCCTTCCAGCCTTTTTCTGTTTTATCTCATAGTGTATTTATTTCAGGTTTAACCATACTTTTTTCATATTATCATCCCCAATGTATCTTCTTCTTTCACTCATTCTTCTATATGGATTTCTTTTTTTTAATGAATTATTACCTAAAAATACTTGAGTTCAATGTAGAGCCTTGCACCTCTGGCTTTATGGGTGATGTAGATCTCTACTGCAAAGAAGCCAGTACTTATTTATGGGGTACTAAAAAGGTGCAGTGAGAGAAGCAGAAAGAATTTTTATAGTCTCAGTGAGGCCAATTCTTGAATATTTGTATTGATCCTGTGTCTTGCTAGAAAAAAAATGGTGAAAAATTGGCAGAGGTACAGCAAAGGACCACAAGGCTGGAGAAAACACCATACAGTTTGAGACTTCAGATAGTGCAATGTGTTTCAGCTATTGAGAAAGAAGACTGAAAAGTAACTTGACTACAGTACATAAATATCTTCATAGGAAGAAAATACTGTCTACTAAGAAGCTCTCTGGTCTTATGAAGAGGGATATCACTGGAACAAAATGCTGAGTACCAAATTCAAATTCAAATGCAAATTGAAAATTCAATGCAGATCAGGCATGCTATTTCAACAGTAAGAACATCTGGTCACTAGAAGAAATGCAAGCCAAACAGTGGCTTCAAATAAGGCGTGGATGCCTTTGTGGAAGCTAAAATTCAGTCTGGCTTTCAGCTCTCCCTTTTTCAATAAGAGGCGCATTTTATTCAAACACACATTACCCAGCATCAACATCAGAGTTGACGGTCTGCTTATCTCTTTGGTCTTGAAATCTAGGAATCTCATGACATGCATCAATTCAGTGGCCTCAGTTCTACCAATCTTGCCTTTGCATTCTTCTTCTGATTCCACAGTTATTGTGCAATGGCTGGTTGTTTAGTATAGAAGATTCTTTTGAAGTACTGGGTTAAAATATCGTGAACTCTTCTGAAGTCTTAAAACCTTCTTCCAAATCTGTGGCAAAGTAGAAAGACTACCTACCTCATATTGCTTCGTAACTATAGAACTTACTGAGCCTTATTAGTTTATAAGTTTGTTACTTGTTAAGATTTTGGTGACCCGGATCAGTAGCAAAATTAGATTTTTTTCTTAATCCATCTCAATGAATATAATAACTACAAATTTTGAGGTGTAATTCAAGAAAACTGAAAGATACTACATGTTTTCAGGATGTTTGGTGCATCTCTCCCACTGCNAAAAAAAAAAAAAAAAAAAAAATGCAGACTGCAACCATATTAACGAAACAAACAGGGCCAGAACATTGGCCAAGCACCACTCCAATACGGCCTGTGCTGCTTAATTGTTAGTGGGCATGCAGGCACAAATGCTGAGCCACTAGAGAACAGGCTCAGGATATTTTATTTGCTAATACAGACATAGGCATAGAATCTAAGGCTATACATACAAGGCAATTTCCTCCGCTAAGAACTGGATTAAAATACCTCTTTAATAAATTTATCCAGTCCTATCTTAAAGGCCATTGTAGAATCCTGAATATGACACATAAATTGTTCCAGGGCATAATAATTACAATTGCCACTAGAACTTAATTTAAGTAAAGTTTGAATCTAACAGCTTTTAGTCTTTGGAAACAGTATTATTTATTCTCTCTTGGCAAAATTAAGAGCTACTGAGCTTCCACTGTTTTTTGTCACGAGTAGCTATCTATGTCAAATGACTACGCCCTCTCTCAACAGTTTCAGTAGCACATAAAGGACTAAACTGAAGCCTGTAAATTTCATGTTTCAGGGCATCTTTTCTCATTCTAGGACACTTTGAAATCTTTCCAATATTTCATATTCTTCTTGAAGTGTGAATATCAGCTTGGAACACAGCCCTGTCACAATAGTTTACAATGAAATGTGCACAGACATCTTCTACTTCTACTTGATAGTCCTCCTCTTACAAACATTGTATTATCCCATTTAACCATAGTACTGCACTGAGAATTCCTGGTGAGGCAGTGATCTTAAATGACCTTATGTTCTTTCCTGAGTGGTCGTTTTGAAAGACAAACTCTATTATGTAAGTACAAGGTGTATACTTTATTTCCAAGTTTACTACTTTGCACCTAGACATATTGAAACAAATTTATTGCCCTACTATCTGCAGATTAAGGTAACTTTTGATTTGTCTTACTTTTTTCATACTTTACCACACATTTTTATCTGCGAATGTTCTGTAACTTTACTTGTATGATCAATCAAAACATGGATAAACACCAAGTCAGGAAATAATTCCCTCCAAGAGATCTCTTCACCTGTGGCCATTTGTATCTTCCTACAAATGACTGCATCTTGACATCTGCTTGTAAGCTAGTCCTTAATATACCTAGTACATCTGATTAATTCCATATATTACGCACTTCTAACCGAAGTGCCACACATTGCCAAAACAAATCAATTGAAAGATTCATGTATACTATGTCAACATGCAACATTAAACGGCCTGTTTGGAAAAGAAATTCTGTGTATATTTAACATCAATTTAACAGTAGTCTTAAATTAATTGGGAGAGTTTACTTTTTCCATTTATTCCATTTCTTATTTGTCAAAGTCATCTCTCCATGGAATTAGAATAATTAGAATTATTCTGGATTTACAATATAAGTAAATATTAAAATCTCCCAGATAGGCTGTGCGTTTAATTAACAACATAAAGTATTTCTATACTTTTCTATACCTTTTACCCATATTTTTTTCTACTTATCTAAAAACTTGTGAGAACAAAGATTTACAGAAATATCTTGCATTTACAGCCGAATCCATGCTACACCCTTACTCCCAATAGTGTCACATATTCCAGCCCCCTTTGCTATTTGTCAGATGTTTCACTTGCCCACAGTCTGCTCCCCAATGATCTTAAGAGCCATATAGTAGCAGACGTATATATGAAGAGATACATATACACACATGTGTGCTAATAAACACCCATGCATATATATCTACAGGCAATCACAATAAAGATTTTTCTATAAATTCGGATTGCTTACTTGAACTTACATATGCAAATGTGTTAAAAGTTAATGATTGCTAAATTGGTGAACGAATCACAGCTCATGATACTCCGGGCTTTTAATATTTGTATTTAGAAATTGGTATCAGCAACCTTACCCACATATTAGCACATCTTCTGTAGTGGTAGCTATCACAAAAGAAACTAGAATGCAAATTTGGTTATTGACTTTGTCTTTTGCTTAATGTTTGTAGTTAATTTCAAAGGATTGAGAGAAGATCCTATTTTCTAGTAGCTGAAGTTCAATAAGGATAAAACTGTTATAGCAAACTTTTCACAAAGAAGTTTCTGGTAAAGTCACTTCTTTCATTATGTTCTAATACAGTCAAGGTAATACTATAGAGAATTAAGCTCCCATAATATTGAAGAATTATCAGAACACATGGGATTTGCTATATTTTGATTTAAATGAAGACATCATCATCTATTTGGTGCTGATTTAAGAATACACACTTGAAAAATTTCATACCTAAATCAGTAATGAACAGCATGTGATTCCATGCACTTCTATTCTGAGTGATTCATCTGTAAACTGTGTGGAATGGAAATTAAGAGAATGTGTTGTGACATACTGTGTTCTCTAATGGAATGATGTTTTTATTTGACATTGCAGCATTCTTTTCAGTGCAAGATTTTGGTGAATTTTCTTGAGTGGCCAGGGAGCCCTGAAGGTATATCAGCTAACACTAAGTTTTTAAACTGGTAATTCAGCAGGTAGAACTGGTTTATCAGCTCTGGGAGCCAAATCAAAACATCTCAGTTTCTCTAATAGATTTTTTTTTTCTTAATAGTTGTACAATTCTTGTGTTTGTAACTTCTTTTACCACTGAACCAAACTCTGCAAAGGGCAAGCTATTTAAATAAGCTGCAAAATACATTAATCAACCTTTATAATACGCCATCATTTTCACATATATGTACTCGTTAGTTGCATGTCATGTTAAAGAGTGTTAGAAAAATCCTTACGGGAGAAGATAGTAAATCTATTCTCTACTCACATGATTTGTTCATAAGAAAACGTGAAATGTTTTTGCCTTACATCACCCAGACACTCCTGTTGTTTCAATAACAAGGAAGAAAACAAAGAAATAAAGACAATGAAATAATTGCAGAAGGCCAGATCCTAACAATAGCAAATGTCAACTGTCAAACCATCACAAACAAGATTTGGCACAGAGACATGTAGAGAGAAAAATGAGTGTCACTAAAGTCGATAGCAAAACCTCTGCTAATTTTGATACTCAGGAGTTTGTATTGGGTGTTTAAAAGAAAAGTAAATAAGCATGTGTAATTTAAACTGAAACCAGCCAAGCCAATTTTTCACGGAAATAAAAAGAATTGCTCTCAAAAACTGCAAAAGAAAATGAGGTTTTTGTAATTACTTTTCATATGCTGTCAAGTACAGATTCCCAGAGCATCCCATTTATCCTCTCATTATATGGTACTGAAAGTCTACCAAACTGGTATCTGTAAAAAATCTGTGCGCTAAGGTAAGCTTGAAGAGGACATGTTCAGAATCTTGCAAATGAGATGAGTAATATGCATGAAACTATTGGACTCAGGATCCTGAGGCATGAGTAAACTGTCACCACTGACTGGTGACTCAGAAGTGCAAATGCTTCCTTCAATCTAAAAACATTAATGTGGGAGAAAGGCAGATGTTACTAAAGAATACAGGACTTACTCTATAAGGCTGAAGATTAATTTCTCTTCCTGATCCTAATCAGCAGGACAGGAAAAAAAATAAAATAAAAGCAGCACAAATGCTTCTGATGAAGTATATTTCTGTGTTTGTTACTCCTATTGTATATGATTTGCATTGCTGTAAACAATCTTCTCCATGCTGTTGCAGACCTAAAGCAGAACCAACCTGTTACCCACTAGTTGTCTGGATATGGACAGTGTTTACCTAGAGACTGAAGCCGTCAAAGTCTTTTATGACTATAAACTAGTTTAACTAAACGTGTATGTTTTTGTACGTAGCCTACATTACTTTACATTGTTTAATCTGTTGCCTGTCATCAGTTTTTCATCAGTTAGATTTATTTTCTCCGACACGAACAAAGCATATTTGATCTTCAGGGGCTATTATTACAACTGCTAAATAACGTAGCACAAAGTAACTGTATAATGTTCTTTTCAGATCAAAATACACTTTGGCCAATATTTCTCATGCTTTGATATATGATGCACATTTTCAATTTTTGCCACATTTACAAAGCTTACTGTTTATTTGTGTCCTTGTTCAAAGGAAACTGCTGATTGAGACCTACCAGGAGTTTATCTTGTTGTGACTGATTTTATCTTCCTCTTGCCTTTTTCACAATTAGTACTGCATAGTTTAAGATTAAGTCTGTCTGGAATATGCTCTATTCTACCGAACAATCTACAAGCAACAGAGAACAGTAGCATAGCACTGTCACCGCTTGGAATGGAGTAGGCTGGTAATTTTGTTCGTAAGAGGCCACAGGGATGCAGAAGAAATACGTGACTTATTTTCTTGAAATGAGCTAAGTATAAAGATCTTTAAGGTTATTGCTGAGGGGCAGATTGGCTACATGCAGCAACTGTTCACACAGAAACTGTGTTGCAAAACTGCATGTACAAGAGCGTACCTTTGGAGTAAGAAATATTTAGTGGTCATTCTAGTGACCAGTCTTTATAAACTACAATGGTTAGGAAACCTTCTCTGAAACTTCAAGCCAGATGTAATTTGGCAAATCAATGTAGAACAAAAAATAAATTTTCAAAAATTTCAGAATATATTAAAGTCTGAAGTGAACCTGGAGTTTGAATATCAGAAAATATTCTTTTCTGCAATTTTATCAGCTACTTTAATAAAAGGGATATTTCTCTACAAACGATGCCTATCATAATTTCTTACAATTTCACCCAACTCTAATTTAAAAAAAGTCATTTTGACAGCTTATTCCACCAGATGGAACTGTTCATAATACATTTCAAAATGTTCTTGTTCAGTCATTAGCACATATATTATACCCAGTATGCACAGTATGTATATGCTGAGAGTCCATCCCTGAGACAAAATAACAGAACTACTAAGGACCCTGAACTTTTTCTAGACAGATTTAACTAAACAAAATGAGAGACGACCAAAGTCTAGTTATAAATTCAATTGCAGTAGAAATTTACAATAATCAATGTACCCTGTTGTTTGGCGTTTGGTTTAGTTCAGGTTTTTTTTTCCTCAGTAGACTGAATACTTCTTAGTGTCCAAAATTTTTCTTCCCAGATGTTTCAAAGTTGAACAACCTTTAAAGAGGCATTGACATTGATAATCAACATTGATAACTGATTAAATAGTATTTGTTAATAATCAAAATACATACACTTTTCCTGTGATACATAGTAGCTTTCTAACCCTTCCCTATTGTTCTATGGAAATTCTTGCATCATTACTGTGAAATTATGCAGTATACTTTACATCAACAAAGGACTAAGATTAAAAAACTAATAATGATTAAGAAAGAATAAGCAAAAAAAAATCTAACTAATTAATAAAGGAAAATTATTGCACAATAAACAGGGTAGGTGAGAAAATATTCCCCAGCATGTAAGGGGATAGTCCCCCTAGCTCATGCTGGGACTCTACATGTAGGATGACAAAAATAAATTCTCTTAAGCAGGCTCATCCTCTGTCCTCTGCAACTCTAAATTACACTGAAGAGGGATCTTTCCGAGTGAGGGAGCTTCAAACTACTTCTTAGCAGGTCTTTTCTTACAAGTGTCAAAGCTCTGCTTGGATGAGTCAGAGAATCAAGACTGTTGTGATCTGCAATTTTTTTGTGTTGTGAAACCTTTTCTTAACTGCTAAGGAAAATAGTGTAGACATCAAATTATTGTAATTCCATTGGCACTAACTGCACGTAACAAGTCTCAAATACACACTAGCCTTGTTTGAGAGACTGACTTGAAAGATACAATTTACACAACATGTGCAGACTGAAACAATATATTCTTTGATTCTACAGATCACTTATGTAGATCTGGTACACAATGATTACCAGTTATGTACAATGAGAAGCTAAGACTTCTTAAATTTACCACATGCTTTATGTACAAGCCCTGGGATATGATGATATTTTTCTGAACATTTTCCTAATCTTTTTAAAGCCAAACATTTAAAAATGTATAACAAACTATCTCTTTTTAGCAACACCAGTATTTTACTTAAGTGCTGTTAATATTGAGTATTCAGAATTTATCTCATAAAAATCTATTCACTACTGTACAGAATCAAAGCTTTGTAGTAACATTTGTATAAAGCTGTGAATGACAGCATGATGAACAATCTCCATCTCCCAAAGATAAAACAAATCTCGAGGAGTGGATGAAAGTGAACCAAGTATCGATGACTGGATGCTTTTGTAGATCATTCCGTTCAGGTGCTTATTGCTATACGCCAACGATGTGTAACTCAAAAAGGAATATTCCACATTAACATACATTGTAAATGGATCCCCAGCCAGCACAGATGGCATAAAATGCTTAGCGTTGTTTTCGGATGACATGTCATGCTGGCTGGAATAAATACATTTTATTTTGCCTTCTGACATTTTTCCATGTGATTTAATTATTCAGATAATAGTATAAAAGAGAGCTTCAATAGGAGTGGGATCTATTACATACTCATAACTGAGTTCAATATTTTGCAAATATGTTTTAGAAAATAAATTTGCATGATGTAAATAATATAACATTTGGTTGCACTTGGTTTAGGTTATGTATTTCACTCAAAGGAACAGGGGTTTATGAGCTTACTTTCCTCTTCATCTACGTATTCTGAATAGTTTAAATAAAAAGCAATTATTCAGGTATCAATGTACAAATTCTCAAAATAATTCTTTCATTGCCGGAGAAATAAAAGGTTGATTCTACCCTATCCTCACTATGTCTTTTGACGATAAAAGAAAGAAACTAACAACAGTTACATGCAGAAGTGGAAAGAAAAATAGGACAGATTCTGTGTCAGCTCTGTGCAGTTGCAGAGGAATCAAGTACAATAACCTTTTACATGCATTAGTCAAGAAATGGCACTGCACAGATACTTTTTTTTTCCTATTGCAGAACAAAGAGCCTGAGTTCATGCATCACTGAATGTGAGGCAGCAGCTTCCCATCAGGGACTGGCTCTTGGGGACCCCACAGGCAAAACAATGCAAACTGTAACTAGAATACTTTTCTCTCCCATTCTGGGAAGAAACAATCTTTTCATTGTTCATGTTTACACAAATAACAAAATGCTCAGCTGCGTTGTAGTAACTATAGATGATACAGTAGCAGTGTTGTTATAAATAATATATATGCCAATGTAATTTAGGTTTTCTAATAAATGTAGAAATTCTTTAAGCATTTTCAACCTCTTGAGTTGCTCAAGCATGCATTTTATGCATAGTATATGACTCAGATTCTGTAATGTCTTTTCTGCATAAATATTTTCAATCAAATTATGTTAAGTTTGATCACTTTAAAAAGCATTTGACTTCTTATATGACTTTTTTCAAAATTTTTGAACTTTACATCAGTTAATATACTGAGAGATTAGTATAAAAAATAATAAATTTGCTTGTCTGACCTCAAGTCATAGCTACAGAGTTTCTCAAAATTATTTTGGTCCAACAAAAAAAAGATACTAGCATTTTTATTCCCTGCAATTATAATTACTTTATAGTCATGTAGGCCTTCACATTTTAGGCTAGACTTCTGCAGTTGTTTTGCTTCCTCACAAGCCCTATTTCAATTTATTACTTACTTTTAGAAACAAAACACATGGGAAAATTTAATATCTAATATCATTGTATAGTTTATTTATAAATGGATGTTATATTTCAGAAGTGAAAAGCTATTAATATAGTATTACTACTCTCGATTATGCCTCTGACATGCTGTAGAGAGCAGACCTTCAATAGCTGGGGTTGGGTTAGGCGGTTTAATACACTTTTGTCTGAATTTTATGATTATCTTTAGATCATTGTGTTTGGAAAGCATCCTATCACAATATTAGCATGTACCAGTATGATGACTAACACCATCTGATGTCAGATGACTAACAAAGAACTAATGGCAATTAAATGACATGGTCAGACTGGCGTAAAACAAATAGAAGTTTACTACTTGGACTTTGTGTGTGTAAGAAGAGTATCCCTTCCGCTGAAAAAGCAAAGGAAGACAAAACAGAGCGTGCTTGTAAAATCTATACCACATACGAGAAAGTAAAATATGGGTTCATATACAGGCAAAGATTTAAATTATTTTGATTACCTGCAGCATAAGTACTTCTCCATGAGAAGCCATCCAAGCACACTATAGGTAGTAGCTTACATTCTAATAATCTTTATGTTAGAATACAGCTGACAAAATAGCTGAAGACATGAAAAGGGCATAGGATGGAGTCCTGCCAGAACACCACGAGTCAGCCTTGAATGGATTTTTACCTCTTGTTACCATACATCCTTTACCACAGATTCTAAAATAATAAAGGTAGGGGTACCTTTGCTAGAGTTTTCCAACAAATCTGACTGCCAGAATTATGAGAATTTTTGAATCCATTATCCCTAGTTCAGCCATTTTAAGTGGCAAGTAGCCTTAGAACATCAAAAAAAATAAAGAAATGGATCTTCTCTGTTCTATTATTTATTAGTTTTTTGTTTTATAAGCAAAATAAAACTTGTAGATGTCATGAGGTCAAAGTGGGATTACAGAATTTCACAAAAATACTTTGACTTTCTGGCCAAAATTGCTAGACTTTGGGGATCTAAAATCAAGTGTCTAAGCCTACACTTCAGTGACTGAAAATGGAACTTGATTGTCAGAGTTTGTAAGTAATTCCTGGAGAAATGAGGACAGTGGTTTATTTTCTGAGGTCCTCTCCAGTCAGCCCAGGGCTTGTAGGTAAACCATGTATATATATGGGAGAAGTGTCAGTTTAGTACATGAGACTGAAATTCATACAGAAGCTCAGACAAGTTACTGTGACCATATGCAAGGACGTTTATATGCCTCTTGAAATAGCCCCTAAGAAGTTGAGTGCAAATTTGGCTTCAAGCCTCCCAATATACAACTCAGAATCTCAAACTGGTATGACCAGTATACATAGTTTTTCACCTGTAAATTTTTAACTTATTAGCAAAAAGAAAGCAGATTTTTTTTGATGTTTGTAGCGACATATATTATAATATATACATTAGTAAGGCCAGACAATGTTGCAAAAAAACCCAAAATTGAGATTACATAAGACTTAAAATTGCCTTGAAGCTGCATGAAAAATGGGACTTTCTCCTCTGGACAAAAAAAAATTAGAAATCACTTTCCTGATCACATTTTTTCTCTTTGAAAAACACATCTCCATCTCTTAAAAAGATATTGCAATAAAAATTGGGAAAATTATTATCTCCATCTTAGACATTTTAAACTATAGGAAACAAATGGAACTAAGGCATAGACTTTACGAATGGAAAGTGATGGTGGCAACTTCTCCTGTACCTAGAAAAAGGGTAGAGGATCACCCAGCGTACTGAAATATTGAGGTTGTCTTTGCAGATTGATGGGACTTACATCTGCATTTCCAACTTCCCGCTGAAACTGCTCTGATCATCATATTATGCATTAGCCTGTGTTGTATGCATTAGTTTGTGTTTTCTCAGCCACTCCTGTTAAATCTGTTCTGGGTCGTATCGGTTACTTAAATGCTTGCTGACACAGAAAAGATGCAGGATATTAATCTCTAAATAAAAACCATAAAATATTGAAACTCAAGTCATTACAATAAGAAATATTTAAGTATGCTGTACTTACTGGAATAACAGCTAGAGAGAAAAAACTGAAAAAATATTTTTGAAAGATACACAGCATACTACAGACAGTTCAGATCTACTTTCTATGTGCAGGGAGAAATTCAAATCCATACCTGCCAGGTTTCAGTAGGTGCTTTAACAAGTAGACTTGCAGTTTAAGGAGGATCAGCTCCCTGCTAATTTTATAATTCAGTCAGTCCCTTATTTATGAATGCTTTTCTATTTTTCTACTAAAACTAGTTAGCAAACTAAAGTTTGCAAATACTTTACAACTGACAAAAGCACTGACTTTTTAAAACGTTCCCAGTACATTAATCACTTTGCTTCATAAGATTAACAACATTTAATATGATACATATTTTCTTTTATACCATCTTTTATGCTCCAGGCTTAATTCCATTCTCCCTGGAGCCAATGGAAGTCACTGATTTCAGTAGATATATTGATTTCCTCTTGTATTAAAAAATTAGAGCATTTAGTACATAATCATCTGCTTACATTATATCATTTCAAGCAGAATTAGAATCTGTATCAAGTAAATCTCATGAGTTGGCTAGTGTTATTTATGCAACTTACTTTTTGTTCATTACAAAGCACCTCAGGTACTCAGCATGAAACCTACATAAACCTCAAAAGATTTTTGTATTGTCTTTAATTCCAGATGAAGAAAGGCTGACAATTTCATTTTATGTATTTACTGAGATTTGTTTGCATTCAAAACTCAGACTGCAACTCAGCAGGCAAGACTATGTGGAAATAGAAGCTAAAAATAACAACAATAATTATTTTTTATCTTTTAAAAACATAATTTACTAATAATTGTATTAGTATTGGCAATGTTATTCTAGTTATAAAAATTGTTATAAAGCAGTTGAATTTAATAACTAAGAATGAAAACCATTCTCTTTTACTAACTAATGTAATTTATAACTCTAGCATACTTTGATCTGGTGGACTCAGTCTCAAAGAAGCCCCAAAGAATTTCAAAACTTTAGGTATATAGTGTAGTTCTTAGAATACAAAAACTGGACAGTAAAATGCAGTGGCCAGGTAACAGCTTCGTACACTTATGCTCCAGCACAGACTGAAAGGCTTTGCCTACAGTATCAATCAAGATTTATTTCTTATTCAACTTCATGGAATCTTCAATTTTCATTTGGAGTAAATACAACTCCAGTCTTTAATGTTTTGTCCAAGTACAGAGCAAACTGCATGCAGTTTAACTTCTTTTTCTTGGAAGAAGTGCAGAGTCAATCATTTCATTATTGAACCTGTGGTTCTCTGCAGTCTGGCAAAAAAGATTCTTCTTTCTTTTCAAATGATTATTGATTTGGAGAATATTTCACATTAGACTCTGATAAGATGAATTATATCCTCTAACAGGACGTGTAGACCTTCAGTTAGGAAGAGCAGAACTACCAATGGTACGCACAGTCCTGTGATTCTGTTGCGATGACTAACTTGGCCGCTTTAGTTATTTAAAAGGTAATACAAATTGTTTGTTTATGGGCTGATCCAATTCTCATTAAAGTCAATGGGTATCCTTCCTTATTGAGAACTAGGTCAGAGTGACATTTGCTCTCCAGTTGCTGAGTTTGGAAGGATATTATGATTGAAGTTTAAGAAAATGTTAAAGCTGGAAGAGGTGGGCAGCAAAGCTGTGGGAACATTGACAGAAGAAATCTAGTAAAATGAAGAACTAAAAAGTTATGCAGTATAAGGCAGCCATTTTCTCTGGTAGTTCATCTCTGAAGTAGCCTTATTCCTCCTCTCTCTATTGACCCCTACTTGCACCTCTAAAGGAAGTCCACAAAGTCCACTACTGTTGCGGTTACAACCAGCCACCACGGAAAAGAATTCTCTGGACTGCAGTGCCACCCAGAGCAGGCACCATGTGCAGGAATGGAAATGGGCAATAAATTAGTCTATTGGTAACAGAAAGGTGCGTTTTAAAGAATACACCGCATTCTTCATATAGTTATAGGCTCTCAAGGTTTTTTGTGCAGTTGTGCAATCTAGTAGGACTCAGTTAAGGTTAAAAGAGCTTTGGGTAATTAATTAGTGTAGAAGAAGTAATCGTGCCATCATCCCAAAGAAAACCTGAGCCTATTTTCTTTGATAATCCATAACTGTAAATGTTTAAGAAAAAAACCTTTTGCAATAAAAACGTGGTGATTTCACAACTTCAAGCTTTGCCTAAGTGTTGTTCCCAGCTTACAAATGAAAGTTGCTATTTGGATTTAAGCAATACAAAATAATTGGACTTTCCTTTTTTTAAGGATGTACTTTCTGATTACCTGTTCCCCAAGTTGTGACAATGCACCCTGATAAGGTACAATAGTGCATACCCCAGAAAGTCTATTATTTTGAAATTAATAATTGATACATTCATTACAATAACATCTGTAATTGAAATTAAAATATATTAAGTTTTGTTGAAGAGGTATATAACATAATACCTATGCATTATATTAAATAAAAAGTTTACAAATTATCAATAAGTTAGCATACCACTTGCATCCACAAGCCATTTAAAAAATAATTTTGTATAATTTATGCTTTAGTAGTTCTTAGATTCAATTATATAAAAAAACAGGGGGAAAAGAGAAGTTCTGATGTTTATCTATATATTGTATATCAAAATTTATATATTATCTACAGTATAGTGATATTTCTGACAACATTCAATCTGCTTATGTTGCTTTCTATTTTATTCTTATTTGTATAAACAGTTACTGTTATATAGCATTGATCAGAAAGAGATGCTTTGCACCTTATAGAATGGCAAAAGTTCATTCATCTGCTTGGCTGAACTTTAAGACTGATAGACTTCTGTACCTGATTCATGCAAACTAGGGGCTCTAATTTCCACTACACTCAACCAGCTGCAGCTACATTTTTCTTCAAATTACCATGAATTTTTTAAAGTAGATTCCTAGCTGCACTTATGTGCAGTTTATATTCACTTAAGTGCATATAGGACAGTCTTAAATGGAGACTTAAATGGATGGTCTTAAATGGATAGTCTTAAGTGGAGTCTATCAATTTAAGAATAGTCTATTTCTTAAATGCATATAAGATTTCAACCTTAATTTTTGGTAAAAACAGAAATGTTGCAAATGGACCACCAACTCCTATCTGCATAGTTAACAGCTTCCATGAGGTATACTTCCATGAAGTGCATGGCTGTAGATATCTGTTGCCTGTCTGATTTAAAACTTTCCTTTGCATTCTAATCAGACAGAAACAGGGTCCAATTCCCAATTTGAAAAATAAACACATTAAAGAAAATGAGTTTAGGCATTGTTACAGTGTACATACATGAGTGTCTATGTTTTTTTAATGGATGTTTTCTAAACAGCATTTAAGTACAAACCATAATTTCTCTGTGTGGCTAATTTGACCACACATATTGCAAACTGTTTTCATTTTCCTTTATTGTCCTCTAATGAGCTCATCAAGACTATATAATTAGTGCAGTAAACTGCATAACACAGACTCTGCCCTAAAGCAGCCAAGCAGCGTTCTTGACTAGCCTCCTCTCCCACTGGAACTTAGTACTGTTAATGGACCATGATCAGTAGGAAGCATATCGAGGGATATGCTCTTTTTTAAATAGCTTGTGATCTCTGGCTTGAAGCAACAGTTCTGGGGCTATCACCATCTGTACTGACACACATATGAAAGTTGTTCTGTCTCTTTTTAATGAACACACCAAGGTCAATTAATAATGGCTTTGGATGCCTGAAAGACACTGAAAGATTGAGCAACAGGATTCTGTCGCAATTGCTCTTCATGTATAAAACTTTTAATATTCTCTGCAGTAGGTAATCCTAGAATTCTCCGCTAAAATCTGAAGCTAGTGGTAGATATGAGCTTATAAAGACACAACTTATCAAAGTAAGAAAACATTACAAACACATAAGAAATGCACAAACACAGATATAAATATTGTACTACAGTCCGCTAGATTTGAGTCTAGGTGTGCTATGGAGAACACTGTATTTGAAAGGTATCATTCTTCCTTTGCAATATGCTGTGTATCATAAAAAGCATCACTCTGAAAAAACAGTCACCTTGATGACATAAGGATCTAGTTTTGAAGCACAACATATGCTACACTGCTGTCAATGTTCCATAAGATAAAGAGATTCTCATGTGATATCTACGTCATCATATAGGAATATATTCTAGTTTTGGGGATCTGTCCACTGCAGGAGATGGCTGTATGAACACAAGCAATTACAGATGTTTCATTTTGTTCCAGTGTTTTTGACCCCACCAGCCCCCAAACAGGTGGAAAACTATCCAGAGCCCAGAAACAACATTGTACTACCACCTTTTCTGCTCCCTATCTGACATCAACATGCTCTTTTCACAGGAGATACAGCACAGACTCCAAATAAGCAAGTTTCACAATACTTTTACAAGCTAAAAGTAAGACATTTCTTCCAGAAGAGTAGCGTAGCACCTGTGCATGTGCATTAATATGTGTGTGTGTATCTGTGTGTGTGCAAGTATGTATACACACACATATGCATACATACAAACAATGTCCACAAAACCAGTTTTAGATCTTTTCCTACCTTCAGCCAGTCTAAACTAGTAGGGCAGTGCTTGAACACTGTGCACATGAGTAACTGACAGAAATGTAAGGCAGGGAACAACAAAAGCTAGTAAAAAATGCATTGAAAAATGAGAGGAAAGTGTAATCTCAGTTACTGTAAAATCTGACATCACCATTCCTCTCCAATCACTTCTTATTTATTAGACCCTGCATGGCAATTGCACATTGAGGAGCTTCTCTGGTAATTAGTTTATCAGGGCTCTAATCTTTATCTGCAATTAATCATGTAAAAACATATCACCAGTTTAATTTTAATCCCTGCTGTTCATCATCTACCGAATAAAGTACAGATATGTAATGTGGTGAAAACAGTTTGCCATTTGAGTAAACACTTAAAATCTCAAATAAATGTTAAAAAAACTGTGCACAAAAATTCTTTACTTAAGGATGAAGTACCATTATAATTCACCTTCCAGGGCTGCTGCAGCAGATTTTTAAATATCACACACCACAATTAAAAGTGTTGGAAAAAGGAAAATTAATAATAGTTTAAGAATATAGAAATGTAAATAATCTTTTTAGGATTTGCTTACCTGTGTTTAGATTTTTCTGTAGAAAATAAATAAAAGCATACACATTCTAGACTCTTAAACATACATTTTTGCTGAATATAAATAACAATTTACTATATTTATTTTGATTTGCTACATAAACATTTGCAAATAAAATGGCAAATATATAAAGCAAAATCAACAAGAACTAGGGATGTATAAATAAGAAGCTAAGTTTATTACACAACAGTAGGGAATTGTTTGTCACATTCTCTCCCGGATGACATTGCAAGCAGCACTAGATTTTAAACAATGACTCAGAGAGTCATGAATTCAAAAGAAAAAAAATCCCCTAAACTTAATGCATTATTCTATTCTGAAACAAAGATGCTATTTAAACTGAACCAAAGAGGCCCTTTGACCAAAATTTTTCAGTAAGTGAAACTCCACAATGTTTACAAAACTAAAATGCTTATAGAAACAGCATAAAGAGTAATCATTTTTGGAGTTTTAATGAAGATTTATAAAATATCCTAGGTTTTTTATGTATTCATATAGCTAAAGCAAGAAATCTGGATTTTATCGTGTTTTTTGTCTTAGACGGAAGGAGAAAAAGTCTGCACTTAACTACAACTTCAGGATAGATCTGGGAGTCCTCAGGAGTGAAAGAGCATAGATACTGATGAAAACAAACTGGAAGTGTAGAAAACATCTAAGTTAAATTAAATTTATACACTTCCAGGTCAGACATACAATTTTGGCATAAAAAAATGTTTCTAGTTGTTCTTCTAGATGTAGGTTAGATCTATGTTAGGTCTAACCAAAGAAAAATTGAAATGTCATTCTTCATTGCAATCAGTCTCTGTTCGATACTTAAGAGCAGAATAACTTATTAGAAAAAAGTTTAAATAAAAATCTGTAAAGAGATGGACACAAAATGAGACTGTTACTTCTGAAACAGAAGACTACTATTGAAAACAGTTTTTTATTTCCTGTACTGCAACTTAAAGGTCATTATTTGTATAATACAACAGTTCCTTCAAAAATATTTTCCCTCCAATAATGCTGCCATTTAATTCATTTTTTAAATGAAAATAAATTCTATACTGAATAAGGACCTGAAATAAAATTAACACCTCTCTGAAGACTAAATTATGTTTAGCAATAACTGTTGTGCTATGGATCAATATGAATCATTGTAGATTTTCCTGTAATTTATAGCCTTTAATATTTGTAATTTGTATACTTCATACATGTCGTGCAAGAGACTCAATTTTCACAATGTCAATTCATCACATATATACTCACCCAACTACTAAGCGTTGCATCTCAATCCCAAATGTTTGAGAGATTTTAAGAGCATTCCCAGTTTCTGTCTATACTTGAGACTTCCCCAACCCACAGTGAGAACTCACAAATTTGTGGAAGAGATTACTTTCAATGGAACTCCCATCTTGAAAGAAGAGCAATGAAGTAATCCAGTGGCAAACTATATAAAAATTCCTGAGACCACAGAGTTACCTAGAGACAGAGCTGGAACTATTGAAGGCTTTGCCTGCTATTTAGCAAGAATTCACAAAATTCTACTTTTGTTCATATTCAAAACAAAGGCAGATATACAATCATAGTCTAATGATACAATGATGATATAGCAGCAGCTAAATGGGTTTTCTGCCCAGCAAAGTACAGTAGAAAAGGTGCAATCTGTTCCTGGCCTGGTCAGATGTTACACAGAAGTCTAATGAATAGGAATTAAAAGAATATTTTATGCTCACAACCACTTCCCAACGTGAAGATAATGTTGTGTAAAAGGAAACATAATATATAATTAATATACTCATAACACAATAAAATTATAAACATAATATATAATTAATATATGCATAACTAATATGATTAGTGTTTAGATAAATGAATTTATGGCATGGCGACTGCCACTGCATCTGATAATGTGAACTTCTGCATTTAAACACTTCTGGTTCAGTTAGCACCAGATTTTGCTCTCGTTAAGATTTTGAACAGGCCTTCAGTTTATGAAATCCCAGGGTCCCCCAGGCAATTTGTTTCTTTGGGATCAATAACTATAATTATTAGTATTGCCTCAGTGTGAATAAGGGCATGAGAACTGGACCCACGTCCTCTAAATGGCTCCTTTACATAAACAACAGATCACATGCCATTCTAACTATACAAAATAATGCAACAAAAGGGACCTTTTTCTTGTAATGTTGGTGAACAATTACACTGCACAAAACATGCTAAATATTAATCTTAGGAGATCAAATGTGTGTAGAAACCTGCCCTTGAAAAATGTACTATGTATCAAAGATTTATTTATAAACCTTGTCTTGCTGCCTAAAAAAATCCTGTCCTAAATACAGGTATTTAATGTACACATCTTTGGGAACAATGATGCCTTTATTATTGCTTTCATAAGCACATGAGATAATGGTAGTGATACCACCCTAAATCTTTCTTTGTAGAACTGCATCAATTCTCTATTAAACAAAGGCAGAATAAAACCATCTAATTCACTAATTTGAATTTGTGAGACGTTTAAGTTTTTACTCATTAAAACATGTTAAAACATGGCTCTGATACCAAGATTTTAGACTGACAGATTTTCTTTTTTTTTTCTTCTTTTTTTCCAGAGGCAAGGAATTAAAGTATATCTACTTTATTGTGATCATTTTGTAAGCAGTAATAGCTTTACAAAAAATACTCTTTAGGGAAATCCAAAATCATCCTTGCCAAAAACAAAAGCACCTGACAGATTATGGGATAGATGTGATATACAGTATATATTTCAGAGCAACTCTTTGTTTGAGTCAAACTTTCTGTTTTGAATACTTTACACACAATAAAATAATATGCAATAATTTGCACTATTGATAAGCTTTGCTGTCTGCATTGCAATATAAATGTATCAGATCTAGGTTCATACAATAACGTACAATTCTTCATACAGTAACAGATTTGCTATGGTACACAACCAATGCTTGCTTTAAGATATTTCTATCCCACTAGCTCTGCACAACAGTACATACTAACATGGACATTTAGATACATTACATTACACAGCCATCATGATGTCAGCAATGTAGATGTTCACATATTTAGTTCTCCTTAATCTTGCTAGTGTTAAAAGTGTCACTTGAAAATATTCCTAGAGACATACCATTTTAAAGCTTTTAAATTAATAAGTTACTTATTGTTCACATGATTCATGTTCATGATGATTTGTGCGATATATGAAATGCTTACACAAACTGGAGCTAAAATATAGATTTATTAATGAAAAAATAAGATTAAAAATAGTAATAATACTTGAGACAAGATACAAGAACAGATATAGTTATAATGGATAAAAACAAAACAGAAATAAATTTTATCCATAAATGATAAATAACTCAAAATAATATCTTAAGTGCTCACTTTAATTTTGTAGATGATCAAGTGGTATCTATTCAGGCCTAAGAAATAAAAATCCACAAAAGCTAGTTCACTTCCAATTCCAAACTCTCTAGTGAGTCCGTGTATTGTGGGGTTAGGATGTAAACAAAAACAAAATTAATGTGCAAATTGGCATGATTTTTGTTGAATAAAATCTAAGCAAGAGAACTATATTACATTTCATCACATGACATACTAAAAAGGCAATTTTGCACCCAGGTATCATATATTACTCCTCAGAGTCACTTTTATCAAAACAGAGATTTGAGCACATATTGTACAGTGGGATTGTATTTCTACTTTATTTGTTTTGATAGCTTTGTGAATTATAGTTCATAAAAATCTTTGCTCCCTCTAAGAAGTAATACAAAGAATGAAGTAGAGACAGACCACAGCTGACAAATACAGTCTAAACTGAAAGGAATATGACTGAAAAATGGAAAAATTCTCATTGGATTCAGTGATGTCAACTTTTTATCTTCAGAGTTTGACACTCAGGCAATTTCACTGTCCTCAATTCTGAGTAAGCTCTCCAGAGCTTAGTATCTGCATAATGATTGCAGATTGAAGCCCTTAGTCAATGTTATTCATGTACAGTATATGATCCAGACATGTCCTAAAGATCTGGGATATGGCTGGAATTATATGTCAGAGCCCCCAAAAAGAGGAGAGTAAATTCTGAAACTATTAGATTACATCAGAGGACAGAATCTGAAACGAATAGGCAACCTGTATTTTGTATCTGTCTTGCAATTAAGAATATTATAATGTAAATGTAAAGACTTCTTTCATTTTTTTATTTTCCAAACAGAAAAGCCTCTGGAAGAAAGAAGGAGGTTTGGAATACTCTTCTTGCATGAATTCTGCTATGATGAGACATATTTAAATCTGCAATACGCCTACATTATAAATCCTGTTCAAGTTATGTAATATTTTTAAATCTAGTTATCGAGAGTTTGGGGGTTTTTTCTAAGTTATACATCAAATTCTTATTCTCCAGTTGGCCTCCACAAACAAATCTCTGCTTCTACCTTGCATGTCATGGGTTTCTTTGGAATTCCGTACAAGGAATACTGATTCTTCACTACCTACCAGTTTCAGCCAGAGTAGCAAGAATACTTTCTGTAAGTTTGGTAAGCATTTGTAGAAGAGGTGCCTTGCAAAAGAGGACGTTAAATGTTTAAATTTATTCTCTGCTACTTCTTCATTTCCCTCCTTAAACTCAGTTGTATCTGACCTATTCTCTAGACTTCATTAAAAAGCATATATATCAAGAAGTTAGTTTTCAAGAAGATAGGAAATCTCTGCATCT
Organism: Chionis minor; assembly: GCA_013398295.1. NCBI lineage: Eukaryota > Metazoa > Chordata > Aves > Charadriiformes > Chionidae > Chionis > Chionis minor. The sequence goes on along the minus strand of VZSF01010831.1, from coordinate 234,723 downwards.
CCTTACTAGAACTTTGAATTGCTAAACCCTTAAGATTAATGTAATGGGTTCTTGTCTAGGATCTGCCTTCATTACAAAACAGAAGTTTAAAAAAACCCTGTTTTCTGGTTCCATCCCTACACGTGCAATATTCCAGACGGTAGGTTCTCATTTTTCCTGGTCACAGACAAATATGGGTATGACAATGACTTCTGATCATTTAAGTTTGCAGGATACGTATCTCTTCCTGTGAGGGCCTGTGACCCAGCAAGCTCCCTGTAACAAGTATTTGTTTACACCAATTCAAGGAACATTAGAAAAAGTATTCCAAAGCAACAAAATCATTCCCATTCATATTTGGTTTCATCAATGTGTTTGCATTACTAGTAGGTGGTTAAATAAGGTGTGGGGGAGTTAATTTCAGAGAAAAAGAACATAAATTTAAGATCTTTCAAGAACAGATTCTGGGGACCAATTATCTTGCCTCCTGTGCCTCAGGGAAGCTGCCTTTTTACAATGCCTACTGTAACTATTTGTGCTGATTCTCAATTAACATACCACACAATATTTTTATTACAGAGCCTGCAAATCAAATTATCCTTTTCCCTTATATTTATTTTCCTTCATATGTAATCCTGGGCATCTATAACAATTTGCCTGCCATGACCACTCCACTGTTTGGCCTTGATTTGCAACAGGCAGCCTGCTGGGACAGTCTACTTCTCTCTGAAATCTAATGCATGGACGTTTTATTCACCAAAGCTAAGTAAGGCTAATCTCTCCAGGCTCTCCCTGCAGTCAGTGGAGACAGGCAAGTTCCTCCAAAGACAAAACTTAGTTTCACTTATCCTGCTTTTCTGAACACCTTCTGTCTCTTTCCATTGCTAGTCAGGAATACAATATATAATCTACAGTTCGAAGTACAGATCAGCATTTAAGATTGCACTCATATTTGTCAATGTAGCTTTTTGTTAGTGTACAGTTCTCATTAATCCAAAATACGGGCACCTAAAGAGATTCAGGTGTGTTTGCATATTTCTTAATTCTTCTCATTCCTCTGGTGCTCACTCACTCAAACTAACATGACTGAAAAGCATAACTTGATTTGCTTATCGAATCACAACACACACAGGTGGACAACCGCTGGGAAAATGACAAGGAAGAGACAGAAAATTCTGAGTACTAAATTAATAATGAGGGACAAATCACAGCACAAGCACAACTGTAGGAAAAAATCCATCCTCACAAGAAACTACAAAAATATATCTCAGCTAAAGTAATTTCAGGAACTTCCTCTATAATGAAAAGGTTAGGTCATTTTCTTTCTCAGTTTCAAAACAGATTTCTACCACTTTCTTACATAATACTTCCCATAGTGGGAAGGTTAGATTTATTAAACATGTAGCTTAGGACTACCCTATACTGGATAGAGAACTTAAAAACTTTCTCTTTGCTGTAACTGCCCACCTCCCCCCTCCCCCTCCTGGTTGAGGTGGAAAAGTTAATTCTTAAAATGTATTTAACTCCTTTCAGTGGCAATTTCTGAAGGAATCTTCTTTCTTACAGATAGACACTGACAATATTAGTAAAACAGCAAAACTGAAAGAATTCTCTATGCTCAGACTTGACTCAAAAAACAACAAAGAGGACTCAAGTCTTCTGTAAGGCTGACATAAAGCACAATGGGACTAGGAAATGAATGAAGCATGGGGAGAAATGTTAGAAGAAAAAGAGAGGGTTGACAGACACAAAGGTGAGGTTTGCCAGGGAAAATTCATTGAAAAAAATTTTCCATTTTATGCATCCAGTTTCATTCCTCAGTTACACATAAATATTCAGAATATTCAGAATAGCTCAGTTCAATGCCACATCATTGGTATGTACTATTGTAGAGCTTAAGAATCCTCGTCAAGGACCTTGGATCATGAACTCATCATTGATAGCACCAATAGAAATACATCAGAAATGCATCTACTTCTGTCTCGGAGAACTTGAACATTATGTAAAAAACAAGAAACAACATATCAATACACAAAGACTGTTGGGAGTGAAAAAAATATAATTTATACAGTTACTCTTGGCACTATATGAAATTGCTTCAGAATATCCATGTCTTAACCAATGTCCAGCATTATGGAAGTAGAAAAGGCACTTTGCAGTGGCACATGAGATACTGTACCATTTGACAATCTTTGCTCTGGATATTGTCTAAAGGTCTCTCCTATTTAATTCAGATGTAAATAAGTTTCTGATCACTGAAACGGAGAATCAAATGCAGACAGCAGCAACAGGTAACCTCATCATTGTCATGTGTTCCCGAGCCAGAGAAACTGGTATGTGTTATCTGCATTAGTTTGATGAGACATTGACTTGGATGATCTAAAACAAAACTCTAACAACAAGCATTATGAAAGACTAACCTTAGGGGAAAGCAGGAACTTTGAAAAATGAAGAAACTCTAAGTAGTTTTCTGCCTGTCTAAATATATTTACAAAAACATATGCAAATACAAAAGCTAGTTGAAGTATCTTTTAGCATAACCTTTAACCAAGTTGATTTAGTATTTAAAATAGTTGCTATAAAATTTTTACATATAGTTGTGAATTATATGTTTTGTAATCTGAAGGATCCTTCAGACAGAACAAATTTATCTACAAATATGGCTGTTTGTCCAAGTTGAAAGATTGATCTAGTCTAGATAACAACTCAAGAATGAAGGAAATAAAAAGCAGAATGAGAACATAAGATCTTTGTGCTATGTATTGTATTGTCCTGCTTATATATCTATTTTTACAAGCCACTGCTGTTAATTTCTTTGAAACACTGCCGTCAGAATCTCTAGTCTTTTTCTATTTTGCTTTTTTAGGTAAAAAACATTAAGGCCTGGGAGAACTATCCTGTGATGTGAGGATCACTGATCTTCTAAAAGTACCTTTTTAACAAATGTGATAAAAAAATACATAAATTAACAGCTTAAATGCACAGATTTTATGCATACAACCAAGCAGATATACAAAATAGGGGAAAATGAAAGTACTACATGAGTTTTCAAACCCCAGCCTAAATGTAGCTGATGGAAAATTACTGAAACATACACATATGAGCTGTGGAATTCTTCAAAAAGTTAAATGATTCTGAGATTTCTTACAAATTTGCAACACCTTCAAAAGACTGAGAAATGTCAATCTAGTAAGAAATCCTCATGTATTAGTTTGAAAGAAAACTATTATTTTTAAGTAGAATGACTTGAAAAATATTTTTGTTATGGAGGTTTTTTCAACAAAATTTTCAACAGAAAACATTTACTTTTCACTGGAAAACTGAACAGCAAATATTTTGTTATTTGAAGTTTCACCTGTGTAAAAACAAAATGTTGATTTGGCAATTCAGTCACCATGGCTCATTGAAGTCACAGCTTCACACACTTTTCCTTTTGTTTACACCTTTCATAAGGTACCCACTGACTAAGCAGTGATCACTGCCGGTTCTGGATGAGAAATACAACAGGGACTTTAATGTGGGTGAAAACTCAGATTATAGCGGAGAATGAGAGCATGAGGTATCAAACTTGGAGGACTTCAGTAGGAACTGCAGACCAATATTTTCTGGTGCCAACTGATGATTTGGTTTTTTTCATTTTTAGCCCAAGACCAGGAACAGTTTGCAGTGTTCTATTTTTTAAATAGAAAGTCTACACTTTTTGTAAAAAAACCTGCATAATTGACAATTTCAAAAGTTTTGGTAAGATTCCTCTTTACCAGACTTTAAATTTGTTGGGGAAGGAGACAGATGAGCATTATGAAATTATTAAAGTGACTTTAATATCTTTTAAAGTACGGATAAGTGTTTAATATCACTGTTACCACTTTTCCCTTGAACCCCCCTACTTCATTTCCCTTCAACACATACGTCTGTTGTGGAAACAATAAATTTTAAACTTATTCCCAGTGGCTCTCCAGGTGGTCTTTCCCAAGCATGTTATGATGCACACAATTTCATAAGCACTTGGCCAACAAATTGCAGCAAAAGTTGTTAAATAATGAAAAGATATTTAGATATATACTGCAGAGAAAAGATGAATACAGAAACTGTGTTTCGGTAAAATGTATAGCATATAGCATAAAAAGCATCAGCACAGCAGTGAAAAACACAAGATTTTCATGTGCTAATTGCATCAGCATTGGGATGGCCAGATGATATTAAAACAATGACAAAGGACGATGGATGTGCAATATAGAAAAAGGAATCAATAGTCCAAAGCTACCGGCCTCACAAAATCAACTTTGTTGCTTAGAGTGTTCTTAAAAAACTATGAAAAAAACAATGTCTTGAAATGAGGTGAAATGATATAATGGAATAATAACTGAAGGACCTGAAGTACTTTAATCACCTGAGTATCTTGGTCATTTATTCACAGCGCAATATTTATGCTGCCACCAGTATCATTCCATTATATGGGGCTTTAATCTGTTTTCCTTTAAGGTCAAGAGAGAGATGCCACAAGGCAAATTGTCATCCAGACAAGGAGTTGCCTCTCTCTCCCAGGCTCCTCTCTCTGGTTTTGGTTTGTTTGTTTTTTGGTTTTTTGTTTATTTGATATAAAAAACTGGGGTTTTTTTATTTGGTATAGAAACAGAAAGCCAGGTGCAGAGCCAATTTCTGCAGTTTTGGCAACTTCACACTGATTTTCACAGAAATAGTCTTCTCAGAACAGAATTCCTAATTGAGACCACAAATTAAAAATAACTGCAATAAACAAACATAATCCACTTAGAATTATTAAATGAACACATATTTCAGATGTGTTTAAAATAAAAAATATGCTACCTTAATAAATGTGACAAGTTGAAACCATATGTTCCCTCAAACTTAGGCAAAGTTGTTTGCAAACATACATAAAAAGAGAAGAATTATGCCGAAAAAAATTATTTTCTCAGACTTATTTAATGTATACTCTGAAAGTAGTTCTAAACGAAGTGGGCAGTGACAGCCCAAATGAAGAAATCATTCTCAGTCGCACTATATGCAAGCCAACTATGTGAAAAACATAGAAATGAATTACCAAGAAGAGAGGAATAACTCCTGACTGGAAGGGTAGCAGTGAAACTTTTAACAGTTTAGACTATTTGTAAGGGGCAGATTCAAAGAAAGTCTTAACATCTAGAGAGGAAATGTAGGTGTCTCAGCTCTTTGCAAACTGGATCAGGAGCCTCAGAAGAGTGACAAAGAAGTCTATGGGGAGCTGCCTAGAGCAAATGAATTGAAAATGAGAAGTGCAGGTGTGCATCTGAAATTCTACTCCTCCAAAGCTTAGAAGGCTTCAATCAGACGTGCAGAATGGAAGATGGAGTTCTGATCTACCCGGGGCAGCTGGGGAATTGTGAACCTGTGGAGATGTAAACCCATTAAACTTGGGCATGTGCTGAAGCTGATTCTGTGGAAAGTACTTTACTAGGTAAATCTAAGCCGTTCTGCACCATTCTTCATGCTGTAGCTTGGTTAGGTTCAGCAAACAGTTCAGAACTCCTCCCTAAAGAAGAAATTATAGATGAAGCAAGAGTCTGTGCTTAGCAGTTACACAGTCAAACAGCTGTTGAAAACTGTGGGTTCTAAGTTCCAGGTCACACAACTGTATGTGCATTTTATTGTTTTTTTTAAAAAAACAGAGAATCATAGAATTGTTTAGGTTGGAAAGGACCTTTAACATCATGGAGTTCAACCATTAACCTAACACTGCGAAGTCCACCACTAAACCATGTCCCTAAGTGCCACATTTACACGCCTTTTAAATACCTTCAGGGATGGCAAATCAACCGCTTCCCTGGGCAGCCTGTTCCAATGCTTGACAAACCTTTTCATGAAGAACTTTTTCCTACTATTCAATCTAAACCTCCCCTGGTGCAACTTGAGGCCATTTCCTCTTGTCCTGTTACTTGGGAGAAGAGACCGATCCCCATCTCACTACAACCTCCTTTCAGGTAGTTGTAGAGAGCAATAAGGTCTCCCCTCAGCCTCCTCTTCTCCAGGCTAAACAACCCCAGCTCCCTCAGCCGCTCCTCATTAGACTTGTGCTCTAGACCCCGCACCAGCTTTGTGTCTCTTCTCTGAATACACTCCAGCACCTCAATGTCTTTTTTGTAGTCAGGGGTCCAAAACTGAACACAGTGTTTGAGGTGCTGAGTACAGGGGGACGATCACTTCCCTAGTGTTGCTGGCCACACTATTCCTGATACGAGCCAGGCTGCTGTTGCCCTTCTGAGCCAACCCAACATCAAACAAGACAGAAACAAAGCTGTAAGTTAAAATGGCTATTCCTGCTGTGTTTTAATGTTAATGTTGCAGCGATGCATTAGATTCCCTCAAAGCATGCATACAAGATAGGCTTCTCAAGCAACTTAAGTACCTCTTTGTCTCATTTGGAGACCAGACATTTGCATGCTGATTTTAAGACAGGTATAAGTATACAGAATAGACAGATTTACAGATACTATTGTAATTCTGCATAAGTCCAGTCCTGAATGGCCAAATCTTCCTCAAACATGGGATTTCCAAACCAAATTATTTCCCAAAAGAAGAGAAATCCTATAAAAGTATTGAAGCAAAGCATGACACGAACTCTTAACTTAATGACAATGATGTTTCACTGACAAACATACTCATATTCCTGGAACTTTGTAGAAGTTCTGATTAATTGCAAAAAAAAAATGTTGCTTGAGGCCTACAAGCCCTTTGAGGTTATAACCATTTTATGGATGTTTACACTGAAGCACAGGAAGAATTTGATGTTTCAACTGTTTTACTCCTCCATGAATTTCCTGTGAATTCAGAAGTCCTAAATCTCACCTCTGTGTATCATCCAATAGACAACCTTCATTTCCTTGGGTCAACATATTCAAAAAATTAAAAACTGAAAAAGGAAAAAGAAAACATTGGATGCAATGTACACCCTCTGCCATGAGAAGCTTTTCATTTTTCTTTTATCAAGAATTCAAGATGCTGAATTAATTAGGCTATTAACACATTAAAAGTGCTAAGTGTTAATAACATCAATTTAATCACTGCTGAGTCAGTTTTATTTTACATAGACTGACACTATATCTTCAGCTAAGAAATTATGATAGTAATTAGAAATTACCCAGCAATTATAATCTAAGTGTGATAATTCTCTAAATGTGTTATAAAGTATCTGGCAGGGTTTTGATTATACATTGAAAGTTTACTATATCATCAGGTTAAAATCACACGCTTTATATTAAAGACACTAAAGCAACAAATGCTCTGATACTCGCGGGTCTTGATAACTTCTAATTTCACAGAATCACTGGGCTTGGAAGGGACCTCTGGAGATCACCCAGTTGAACCTCCCTCCCAGAGCAGGTCCACCTACAGCAGGTTGCACAGGATGGAGTCCGGGAGGGTTTTGAATGTCTCCAGAGTAAAGAGACTCCACCACCTCTTTGGGCAGCCTGTTCCAGTGCTCTGCCACCCTCAAAGGAAAGAAGTTCCTCCTCATGTTCAGATGGAACTTCCTCTGTTCAAGTCTGTGCCCATTATCTCTTGTCCTGTCACTGGGCACCACTGAAAAAAGACTGGCCCCTCTTCCCGGCACCCTCCCTTTAAGCATTTGCAAGCATTGATGAGATCCCCCCTCAGTCTTCTCTTCTTCAGACTAAAAAGACCCAACACCCTCAGCCTTTCCTCATAACAAAGATGTTCCAGCCCCCTGATCATCTTTGTAGCCCTTTGCTGTACCCTCTCCAGCAGTTCCCTGTCCTTCTTGAATTGGGGAGCCCAGAACTGGACACAGTACTCCAGGTGCGGCCTCACCAGGGCAGAGTAGATGGGGAGGATGACCTCCCTCCACCTGCTGGCCACACTCCTCTTGATGCACCCCAGGATGTCATAGGCCTTCTTGGCCACAAGGGCACATTGCTGGCTCATGGTCATCCTGTTGTCCACCAGGACTCCCAGGTCCCTTTCCACAGAGCTGCTTTCCAGCAGGTCAGCCCCCAACCTGTACTGGTGCATGGGGTTATTCCTCCCCAGGTGCAGGACCCCACACTTGCTTTTGTTGAACTTCATGAGGTTTCTCTCTGCCCAACTGTCCAGCCTGTCCAGGTCACGCTGAATGGCAGCACAGCCTCCTGGTGTGTCAGCCACCCCTCCCAGCTTTGTGTCATCAGCAAACTTGCTGATGGTACACTCCATCCCTTCATCCAGGTCATTGCTGAATACATTGAACAGGACTGGACCCAGTACTGACCCCTGGGGAACATCACTAGTCACAGGTCTCCAACTAGACGCTGCCCCACTGATCACAACCCTCTGGGCTCTACCTGCCAGCCAGATTTCAATCCACCCCACTGCCCACTCATCTAACTCACACTTAAGCTTGCCTACGAGTATGCTGTGGGAGATGGTGTAAAAAGCCTTGCTGAAGACAAGGCACTGTACTTCAGAGTTCCAGTGGGTTTTTTGTAACCCCATATGTGAGTGATGATTGAAACAAGTGACGATTGCTCAGTGTGCAACAGAACATGTGAGACAATGGCTGTTAACTGTTGAGGACCGCTTTCCTGCTGGTCCATATTCAATTATTATATGAAACATTATTTTGGGAGAGTTTTGCTTTTTATGAGATTGAAGAGATTAAAGACATGAGATTTTTGACCAAAAAAAAAAAAAAAGATGTTTTTGCAAAATGCCTTTTAAAAGATCATCAGCTGATCTCATAGAATAAAAATGTTCTGATGTCCTTAAAAACATTCAAGTATATTTGTTAAATAAATATCCTCAGAACTATAATTCATATGAAGCCTGTTGAAATAATATAATTAATTACACTTGTGAATGACAAAAATATATTTTGCTTCTCACCGATATGATAATGACTTTTTTGAATGTAATCTGTTTATCCTTATCTGCTTAAAAAGGTGATTTACTGGCAAAAGAGACTCAATTTGGGGAAAACCACAAGAATTTTCATTAAAAGTTGATGGATCAGAACATTCTGAATCCTCTTGTGCTGAAGGTGTACATCAAAACCCAGCAAGTGTATCAAAACTAATTTATTCACTCAGATCAGTGTTGCCATGGTGGTCCTATTCTTGTGAAGCCATTTCAAAATGTTTGTGTTTAAATTTCAGAAAATGGAATTCAAAGAAATAATTTAAAAGCTTGCAAAATATGCATAGGAATATGAAGAATAAGTGTCACATCAAAGCATAAGAACAATTTGAAAACTGGATTTAGTACACAGTTTATGTTACTGCTCTGATACGACTAGTATACTAACATGCCTTATTTTATCAATAACCTTATGGCATTAGGTAGTTTTTATCCAAATCTCTACTGTGAACCAATTAATTTTGTGGAAATCTCCATTTTCTGTTTAAAAAGAAGAAAAAGATAAAGCAGCTATTCTTATTAGTAACAGGGGAACCATGAGAAAATTTTCCTGAGAATTATCTGAAATCTCATAGTTCAGAGGAGAAATGAAGAGAACCTTAAATACATTATTTTGTAAAAGCTGATATTCGAGCCATGTATTTTTTTAAATCTGAAACATGATTTCTGAACACAGACTTGGCAAACTGTAAAGTATTTTAGAACAGAATTGACATTCTTTGTGAAACCACTTTTGGATTTCCCAGTGGAAGGAGCAAATAGTTGAAATGTTCTGGGCAAGACATTTTCTTTAGAGCACACTCAATCACATTAAAGGATAATTGCTCCTTCTTCCTAATAACCATGAGCCACTCTGAGGAGCATCACTGCTTATGGAATACACAAGCAGTTCTGAAAATACTCCAGCTCCAGTACAGGGGACACTTTTACCTGCAGGCACAGTCTCTTGCTTCTGCAATTAAACACTTCAGCTCTTCTCCTTCCTTTAGAGTCTATGTAATACCATTGTATTTTGTAAAATAGAGCTCTCCAAAGTACGTGAAGTACCTTTCAGACAAAAAAATGTTTTTTCCTAAGTCGAGTTCAGGTGCGATAAAGTATGCAGTATAATTCTGCTTTGTAGCTTCACACTTTGTTGAATGCAACAATCAGCTACCTCAGATATTCTCAGTCATATCACTAGAATTTTATTTTAAAGGACTGACTAGATCGGTAGAGACTGTCGGAAGTTTATGTTAAAGTTACTGACAGTGTCAAAGCATTTTTATTGTAGCCAAAAGAAACTTGGGCTTCAGCCTGCCCTGTTATCACTGTTTGCCTTACAGTGACTGAAACAAGTCATAGATGAAATTACCGCTCTGGAGAGGTGTCTTCTGCAGAACAGTGCTACCCCATCCTTCTCTGTCTGCACCATCTAAATCCTCATGAAATTTTGTTATCATCTATTCTACATTATTTTATCTGCTCTTGATCACTACTGAACAACATAAATTGATGACAGGAAAATATTTTTGTGTACATGAATTAGATGCAGTATAGCTGTTAAGACTGCTTGGACTTGACAGCATAAAATAGTCATTAAACTAAATCAATGAAATTTTCATTTACCAGTCAGGTAAATTAAAAAAGAGAAATTTGCTGTTCATAACTGTCTAATCTTTTTTAATAAGCAGGTTTCTGTTTCAAACTCTATTCTGGTAAACATACACCCTAATAGCATATTCCAGACTCTGAAGACTCCCTTTTTTATCCTTTTATTTTGATCTTCTCCCTGCTTTCATAAAAGAACAAACTTATTCTATTTATACTTGAATTATTTACCTCAGGTAACTCACAGATTTATAAAAGGCAGCTTAGAAAATAAGACACACAAAAAGAAAAGGTTTTGTGATGTGAAAAAAGATTTCCATTTAAGTCTATAGATATTTTCTTATATTATATAGTAGCACATTTGCATAGTAGTCCATTTGTTGGGAGCTTGCTTAAGAGACTGCTAGTCTCTTCTGAGTCTTCAGAGACTGGACAAACAGCTCCTACATCTCATGAGTATTTCCCAGTCACTGGGATTAACTCATGTTCCCTTCTCTTGCTCTCCTGCCAGCCTTGTGACTCTGACTAACAGTTTCAACTGAAAGCTTCAACCCTTTTTCAGAGGACACAATGGCCCATTGGTGAGGATGGTCTCACTGTCTTCACCAATAAGGAGACACTAGTGGTAGCATCACCACCAACACCACGTTGCTCTTTTATATTTAATGCTCTGCAATGGAGTATGCGGGAACCCAAGTGGAAAGAAATGCCCACTGCAAGTCACGGCCCCAGAGAGGGCGCAAACTCAGACGCACCAAATATGCTTTGAGCCCCTTGCTCACTAAGAGGCTCTTCAGAAGTTCATTGAGCTCTCTTCTCTGGTTTCAGACAGGCTGCCTTAGGAGGCTTGGATCTTTCCCCTGGTGTTTGCAACTTAGGTTGTGTTGATTTAGTTTTACTTGTATCTTACGACTCAGATGGGTGAGCATGTTTCAGATGTTTTCAATAATTAAAACATTTCACTTCTTTTTCATCAATACTCTCTTTTCTTTTTACAAAAATTACCAATCGTAAAGTCACCAGTACATAAGAAATATGAATGGATAGAAAATGGCAGGATTTGCCCATATACAACCAATAGACCTTCTTCTCCATTTCTGTAATTCCAGAAATCGAAATTACAGAACATATGCCTGGCAATCACTTACTTGAACTATGTCTGGTTTGTGGCCCACAAACTCCAATAATAAAATATATTTGCTGTACCTTAATTTGTTGGTTAACACTAATTCCATTTATATGGTGTGTTCTCACAGACTGCCATAGAATTACAGAAAATTCAGAAAACAAAATCAGTATTATATCTTTGATATATGAAACTGCAAGAAAAATGTACTTCACTACAAGTTATTATGCAGAAGAAGTTAACAGACACTTTGTGAAGTATTGATCAAAAATCTTTTAATAAAGATTCCTAGTATGGGTGCTAAAATTTTAAAATTCAATACCTAGACTATCTTCTGTTCCAAAAAGGTCAGGAGTAGTCCTTTACCATTTTTTCTGGTATTATACAGTTATCAAGACAATGTAATCATTATGAAGACACTCATTTTTAGAGATTAGTATGATAAGATAGGAAAAGACATCCATCAATATCAGAACTTGCTAATTTACAAAAAGGGCTATGTTTACAAAACAATGGATTGGACGGAAGTAGAAAAAAGTGGAAATGTCAAAAGTACAACGGAAAAGCAAAGGAACATATTCATTTACGTGAATAATCAATATTCTGTATACAATGACAAAGAATACATTAATAACTCTGCATAAAGGAACACCTGAGGCTGGTTAAGAAGCAGTTTGCCAGCAGGCTGAATGGGAGCAAGGAGATACCATCTTTAAGCACCAAAGACATGAGATCCCAGAAAAGAGGATTTACACAGTTCAGATCGTCCCTGGCTAATCCAGTAAAATATCGCAGTGGGAATCACAGTCAGCTGCACTAAAAGGCTGACTACAGGGAGAGTCATCAAGGCTACCTCCTTTTATATCACAGAATGACTCGTGAAGGCAATGACAACTAAAGAACACTGTTGATGACTGTGAAACGTTAACCTCAGTGTTGGGAAACAGATGGGAATTTGGAAAGAATTGCTGAGACTTAAGTGGGACAGAACTGAGAGCTTCTCAATCTATCATTATATTCTGAACTCAGGTAACACTGCAAACTCTGAACTATGATCTACCAATTTTGTTGGCTGAAGAATAACTCAAGAAATAAGCATGTGACAAGCTAAAGCTAAGACTACATTCTATAATTGTTTTATTAAATACCTCTTTCTAATAGCCTAACCTTAAGACCTTATCAATGCAAGTTTTTTACTGTTTTATCTGTAAGCCTGTCTAATATTGTAAGGTGAATCACAAATCAGGCAAATAAGAGGTATGTAGTATGAATAAAATTTCTGAGGAATTAACTTATATTCCAGAACATTTTAAAACTCAATTGGAATTGAGTATTTTCTGCAAGTCTGCTAGGGTCCTGCGTAGGAAGAACATAAGGATGAATGTTTTAGATAATAGCAAATGCCCATCTAGTCCAGAAGTGTGTCTGTCAAAAGGAGACAACTAGGCAATGTGAATGTAGGACAAGCATTTATGGTACTTCACCTAGTACTTCCTCAGCTTCCACCATGTTTTGGTTTAGAAATGCCATGAGCAGAGGTGATCCATGTGTTTTACTAAACAAGCAATAGATCTATTTTTATGACATTTTTGAGCCTCCAGTGAACCCATGTAAACTTTTGGTATCCAAATAATTTGGGGTTAGGACTTCCAGAGCTTCACATCACACACACCGCATGAAAAATCACTTTGGTTTGTTCTGAACTGGTCACTAGGCAACTTGACCTTAAGGTAAGTTGACCTCAATGTATCATCAATACTTTTTTTTCCAAGTGTTCTATTGACTACAAGCTTGTGTGAGAGTGCTATTCAAAGATGCTGAATTTGGGCACAAGTTTGTTTCAGCAAATAAGATACTGGTCTAGCAAGGGGGCAACAATGAAAACACAGCTCCTTCCAGCTACCACCCGCATGCAAGTACTGAATAAGTTGAACAGTTTCACATTGTAGGCCTTGCAAATAATATCCATTTCACTGCTGATAATACTGAACTTTCAAAAGCTTTATTCCTGAAAAAAGTAAAGCTTTAATAAAAATATATTAATTTTGAACTATTACTTTTCATTTCTTTTTGGTTTCTATTTCCTAAATGCTAAATACCAAGATTTAGTGTAGTTTGATATAGGCACAAATTCACATAGCACAGATGTCATGCAAATATGTTGAAAATAGGTTTTATTTTGCTCACAATACAAGAAAAACTTAGGATATATTTAGAATGTGTTTAATGCCTTGTTAAGCAATGTACCTGGTTACACATGAGCTTTCCCTATTATTCATCTGAAATCACTGCAGAAAAGCTTAGTCAAGAGAATTCATGGGCTAATTCAGGCTGAAATTTGGAAAAAAGCATGTATTGTATATTCATTAATCAATGAGAGTCCTTCTTTATACAGTCTTGTTTTGTGCCAGATACTGAAATTGGATCTGTTAAGGGGTAATCTTCCAATTCGTAAGGAGTCCTACTGAAACTGCTTAAGTTCAGCCTACGGATTTTATTCATAACCTTTCAGCCCACAACTTCTAGAAAGCCACAGTTGTCATCCAAACCCTGTTGCATTTATGGAATTCCATATGTAACTGCAAGTTTCTCACTAAGTAAAACAGAGTCACAATATAGATGCATTTAAAGGGATCTAAAATCTAAATCTCATTTGAGTGTCTGAGTCAGTCTTTGGACAGGCATTTTTCAATCTGAGGTGAATCTTATACTCACTGAAGAGTGACTGTAAGATAATACATACTGTAGTAATGCAAACAGAAAGTATAATAGGAACTAGTCCTGCAGGTAACTATTAAAATGCCATAAATTTCATGAGAAACTTCTTTTGCAAGGTTGTGAGGTATTAGCTTCTTTTGATCTCTATGGCTGCATGTCAATAACAGCAACTTTACTGTCAGTAACTTGGTAGATATTTGAAGAGATAAGTTCAGATAGATTTACTACAGAAAAATATTTTAAAGATCACTTTGGCAAAAGCAAGATACATCGTGTTGATTTTAGCTGGTGACTGTGGTGTAAAAGCATTCACAGTATACTTCATTCACAGTACCCACAGTACCAGTTATTAAAGACTGAAACTGGCAATACAGGTTTGTACTACAAATAAAACAACATACTCAACTGTAGATACAAATTAGGTCTATATTTCTCCAGAATAAAACCTGGTAACTGAGGAGCAATAACTTCAAACTTCACTGTTTTGTTAGACATTATGTAACTTGAAATTTTTCTACAGCAAGGAGTTCTCTTGACCCTCAAATTAATTACTTGATTGCTACTTTTATTTTTATTCTTTCCTAAGCCTGCTGGTACCAGTGAATTGCTTGTGAAGAGCACAGAATGGAATAAAAAGGCTGGACTGAACTAATGTGATGGATGGAGGCAAAAACCTTTGCAGCTTATTAATGTATTCAAAAGACTGTTACAAAACTTTACAATTTAATTATTGGAAGATTATAAAACTGCTTCAGTGCTTCTGTACTGTGTTAAATAAACTGTACGTGCAAGGAGTAATAAATGAAATTGTTAATTTCAGTGCATCCTTAGGGAATAGTAAGAGAGGGGTTTTACATTATTTAGAGCTCCAAATGGATTTGAGTTTATATACAGTAATAAATCTTAACTACGTTGTTAATTAACCCTGCCTCAAGCCCCTTTTTACCTTAGGGGTTGAAAGACAGAGTGTCTGTTAGGATAACTCACCATTCATATTCTTAAAGATGTTTAGGACTGGGAGGATTTGCCGGTAATAGGGCACCAAGGCCTCCCCCACCATGTCAGCTGACACCACCAGGTGCTGGAGGACTTTCAGCGTGACGCAGATGACCTGTCGGTTACGAAGGCTCAGTGCATCTATGATGGAGAAAGAACAACAGGCAGAAAGCAGAATTAATTTCTAAAATGTAGAGGGAGGGAAAGGAGTCCTCTAATGGACAAATTTAATTAAACTGTACTCTGCTGGGGATTGTAAGTGGGCCTTTATTAGCCCAGCTTTGAAAGATCCCAAAGATGGATTGCAGTCCTGATGTTATAAAACACTGCCTTGTCTGATTGTTATTTGTTCCCACAATTTGTGCTGACTCTTCACTAACCCAAAGAATGCAGCTCATTATTCCCTCATGCTGCCTGTGTAATACTGGCGTGGTCCAAACAAATAAAAAATAAATGTTCAGTAAGTACCATTTGGGGCCAATGGAACTGTACAACTGCAAGACAACCTGCAAAGGTTGACAACAGATACATTCTTGTGCAACAGTTACTGTTTGTATGTTTGCACTCATTTATTTCGCGACCATTTTGTTCATTCAACTAACAATTCCTAGTATTCTGAGAAACAGTACAATGAAGCAAATGTTTAAAGGAAAAAAAAAACCACAAAAAAAACCTTGTAGGCTTTTTGTAAAGGACAAACATTCTAGAGAAAAAATAATTTTGTCTTGCCTACTTAGATTTTTCTCTTAGCTTTCAGTGTCATGCTTCTAATCTTATGACATTTCATAAATACCTTTTGTTTTCTCTTCTCTTTTAATTTTACTAAAAGCAAGTACTTTGCATTCTCTTTTGTAATTAAAAAATGAGTCATGCTTGAAATACATATATATTTTTCCTTGCAAAATCCCTTTAGTTATAAAATCTCCTCTGAAATTATGCAGCTGCAAACAGTTGTCAAATTTGGTACGCTATCATATATTGGTCTAATTCTCCAGCGTTCTTCCCACTTACATAGATGTTACACCATTGCACAGGGAAAGCAAAATCTGTAAAAAGTAAGTTCATATTATATGTTTATAAGCAGAAAAGTGTATAAGTCTGTGATTCAACATAACATAACGTAAGTATAAGCACTTAGGGAAAAATATAGTAAAGAACACATTGAAATTTAAAGAGGAGTTACTAACAACTTCTTCACGAACTCCTCTTCACATTGAAGTAATAGGATCCAGTATATCTGGCACTGTTTTGTCAGTGCACAGAAATACCTTTTCATAAGGAACGAAGTACTGTTCGCACACAGGAGAAATGTCAGTTTTTCCATCTCGCTAAGCAAATACACTGTGCCCCATCCGGTTCTGCTTCTTGCCACATGCCTGCCAAGTGTTAAAAATCAGAGCTAGAGCTCCAAAGCAAGGGCAGGGCAGATTGGTTGTGTGAATGTGGAGAGACAACTCTTGAAAATCAACTAGTAGGTAACTTCCCTCCATGCCTCTTTGTATACTTATGAACAGCATCCTAAAACGACTGTTAAACAACAGAGTTAGAGAACCCAAAGTATAAAGGTACTGTAGTGCATCATAGGGTGATTTCAAGTTAAAGAAGTATTTTTAAATGAAAATACAGACTGAATTCCATAACTCTTATTTGCCAGCCGCTACTGTAGTCACCACAATACACCTGATTTCATACCGTCTCTGAGCATATTAATGTGTGCACAGCAGGTCCATCAGTGCAGCATGCTCACACTAAGTTCCAGCAAAGAGCTTGGCTATTCCAAATTATGCTTTCATGGGTAGATGTTCTAAGGCTGCTTTAGGAAAGAGACCCCCTGATACAATGTTAAAGATTAGGTCCAAATCCCAGGCGGGAAAACATTCTCTTACAGAGGAACAGGCATTATTCATTTTCTTAAAGGAGTGACTGGAAGAGGGAGCTCTGGGATTCCTACGTATAGGTTTATTCATGACTAAGTTGTCATACACAGAAATAGCAACTAACTGAACTAATAGGTAAATTATCATTAAAACTTGTAATTTTTATTACAATAATAAATAGTTATTCATAAAAAACATGAATTAATATTTTGTATTCATTTGTATGAATGAGTTCTTCCAAATGTGAATGAAATGAATAAAAATGATTATTCATACAAACACTAACAATTAACTTAAGGGACATAAAAATTAATCAGTGACAGAAATCACAGCTGCTTAATCCTCAACCAACAAATTATACCCACTTCCAGGAATAGTTCTTCCTGACTGTAGAAGCTGTCCTAGACGATAAGAGGCTTTATTTTCAGGCATGCAGAGGGTGTCGTGTAAGTGGAAATGGCTGTCCAACTACCCCTAGGAAGAACATTTTTCTGCAGATGGTGCCTCCCAAAGGTTTTCTCAGTTTCCTGTTTTCAGAGTTTTGTCTTGTGCAAAGACAACCTTAGTTTGAGTGGAAGCCAAGACTGTCCTGGTAAAGATTAATTCCTTAATAAAGTCAAGAGTGTGAATTATGCCTCATGACTGTGAAAGTGTTCCAGTGAGTGCAGCAAACTGAACAGAGGCTGAATCCAGAAGAATATTTTCACAGAACAGCTCATCACAGAACCTGCCATGCAAGTTTCCTTACATCTGAGCTGTGCTGCAGGGGTGCTTGCTGGAACTTTAAACAGTAATACTGGCACTTGTTCCATCTAAAATCAGCTGGATACTTGTCCCATCTTCCTCAAAACAGGGGCATCCCATTCTCCATTTCACACACAAAACAAAAGACAGAATCTGGGTCAAGATTTTCAGTGCTAAAGTGATGGATATGGTAGAACCAGACAGACTGCAGAATTTGAGCCTGAAGCCCTTCAAACTGCAGAAATCTGCAGCGTGTGTTAGGAAAACATTTGTAAATATCAAAAGTAAAATGAAATTGATAGCAGAACTGTTATTATTATTAAATATTTGGACTGCGGCATGCATAGCAGTCAACCAGCTCCTGGCTTGATTATATCAGGCACTGTATAAACATCTAATTAGGGACAGCCCCTGCCCCAAGGATACAACAATTTCAAACATATGTTTATCTTTTAAAAATCTGGTAATGATTTTCTGAGTACTATCATCACTGCAGACCATTCTCCCACATGAATCAAAAGAAGAAAATTTTAATGCAGTATATGAAATAAGTACATTTCAACATTTTGAAAGATGTCAATGATATCCAGAGGCTAACAGAAATGGAAGAATGCACTTGGAAGAATGTACTGGCGTCCTTACACGGGAGTAAAGCAGATCATTTAAAACTCCTGGAACAGTACAACTACATATCCCTAAAGAAGGAAACAAGCATAATATCCAAAGTATTCCAGTTTGAAAGCATGCTAGGTGGTTGACTCTTGACCTGTAAGTTTGCTGTAAGATACGAATCGTCACAGTAACAGCAAAGTGAATGACTGTTTTGCTTCTCAGTTAAAGATACCTTTCCACTCCCTAAACGGTTTTTTGAGGGCTTGCTTCCTTCAGTGGTATATATTTCCTTTTGGTCATCTAGTCTACATGCTATACATTGCACAGTTCTCTTAAGCAGCAACTTTGAAAAAAACCGCAACCCAGTAAATTGACTCCATTGCTTGGTAGTTACGATGTTTTCTCCTTTAATGGTATATAAACTTGACAATTTTCCTTGTGGTGAGGATACACACCTTTCCAGGAGACCCTCCAGCTTGAATAACTCAATGCAAATATTTGCTCAATGCAAATATATAATGAAGTACTTACTTCAAACATATTTGATTTTGTACTGCTACAGTTTTCCCAAATAAGTATTTTCTGAAGTTCATCATGACTTTCTTAAATAAAAGAGAATTTTAAAATGCTAGTAGTTTAAATACCTGGTGGAAAAGCTCAATATCTGAGTCAGCTCTGTGTTTCTACCATTCAAAGCCACACTATTAGACCATTATTAAATTTGAAAGCATATTTGAAACACTGAACATTTTTGGGATGGAGGTTTTCCACAGTACTGTTTATTAAATCTTGTTAGCAATGAGCTGATATACAATACCAAATCAGCGGCAGCTTCAGCAAATTTATTTTTCATTAAATTTTGTTGGCAATTGATGTAAATTTAGAATTGTTTTTTGTTAACTTGCTTTAAGAACAGAGAGACTTTTCTTAAGATACATGCCACTCGTGTTTGCCCATTTAGATAAAAGCAGCTTACATATGAAGCGATAGAAATTATTTTAAAACATTCAAGTCTTTTTCTTGAGCAAGACTTCTAGTATCTCAAAGAAAAATACCTAGAAGTTCTGTAAGTTGGTATTCTTTATTTTTATATTTTATTTTTATGTGGCAGTTTAGAAATTCCTATCTCAGTCTCAGATGTTGCCTATAATAGAAGCCACAGTTGTCATCTTTGGGACTGATACATTTTATAAGCCAGGAAACATGACATTTCTCCCAGTATACAGTGGATCTTTTCCATGGCAATGTATTTTCACAGAAGAGATTGAATCAGAACATTCCTCCCCAGATAGAACATTGATAGCTTAAACTTTACAGAATCAGATCAAATTCCCCAAACTTCAATCTCTTTCCCAAATACTGAAATTTAGATTTTGGTAGTTATATTCAAAGTTATCTTTAATTTGCATTGGCCTTTAATTATATCCAATCCTTTTTTCAAATATACCTGTGAATCTGTGTTTAGAAACTCACTGACAGTTTCCATTTTCTATTTAGGTCTCACAACCAAAGATTAAAACCAATTTAGTTTGCATATCTCCCCCCCAACTGGTAAATGAGGCAACTGTTTTAGAAAATTCTTTGCCTGAAGCAGAACAAGATATACAGAGCAGGTCTCCTGCAGGGCAACAAGCACTTAGGATAAAGATGCTTCGATTGTTGTGATCCACTTAATCTTGTTGATCAAGGGCTTCTTCTCTTAAATTCACAGAGTCGGGTTTAAAGAACTGCTAACATGAAGTGTTCTCAAAATGTAATTGATTAAAGTGATACATACTTCTCTTACAGAAAATTTTGTCCAAAACACTCAAAATGCATAATACTTAACTACCTGAACTGATACAATAGAAGTAGTATGCTAATTTTACAGAACAGTAATGAATGCTGTTACAAAACACAGTGTTTCAATCAAGAGTGAATAAAAACCGGAATAACAACCTTGTATTCTGTACTTTCTAAAAATCAGGTAAGATTCCAATCCAATTTACAGTATAGATGTACAGATATTTCTTCCAGTACAACTGAAGAAGTGATGCATTGCAGTGAGGTGATGGGAAGCAGAAATAGGGGGCAAGGTATAAAAACCTTAGGCCAATTTTGTCATCAAAGACTTTGTCCTGTAGAGCCAAAGCCTGAGACACAGAAAATATTAAGATCCATAACTGAATCACTGATACTTGGAAGGAACATGATCTAGCAGAATACTGAAGAGAAAGTCATTGGCTTTTTTTTCAGTTTTAGTTGTGCTTGTAATTGTAGTGTTTTACTAGATCAGCACCTTTATAGGTGTTTGAATTCTATTAACATTTGCAGGCCCTGTTTAATTAACTAGTATAAAGAATACACTGAGAATAGTGTCCCAAAAACCTGAGTGGTTATGCCAGTTTACAGTTTCCGTTCATACCTCAATGTTCATTCTTTCCCCTGTGCGGCCTCAAGCTACTGAACGGCACTGAGTACACACCCTCTCAATGCAAACAGCTTTGTTATCAATGAAATATGATACCATTTTTTAAAACAATTTCAGGAAACATCTAGAGAACCAAGGACCTATAATATTGGCATCTGTACTGCAGAAATTAATATAGCATTCTAAATGTATTTTAGGTCCTTGAAGAAGACGGCTATGGACAAGAAAAGCCTGATAACATGGTTTTCTCAGACTTCTGAAAGGTATTTGACAAGGTCCCTCACTGAAGCCTTTTGAAACATTTAACCGCTATGATTTCGATATAAATAAATTGTTTAGAGAAAGAAATGAGGGCAACAATGAATAGCCACTGAGGAGGAATATCACTAGCAGAGCCTTGTAGGAATCTCTGCTGAAGTTCAGTAGATTCATAGGTCATTTGGACGAGATGTTTACTGATGAGTAACAAAGCTTTCGGATGGTACTAAGTTATTCCAGATGCCAAAGATAAGGGCTGACTCTGAAGAACTGCAGAAGGACTTTACAGTACAGAATGGCTGGATGATAAAATGGCAGATAAAATTCAGTACTAGTATATGTGAAATATTAATAAATCAGTAAATTCAGGAGAGAATAGCACTAACTCCAACTTTAAAACTGAGAGGTGTTAATTGCAGATTTCACATTCCAAACATGGATAAGATTTGTCTTTGTGAAATGAGAAACACAGTTTCTCCTCATAGACAGGAGTAAAGACGAGTAATAAAGAATCTAGTTTCTATAACATTTGAAATTACTTGAAATGACCAGTTTTGAGCAGAAGAATCTAACACAAACCTAATTACAATCACTTGTACTGTTTGATGAAGCCTACAAGGAAGAAATGCTTTGGTACTTAAGATAATTTTATTATCTTTATTAAATCAGAGACCTTTGCTTTTTTAAAAAAGCATTTTAAGTGTATAAAACCAAGTTTGTTTAGAATTAATTTTCTGTCTGTGATCATAACAACCAGAACTGGTTCTCGAGAGCAACAGTCTGTCAGGAGGAAGATAATTCCATTAAAGGTCTAATTTACTTTCTGTAGATGACAGAGATCAACTTATATGATTTACAGAAAGAAAAAGCCTACAGCCCAGAAAATCATATTTATTCCATAAAAATATTTCAGCATTCTGTGAAATAAGGAATGACTATTAAATACTCTTAAATGCAGTGAAGATATATGAGGAGAAATATAAATATAAATGTACTTAGAACAACTGCTAGCAACAGATTCAACTTCACTTTCCTAGATGCAACAGTGACCCTGATTTGACATTAAATCTGAATTAATGACACTGTTGACCAAGTAACAATCCACATTTTATATACAAAGAGAATGTGGAGAATAAGAAAACAGAAATCAGAATAATTTTGAAATTTATTAAACATTAGAAATGACTCTGTGGGTGATATTGAGGGAGGACTGCTCTCTGAATTTCTCTGTATCTGTTTCCCTTACTGAAACATTTTTAACAAAGTTTAAAGTATCCTTGATCTACTGTGTCACAGAAGGGATTTTTAAGAGCATGGAAAAAGCCTCAAAAAGGAAAACTTCAATGTTCCTTGGGATGGAAATTATTCTTTTTGGACTCAATCAGAAGTGCTAGTCTGCTGACTGCAACACTGCAGAAATAACACTTCCATCTAAGTTACAATTTAAGTGCAAAGACTTGAGCTTTATTGGCTTCTAGGCCTAACTACAGATTGCCTACATGTCCAATTTAGGATTAACAGAACAGAATAGAAAAGGTTCTGGCAATTGGGTGACCCAAGATGCTTAAGTGTTTAATTTCACATTATTTTCTTCATTAACAAAGCTGTATCAAAATGTTCCCACTGGTCGTCTCTACTCACTTACTCCAACTTCTGTGCTATTGCATACTATTCGTCTATTTGTGGCAGTGCAGCTATAAACAAGGCCATGGAAGTTATCTGGGTTTAAAAGCAGCGCCACTCTGAAAATAGTTTATTTCAGATTTGCTGTTGGTTTGGGTTTTTTAAAATAGATCTAGATGTGAGTTGCTCCACAATTACATTAGCAGAAGTCAGTTGTGATGAACTGGAGTGTGGGAGCTGGAACAATCGTTCACTTCACGTGTGATGGGGTTGGAACCTCCTACAACCACGTTGTCAACATGCTCTCTGCCTTTGAAAGGAGAGGAGGTGCTTCCACGCACTGTGTTGGATGTCCCTAATGTTACTGACAGAAATATCAGGCAAAGGTGTAGAAACTTCCTGCCCCCCTCAGTGTTTATGTCTGCATGTGTCTCTCAGGTCGAACCTGGGGAACTCTGTGGTCAGGAATCTCAGAGTTGCAGAAGCTTAATTAAAGCAAGCGAAACGACTTACAGGTTTTCTGATCTGGCATTTGTTGTGGGAAATGTAATATTAAATGCAATAGCATCCCCCAAAAGTGAGCATCAAAAGGTATTTTATATTCCCATAATGACCACAGAGAATTTGGAACAGGAGTTTTCCATTGATGAGCACATGATGCAACAGGCATCTCTCTCCCTCACACTCATTTCCTGGCTATTCTTGGCTGGCTATAGGTAATGGTAGGCCACAAGTGAGTTTTCAGATACATCAGCACATTACTGCAAGACATGGTGGCACCAGACAGATCCCTGCATTCCCTAAAAATAAGGGAACTTTCACAAGACATACAGGCAGCTTTGCTTGCCACCGCAGGGGTGTGTGTCTGGGTTCTGTTCTGCTCTCTGCCACCAACGCAGTTGGTGATGTGGGGCAAAATTAGCCGCCTTCTCCCTCTTTACCTGTCTGCAATATGAAATAATGATACATATCTTTCTGGCAAAGACGACATTCTGCTGTGTGTTGTGCGTCAGAACTTTCATAATACCTCTACAAAGTACTTTGCTATTGGTCATATATCTCAATTTATGAATCTTTGCTCTAATTCAAGTAACTCAGACAACGCGTTTGCCTACACCTTCTGTGAAAGGGAGTAAAAAGTCTTAACACCTTGAAGTATTCACATTTTCTGATTTTGCATTTTCTAATTTTTAGGTGGATTCCTTACAAGTTTGACATATACAGGTAATTTGTTTTTTCCTGATTTTTTTGCCATGCAATGACCATATTTACAAACTATTTTATCATGTTTTGCCACTGCAACATACAATATATTTAGAATTTTTACTTTGAGAAATCAAAATATATTTTGAACATTTTTCTCTTTGAGACATCAGTGCCTCCAACCTGAGATTTTTTTTCTTCCTCTGAATTTCAAAAAAAAAAGAGTGTTTTTCAATGTGACAAGAAAAAATAAACAATTATTTTCCAACTAAATAGCTTTCTTTTATTTTAATCACATTTCAGGTATTTTAGGAAAGAAACTGGACCTGTTAATTTCAATCTGCCTTTTGTTAGTCATTGCTTGTTTGCATAACCAGAAGAAAATTTGTTGAAAGGATTTGGGTTTACAGTAACCCGCAGATTCATTAAAGAACATAATTTTCTCCTTTAATGATATAACGTTCAAAAAGTGTGAACTTTAGGCAAGGACAGGTGGAGCATAGGTTTCTCCTTAAATCACTAAAATATAATACAGAATTCTAACATTTAATTTAAAATGTTTTCAGAAAGCAGGTCTTTAGTAATATTTTTCTTTGATGAACTTGCAGGAGAGAAAACTGCTTTTAAAAGCATTCTATCCGTGGAGTTATTTTTCTGTCTTTCTTTTATCCCTTTCCTTTCTATTGTATATATTACCTTGCCTAACAATCAATTGATTCACTCTTTCACAGTAGAAATACGGTAGTGGTCTAGAAGAAGACTGGTTAATCAGATATAACTGACCCAGTGGGATACTTTAGAGACAGTAATATGTGTAAAACATAGCTGAGTTTATTGTGGATGCAGCTGAGTCACAGAAATGTATAGCTCTGGCTACACTACCATATTACACAGTCATAGCAAATTTAAAATCTCTTAGGAGTACACACTTTTAGGTTCCTTGAGATGGTGGTGTGTTTTTCTTAACATTAATGTGGCTTTAATTAGGAAGAAGTCTTTATAATTGATAATACTTAGACTCTTCACATATTAAAGCCAATACAGAAGCTTTTTCAAAATAAAAAAAATCACTGTACAATAAAATAAAGTAGAACCAACAACTAAATTTAGCTAGCAGATTCTTGAATGTGTTCCAGCATCATAAATTATGACTCGATTTAAAAGAGTATATATCAAACCCATATAAATATCCTTACCTAGCAGTCTCTAATGCTAAAAACTGTAACAGCTAAAGCTTCCAAGTAGTTATTTCTAAGCCAGATTCTGGTCTCAACAAGACTTTTAAATCCTAACTGAGTAGCTGCTGTCATAAACTTGCAGTCTTTTCTGAAGAAACAATTTCAGCTTCCAAAATCAAATGATACTACTATAGATATATCTGAGTGGTGTTGGAAATACAGATTTAAAGAAATGACATGTTTTCTCTATTTATGTGTTTCCCTTTTTAGAGAGAAAAAACTGTAACATTGTTTTCATAACACAAGTGTCTCAGAGAGGAATATTATATATTCCTTTTGACTTTTTCAAAATCTACAGTAAGATAGAGATGGTGACATGTATAATTAATCTTTTTAAATGGAGAATAAATTGAATGAAAAAAACACAATTCAGACCCTTCCAACACTATTATTTTAGTATTATCAGGCTCCAAGCTACATTCCCTTCTCCCATTTTCCAAAACTGTGTTTGACTCCATTTAGCGTCACAAATACAATGACTCCATTTTGTTCTGTATTAGCATGGATGCTGAATTATCTCAGGAAAAAGGACAGCAATGATACCATTATTGATCAAAGGCAAAACAGAAGCCAAGTTTCACAAATACAAGCGTCTATTAGTATAGATGTAGTATGCAGACTTAAGAATCATAACACCTAACTAAAGAAGGATCGTGGTTCAGAATACTATCTCCTCAAGGTACTGGTCTAAAGAAACAGGGAAGGACAAAATAATGTATCTGAAACACTAGGTGTTTCAAGAAAAGAAGTTTTAGTTTCAGAGGTATTACATTTGTATTAAAATAATTTATTACCTTTCACACACAACTTTTGTACAAAAAAAATATATTTGAATATATAAAAAAAGATTAATATTTTTTTAAATGCCAAAATTTTGCATACAACATTAATTAGCCAGCCAGAACTCCTAGTTTAGACAGATATATGTATATGCAAAGTAACAAGAATGATGACGGAAAAGATATCTAGTGAATAAATATAAGACAACTGTAGAATAAACAAAAGGACAAGAAGAAATGTAGCTCCCTAGTTTCATCTGTTCATTTCTCCTGTCATTTTAGATGGCTTTACTGATTTATACAGGAACGGATTTACATAATAAATATACAAAATCAGATAAGAAAATGTCATTTCAGATTTCCAAAGGCCAAGATCCACATTGTAATTAGAAAAACACTAGCCAGATAGTCTGTTCTTCTGGATTACTGCACATACCAGGTGATTGAAGACATAAGCCTTCTGGCCTTACTCCTTACAACTTACTCATGTTTGCAATAGTCTTCATGAAATGTCCAGTCTGACATGTTTTATTGCTTAATTAGCAATTTATAGAAAATCTACACTATATAAATGCAATTTTAGGTTTGTTTTTTTTTTCCACACATGTTCACTTACTTTTTATTGGGATAATGAGCTCAGGAATGACAGGAAGAATCTTGTTTCCACCGTGTTCCAGCATGTCATGGATTCCTTGATGAGCAAAAAAGTCATATGGAAATGTCATTTCACAAAGCCCATCAAAAAACAAAGGCAGATAGTAATGATAGTCCAGCTTTTCAATCTCTACCTGAAAATACAAAATAAATAAACAAATAAACACAAATTTTAAATACTATTTCAATGTGATCAGGCCAACAGATAACTCATGCTATCTAAATGGGTACATTTGGTAAATAATAATTCACCTTGTATCACTGCAGAATATCATTAAATCTCAAATACGCTTTATGGACAGATATTGAAATCTATAAATATTAGACCTAAAGAAAAAATTGAAAATGAATATGCTCCCATATATTTTCACTTTTTGATGTCAGTACTAGATGCTGATATTATTGCTTATACACCTTACTTTGTAAGTTACCCACAGGAATCAAACCAGCTACTTTAAGAATAAGATTCTGTTTATTTCAGAAAAATCTGATCTTTACATCTTCACTTAGACATTCTAAAGAACAAATAAGAGAAAGAATCCTGTAACCAACAAATATCCAGCATGGCACAAAGATCAATATCTGTATGGAATTCCAAACTTGGTAGAATATTGCCCTAATTTTATTTCCTATTAATTTCAGGAGCAGAATTCTACAGAAATTCCATGGGTCTCTACTGTGAAGAAAGGTAGAGAAATTAGGTATCTATTTCTAATAGGAACTTCCCTCCAATCCTAAAATACAAAGTGTGCTAATCTTCCCAAGTTATAGACTTTGTGAGCGATTTTGCACTCTGTCCTATTTTTATTCCCATGTCCTTTTTCTACCCATCAGCACTCTGATGTTACATACACTCAAGATAGCCAGAGAGAACCAGAAGTTGTTTGCTTTCAGCCTGTCAAAGCTCTGAACACAGCTAAGTGGTGATTCAACAGCAAAGCACTTTCTCTGAACAGAATATGATCCTCAAAATCACTTGGAGATCAATTAACCTCTTTAGGCATCCACTTCCATCTTTAAAACACTGCTACCCTAGTTTTCCAGTGAGATTATATTTTGGAATTGGGTAAATGCCTCCTTCTTCAAATCTACCTTTATCACATAGACCAAGCTGAAGCTCCAAGTATCCCAAAAAAAAATTATCAGATTAAGCAAACAAAAACCTAGAGATTAATTTAGGGCCAGTAATCATATTCTCATGTGAATTGTAGAAGAAAAAACTGAAATAAAGCTGCCAAGATTGAACTTGGGTTTTACACCCAAGTAAATTCTGTAGGTAAATCCCTTGGGTAAATCCCGTAGTCAGCAAGTCAGTGGTCAAAATATCATTGACAAAAAAGCAAGACAAAGAAGCAGCATTTTTTACCTCTTGTCTGTCAATAGGATGATAAGATGTCCTTCAATATTTTTCTTTTTAGTGTTTCATTTGTAGTTTATAAGATTATTACCTTGCATTTTTTGTTACTGAATGTTCTAGTTTCAGAAAGTCTAAACCAAAACCTACAAAAGCTATTTGTGTCTGGGGAAAGCTTTAAGATGCATAAAAGAGATACAGTTAGTAATGCGTGGGCTTTTTTTTTAAACATGGGGGGAGGGGATGTTTCAAAAGGAAAAACACCTTTATCAGATTATGTCTTTTTTTTTTAATTTATTTTCAGAATCTATTCCTTACAGGGTTTTTTGACAAGTCTTTCAAATTTAACAACTATTTCCATGGAAAAATATTCTTGATGGACACACATCCATGTTAGATTACCGAATCAGGATTTGCAATTATTTTGCTCAAAACACATGTAGTGGACTTTCTCATTTCTTTTCTCCCACTCTTCACTAATATCTCCTTTACCTGTATCTACCAGTTATCTTTCTTCTAAAAGATGTGGTATTTCTGATACTTTGAGCAACTTTTCTCAGATGTTCTTTGCCCTTGAAATGTACTTTTTCTGTTTCAGATATAAAGTTTTGTTTTCAAAGGCTTGTCAATGTTTTTCACTGATAATAACTGGTCAATAGAAGGTATTACCTTTATCTACCATGTCTGTGTCACAGTTATACATTACATATACATATGAATGATATATTAACTCTAAGGTGAATATGATTTCTGGGTTTGAAAACAAATCTGATTTTTACACACGACACAAAAGTTTTATTATGAAGAAAAAAAAATAAATCTACAAAACATAGGCATGAGAAGCTGTAGATCATAAAGCATTTGCGTATACTTCTCACTTAGTTCCAAAGCCTTAAGTGGTTGGCAACTGGCATGGCTCTGAAAAGGACTCTGATTAATAACTCATTTCTTGAAGTGTCATCTGTCCAAGCCTACAGCCAATTTTTACTTAGCATTTTGTGCTCTATAACAACTCCCACAATATGGAAGCCAGAAATATTTTGCCTTACATTCTACGGTGTGAAACCCTTTTTTTCTGTGTTTACTACTTAGCTTTTAAAAGTGGCTATTATACAGCTGTTTAGAGAAAAATGTGATTTTTCTGTTAACGCCCACGGAATTCTTTTGTTTTTCACATCCACCCACAAAAAATGCTAATTAAAGCCCAAATTCTTGGTAACACTTTTGTCATTTGACAATAATGCTGCAACTATGGATTTTAGAGGAGGAATCTCACAATAATCATTATGTACTTCTGTACTAGTGGTTTGTAAGTTGTGAGAACCCAGCCTCTGAATTTTCAGTAAATAGGCCAACTAATAAAAAATTATATATTATTATAAAATATGATCGCACAACAAAACCAACTGTATTATAATCGGTATAATACTCTGTTTCACGAAACTTCCATGTCACTCACATATACTACAAGCTCCTGAGGTGAAAAAGGCACAACATGTAGTTTATAACTGATGTTTTATCAATATATGTAACCAAGATGTGAGGAAACTAATGGCAATATCACAGTTAATTTGTCCAGCAGAAAATCTGTTCCTATGAAGCATCTCATAGTGGGAGGCAAGTTTGCTGAGACAATGAAAACCCAGATAAAGAGTCTAGGTTGTAAATAGTAAAAATAAACTTCATGGCCAATCTGCCTGTAAGATGAAGAAAGCAAGCATTCGAAAGAACTTAAGGCTTAACAATAAGGATGTTATTGGCCTTTCTTAAATAATCATATTTAAAGTAATCTGGCAATCCATAAGGCAAATCTAAGTTTTAGAAGGTAGTGTTTAAGATACATAAACAACTTAATTTTCCATCTCATTTCACACAACTGATTACATAATACTATATGTCATTGATATGATTATCTGAAAATCTCCCAGAAAAATTATATCTAACTCTTTATGCACTCTTTCAGCATCTTTACCTAAGACATTGAAATTAGGTATATTAAAAGAAACTTTGGAAACTGTTGGATTGATAAGGACAAACAGGAGTTTTTGTAAGAATCAAAAAGATTTTGTGAGAATTCTTTGGTAAAATGACAGTACCTTTTAAGATTTGCTTTCCATGCTACATCAGCTATTTAATCTCTGTTTTCTGGGTTAATGGAAAGAGAAAAGCAGAAACATTCTTGAATAGTCTCAGTTTTGAACTTATTTCCTGATTTTTCCTCCAAGATTTCTTAAACCTTCTTTCAAGGTTTCTTTTTTTCTTCCAATATCCTCTACCCATAGTCAAGATGAAGCCTGTACATTTCACAGTTTTTGGTTTCTTCCTTCTAGTATATTTGTCCCTTGACTCATAATGGGCTGTTAGTTTTAACCTTCACTATGGAGCAAGTAATGCTCACTACTATTTTCTAGACTTGATTAGATGGAGTTTTTAATATGGAAAATTTGCCTATAGTACTTATGGTTTAAAGATCAATTCTGCTGCTGCATTTAGTCCCCACATGTTTTCCAAGAAGAAATTATTCTCTTTTTAGTCTGCTGCATTTCACCTTTTGATACATACTGCATAGGCTTATACTACAAAGATTCTCCATTGAAAGAGTTTTAGTCTAAATTAGTGTGTCCTGTCAAAAAAAAAAAAAAAAAAAGAGGGATGTTGTACTTGTATTTTGCATTCTGCAATGACATGAAAAAATACTTATCTTAAAACAAGTGGGAGACTCATCAAACTTGAAAAGAAACAGATATTGGCAAGGGAGAAACTAGATGAACACCCCAACAGAACTCTTTTAACTCAGTCAAACTGAATTCAGAGCCTTTTTTATACATTCTGTAGATATTTAACTTCCCACAAGAAGTTAAATAACAAAAGAAAATATTTGCTTCTCATAGATAAATTAAAAGAAATAATAAGAAATGGTTTTGGAGTGTTACCGTACTGTCTGTCTGATTTCAGCTCTGAAACATCACTTCATGTAAAAAAAAAACCCAAACAAAATACAGAAATGTTACATAGATAATAATTTTGAATTTACTGCATTCCCTATTACCTCCATGTTAGCTACAAGAGTAATGCTGTTATCAATAAAAATAGTTGAGAAAACTAGGGAGAGATATTGTTCTATTTTATTTTATATAGCAAGATATAATTCAATTTTCCATAGTGTTATCTGTACCTTGATGTCCTATTGCTCTTTCTAATGAAGTTGGAACAGAGTAACATTTAAGCCTGAAAACACTGAATAGGGGTATGATATGAAATATTTCCCAACTATGATGTGCACCTTAAAGTAAATGTAGTTCTAAACTCTTTTCTCTTTCTCATTTTAGAGCCATATAATAGATAATTATTTTCTATTATTCCTATCTGCACAGTGAAGTTCCTTCTACATATAGCTCCAAAATGAAGAAATACAACTCTTTATCCCTGGAGACTAATTGCCTCGTTTGCCTGCCTCATTTTTGCACTGCTTTCTCTCAGCCGACATTGCTGCCTAATCCATGTGGATTCTTTTCAAATTACAGGGAAAAGCTCATAATAAAATGCATCCACTTACTTTTGGCTTATTCTTGATATGTATGAATGAGAAGCATGACTGAAATAAATGGTTTGATCAAATTATTTGGCAATATGGCAAAGTCAGTTTATTCATAATCTACTGTAGACAACAATGGCTAGAAATGGATACAATCAAGACCTCTGTAGTGTTATTGAAAATCAAATACTCAAATTTATGTCATTACAGAAGACATACTCCACAGATATTATTTGGAGAACAATTGCTACTAGCAATGGTGATGGTCCCGCATATGATAACCAAAACATTTTCTTTTCTGTTGCCACACCTGAAAGTGACAATCTAATCTTACTAGGGTTACCAAGATGAGGAAAATTAATAGGCAAGAAAAAGGTTATATTATTCCCTAGATAACTAGAGGATCAATGGTTGTGTGAGAAAGGGGGGCAAGGAGAAGGAAGATCCAAATTTGTGTGAACTCCTCCCCAGCTAGAGAGAGGGTAAAAAAACAACTGAAATCTCTTCCTATACATGCATCCTTAGAATAAATTTTTGTTCAAGAAATGGATTCTGAGTTATACATGTGAATCTCCAACAGTCTGTGAGCTATGCAACCCAGAAGATAATCTAGGATATTTCTGGGGGGAGGGGATTCTATCTTTGCATTTCCATAAATCTTTTCAATTGTACTGCCTGGATTTAGATTTTATAAATATATACTTCACTGATAATACAGATCAGGCAGGTGTTGCCAATATAGAGATGGGTCAGCATATCATACAGAAAAAAACCCAGGATGACAAAAAACCCCTGCATTATGACATATAGACCTTATAGTATTGCATGCAATGTTAAATTGACAGACTAGTAGCAAGCATTTCTGCTACAGTGTAGGAGTTCATCAGTGTGATATAGTAAGACAGGAAAAAGCGCTGAGCAGACTAATTAATCATTATGAGCCACCAGTATGATGCATATATGAAAAGGGCAAATATTATTTAAAATGTATGAGATATTTGAGATATTTCTAGTATAGGTAGAAAAGCATTAATGCTACTACACAAGGCAGTCATGAGAGCTCACCTGTTAGTATCATTGATTTGCCCTAATATAAAATATCCAGATTTTATTCCCATTAATTCTTCATTGGAAATAACAGGGACAAACTGATATATAGGAATACTCCAAATTGAAAAAAGTAAAGGAAATTAAGTGTTTTTTAACTTGTTCTTATTTATTTGGATTCTGACCACAGTAGATTATCTGAGTCAACTGATTTCTTAGAAAGCATGTAAAACATATACAGCAAACAGCTGCAGACTACGCTTAAAGGATTGCTTTATTTTAATTGATGGGAAACAGCATAAGTAGAAGATGAATGCACCCTGAGAAAAGTGCTCTGTAAACATGACTCTGACAAATGTGGAACGTACACGAGAATTGTTTATGTGAAGCAAATAATGGACCACGTGATAACTTGAGTGGCAGACAAAAGTATCTCCACCACTTCAGTAGGTATCCTTATACAGCTACATTCTTCTTGCTGCTCAAAGACCTGCGGATGCCTTGTTAGACACACCCAATTGTTCCATTTTTGTTCCTTACATGATTTATTAATATGTTGTAAGAGGTCCACAAGCACAATAAATGTGAAACTTTAGATTAAGATAGTCATTATTTCTTTACATTTTGCTAATCTCTGTAATTCGCAATTGCCTAATATGAGCATTACACGATGTATCAAGATAATTTGCACTTATAATAGCCATGCAATATTTTATGTATCATATACACCTACTTTGAGAGGTGAATAGGAATTAATGACTCCTCAGGGTTCCATAGCTCTGTGGCAGATTAAATTACACCCTCCGCTGCAACATCTGAGAAATTCCCACAGTGGAATTTAGGCAGCAGCAAGAAGCAGAGGATAAACTCCGTTCCTTCACTTTAGAACATACAAAGGATTATCATTACGAAGAAGAAATTTCCAATATTGCAGACAATTAGACACCAGTGGGGACCTTTTCTCTGAAAAGGAAAGCAAAGAGGATAATACATTCCAGTAATAGGCAAGGAGCAGAGGCTAGGTAAAGATTAAACCCTCCTTCTCCAAGGCAGAGTTTGAAAGTAGACAAGAAGGAAGTGGCTGCAAGACTCCCCCACTACCTTTTTGAGGAAGACACATCGGTCTTCGTTTGTTTACTTCATGTAATATGGAGTTCATTTTAAACTTTATTGGAAGAAGACTGGACCAGTTTGTCTATCCCAACAAAACACATCCAATGCATCATGTCAGTATAACACTAATTTAAAATTGACTTTTTGGAAAAAAGTATTTATCTTTTGCTCAAGGAATCTTTACTAACAATTTGATTAGATGAAACCTAACTCATGTTATTTTTCAGGAATTAATTGTGAAGGTAAATCAGGAGAGATTGTCAACTGATTCTATCCCATTCGGAAAGCTAGAGGCCAAGTAATTGTTTTCTCATTTTTTGTCATTCATTTCCTTTCTCTTTGCCAATTATTCATGCAAAGCTCTTTGTCAAATTAACTCAAAATTATTTTGAATTTTTTTTCTTTTGAGTTTAATAAAAATAACATAAAACAGAAAAATTAGAGATAAACAGGAATATTGGGACAAAGGCACACAGAAAAAACATGTCTGTGGGAAATATTTAAAGCAACTATCTGAAAATTTCTTTTCCTTTAATAATTAAACTATAGCATAAAGTACCAGAAAACCTACAATGTAATGCACAACTAGAATTGTCTATCCATCCATCCAATTTTGTCATAAGTTTCAGACATACACAAAGTGAAAAACTGACAAGTTTATCACTTTAGAAATTGTGGAAGCTTATAAAGCATGTCATTAAACATTATCATTTGCACTTTCACACACAATAATTTTTAAAAATATAATAAAAATTATGAAACTGAATGGCTCAAAGGCAAATTAGAATAGTGATCTTTCTACATTAAGAGCACTCTATGAGACTGTTCCTATCCCCTTCTTACTCTTGAAACTTATCTCTAGGCAGGAAAGTGGGCAGAATAGCCATAATATATAGAATAAAATAGGGGCACTGTGTTCACTCTCCCCAACAGAAAAGAAGGCGAGATATTTCTTCAAACTGTTTAAGGTGGGTCTACATTAATATCTTACTTGAGAGATGTTATGCAATTTCAAAGTTGATCCAAACAGGGAATAGTTGCTTTTTGCAACAAAGGAAATGTGCAGCAAATGCATTTATATATATATAAGCGTGGTTACACTGTTTGTTTTTTTAAGCCATTCCCATTGTTCCTTTGTTCTAAGTAATGTAAAGGGGTTACTGATGGTTCTGTACACCAACAGACTTGGTGTACTCATGCTCACAAATTCCAAAAATGCATTGCCATGGGGGATTTCTGAACGTTGTCAGAAAGATACCATACCTATCATACACCTGTTCCAATCTGCGAGTTTTTAGGTTTTATTCTTATACCACAAACATTGGAAAAATGCTTCCCTCACATTTTATTAATCTCCAAAGATGTAACTGTATATTTATGGATAACATTATTAGTAACCAAGGAAAACTGTACAAAACAGGAAGGAAGACATAGTCCACAGTGCATGCATTTCTTGTTATACAGATAATCTTATTGCTTTCACACAGCAATTCGCTTAATGAGAACAACCTACTTTTCAGGTTTATCTTTCAAAAAGACTCCATATTTCTCAGAAGTCTAATCAGAATCCTACATGTACCGGGGCCCACTGACTTAACCGGTTGTCTCATAAGTTTAGCAAGAACTGAGAAGCTGGGTTTTATATGTCTTCTGCTCTTATGAAATAGGCTTGCTAGATACAGAGCAGAAATCCGTAGACTGTACTCTGCAGATTCAGCTTGTTGAGAGCAATCTAAGGCTCAGTTTTAAGAGTTAACAAAATAATAGATAAAGGATATCTGGCTCTGTAGATATTGAATTAGGATTTCAAAAAGCTTTCTATAGAGTCCTTTTCAGGAGATTATTAAGTTAGTAGTCACAGGAGGCAAAATGAAGTCCTTTCATGAATTAAAAGCTGGTTACAGTAGAAGAAGCAAAAAGGCTAATGGTGGAGTGCCCTGGGGATTAGCAGAAATGATGCTGCTTAGTACATTATCACAGGCCACAACAATTTTAAATTAAAAGTATACTCAGAGTGATAGAAATCATGGAATATTGCAAAGAATTGAAATTGGCTGACAAAAGGAAGTGATATACCAATGTGCTAAAGACACAATGCTTGATAAAAAAGTAAAAACTATAAATTACTTTTGCAACTTATAATGCTGCAGTTTCTGGTAATTGCATTGATTAATATTAAGGCCAAATCATGTTGATAACTATGCAAACATATAGGAAAAGAGGTTATTATTTCAAAGACTTGCAGTTAACAGTCTGGTCTGATTTATAAAAAGCACCGCTTAAGGCAAAGGTCAACAGCATAGGCAGTATTAAGAAAGATTACTTTCTAATATGTGTACTTTCTTGGATAAAAGTTTTTAAAGCCATGAAAAAAAGTACTTTTATTTAAATTTAATTTTTGTGATACTCATTTTTAACTGCTACCATCTTGAATCTTCTGGAAGCCACAAAACATTCTGAATTGTGGAACACCATTTTGTAAGATTTAAAGTGATACATACAGTGCCAGCCGAGGAAAGATGACAAAGATTTTTATGGACTTTGGTAACATAATTTTCTTCAAGAGCTTCAGGGGAGAAGTTCATTATGTTCGTATAAAAAATTAGGCTTATTTGGGAGGAAAGTGAGAACAGTGAGAACAGTTCTCTGTCTCTAGGTCTGGAGCTCCCCTTATGCAACTTGTTCTCTGCTTGCTCTGACAATGGAATGAGTCCTACCATGTATGTTATCTTCTCTGAGGGGAGCATTCCAGGAGAAAGTTGTCAGAGAAGGTCAGGTCATCTTATGGTGACTCCTTTTGGTTCTACTAATGACACATTGGCGCTGCAATTTGCCACATTGGCCAACTTAGGTGTTATTGACTGGAGCTAAATAAAAGTTTCTGCTAACTGAACAGAGTTATCTGAGCTGTCACAGAGAAGAGTACTCCTCATTGAAGGTTGGTGTGCAAATTCATCTCATTTTGGATGAAATTAACTTTGCTACTTTTGTTTATAACCGTTCCCCCATTAATCCACTGGACACACAGAAGCTGCGATCTACAGTATTTTAAATGCATATAGTAAAATTTAACGATTTATAGTATGAGTTCAGATGAGACAATAATTTGTCACAGCAAATTGTCTTACATAAAATGCAGCAGTCAGTCATTACTGTCAGCACATTTGCTGAACTTCTAAAAGGAAATCAACACAATCATATCAGTTTAAAAATCAAAACAGTGACATGGAGTCAATCTCCTGCCAGACTTAAACTATTTAATTTTAAAAATCAAGTCACAAATGTAAGATGCACAAACTGCTGGACATTCCTCCACTTCCTAGAAGCTCTAGCCTGGGAGTCCCAACAGAACCTTTTTTTCATCCTGATTAAGCTTAATCAAAGAACAAACATATGTAAAAGTGACCCAATTACTCAGGACCTCTAAGCCTATATCTCCAGAGCTAATATATCTCTAGAGCTAAATTTCAAGTGAGTTCAAGAAACGTTTAGTTTGCACCCAGCACATTTTGCTCAGTATATGTATTTTAATGGTATTTCATGTAAAAAATCACTGCAATATTTAACACTATTTATAATATTGTATATGGTGAAATGTATGAAAGCACTTGCTTTTTGTGAGGGTGGATAATGTTACTCCAGTAACCGGAATATTTTAAGATGTATATGCCTCTTTAACATCTGAATTCTTCACTCTCCTGTAATGGAAAAAACATATTTCCATCAAGATGAAGTCAAGCACACATAAAAAGTGTCTGACCTACCTTGTGGCTTCTTCAGAGTCACAGGAACTAGATTAAGCTCTGTCTGATTAACAGACCTCCTGTCTTAAAGGAGGAAACTGGTTAAATCCTCACTGATATTTAAGGCCAAGGGAATTTCAGAAAGTGCCAAGAATCTGTAAGGGGTCTGTTGACAAAGGCATTGCATATGTTGACAAAGTAATTGCATAACTGATTGTCTTCCAACTGACAGCTCTTAAAAGTCATGCCCCTACTTTTAAAGTGATACAGTGGTACATTCATTTGGGAATCTGTTCCACTGGACCCATAGGTTTTTTTGGTTCGGTTTCCCACGTATGAAAATTACATTCCTCCCCAGGAAAGAGAAATGTCTGAACATTTCCAGATAACCATCCAAAATCCAGAAAGATACTAAAATATACTGGGACAGTTACCATGCATTCTGCATATCTAGGCCAGGAACTCTTGTATCTTACCACCAAAGAAGTTCTGCAAACAAATCTTCTTGAAACAAGTTGCAGAAATCAGGGCCACAATCTGTGAATCTTCACTAACTTCAGGAAAAATACGTAGGAAAACTATAACATTCTCACTGCCTGTACGTGTGTCTGAGAAGGATCGTGGACTTTTGGAGCAGAGGACTGCCTAAGAAGAAGACGTCAACCACCAGAAATCCTTTTTCCCGTGGCCTCCAAGAGTCCTGCAAGAGGGCTCTGAAGCTACTTCACACTTTTCAGTCATGACCTGGTGGAATGAAATACCTGAGACAATGTGCTAGCAATGTTGAAAGGTCCCCCAAAGGTAAACCGCAGACACGTGAACCAAATACTAAATGAAACAATTCCAGACATTGACAGAGCCTCAGAAATGGAAGGGAATACTGCACCATCTGCTGGCTGATACCAAACACTATGAAGGTGTTGTCCTCTATTTCAAGAGCAAACTATGAAACAAGACAGCCAGGATATTATTGTAAATTTCAAGGTCAGATTTTGCAACACACAGATTGGGCTACCATAGAAAAGTTAAAATGAAAAACAATGTTATTCCAAAGAAGTCAAAACTCAAGACTAGCACATAATTTTCAGAACTGATAATCTACAGTGTGACTAATAGATGTTTGCATGAACTATGTCTATACTTAAAACCAAAACAGGGTTGGCAGTCATTCTCTGAGCCCAGTGCACAGTAGTGTGGAAAAGATGATTTCTGTACAGTTAAATGCTTTGATGTACAAAACAGGGTGGTTGCCTTTAAATTGTATATTGTAAATAGTCTCGGTAGTTGGCTTACCTTGAATCATGGATGAGCATTATCTAGGCAAACAAGCCTCGGACAAAATCACACCACGGACTGTGCTATCTGCGTAGTTAACAGTGCTGTGTCAATGCTCAAGGCCATACTATGACCCTGTTAGCTTTCTAGGATAAATGTGGAGGTTGCCATGACTTATGCAAATTGAGGTGGAGTGAAGAACACAAATACACTGGCAAAAAATAAATCAGTAGAAGCCTGCTGGCATAACTGTTTAATATTATATTAAATATATCAAAACATACATGAGCAAAATGTTTGGTGCAGATGTATCACTCAAGACTATTAAGCAAGTTGAGTTGATTAGACAATATCAGTCTCAAAAAGTTAAAAATAAACCTTGCTTTAGGAGGAGATTACAGTTGCTTGTGGCATCTGACATGGGTGTCTGTGAAATGAGTCATTGAACACAACTGTCATATTGATGGTGTCACTGAAAATGGCATTTCACAGTTGGAAAGAAGTGTTCAGATGACTTTCTGTCAATACATCCATATTACCACAACTGATCTTTTTGGAGATCATAAGTCGCCAACAAATTCAACTGAAACTTAAATATGTTTGGTTTTGGTATATTCATTTACCTGTGATAATTTATCTAGTTATAGTCATTTGGATTTCCGTGCAAAATGCCATGCCAGCCCAAAGAGAAATTTTCTTCAGATATCGGATACAATGTTAGTGTTAGGATAACAGCACACTCATACCAATCAGATGATTCAACAGATCTTTCTGAATTTGGTATCCATAACAAATCTACTTGGGTATATAAAAATATGTCATTTCAAAGGGGACAACTGTTGATCAAATACTGACTTAAGACATTGAATTTAGAAACCCTTCCCCATGTAGTTCTGGTTGCTTTATTAAGCATTTATTTACTCTTTCAAGAAAACCTTTTTCCAAACTGTATTCATTTCAGCAAGACAGAATAAATCCCTGGAAGGAAGGAGTAGTTTTGATGAAATCTAGATGGAAAATATTTAAATGTACTGCAACACCCAAGACTTTATTTTATTGGGTTAGAAAAGTAACAGCCAACATTTTCTTTGAAATTGAAAATATGAGAAAGCTCCTGTAATGTGGGTAAACCCAATGGTGATTTGCCTAAGTTCAAGTGTAATCTCTTATAGTAAACTGTGTTATTCTTACTTAGCAACTGAATGAGTCAATAAAGGATTATTTTCTAATTAAAACCATGACTAGCACCCCTACTTTAAATGTCAGAGTATGGGTCTTTTTCTCTTTGGCATAATACATTTTATGTTCTTTATGTTTCTTTTATTTCAGTGCTAAATTTGTCTTGAAAATTTATATTCAAATGCCCTGTAATGCTGAATATGTATAGATTGAAATGTTTTTAATTTGTTAATGGACTCCATATTATTGAGAGTCTAGATAAATTTAAGAAGGAAAATTAAAGTTAGTTTATGCTTAATATTATAAGGTAATACATGTCATGTATGTATTTAGAAAGAATAAAATAATGTAATGTATGCCATTGTACATTCTCTTTTCTGTGTAACTGATGTACACATAAAAGTTGCCACTATGAAACATGGAAATCAGTAAAATATTCTTTTCAAAATATATGTACTTGAGGTCTGAACATGCTGCAGATATTGTGGCAGTGGTTGCCAGTAGAAAACGGCAACATATAGACATGAATAGACATTGATTTGAAGATAAGACAATGATATTTTGAATTTATATTAATAATAACAATATTTTAAATTTTATAGCAAATTTTAAAATTGTTCCTAATCAATTCTTTTCAAAAGCAGAAGCCATTAAGGAAACAGCTAAATCTTGCATTCTTAGCTCAAAATTGGAATTCTCCCCATAAACAAATGGGGATCATGTTTATTAAGGTTATTTAGCATGCCACCAATCTGCCACAGCAATGCTTTCAAGTTGGACCATTCAGCATACTGACTCAAGAAATTTTTTTTAGGCTAAATGAATCTCTTAAAATTATGGGAAAGGAAAAACTACCACAGAGGATCAGATAAGTAACAGCAGTAGACTACAGCAATGATAGTTCTGGTTGATTTTTGATTTTCTTTGAAAGTAATAAAAATTGCAAACCAAAGACAAATTTGGGGAAAGTAAATTGAACTTAAGGAAAATAATTAACAGCAAAACAGTTGCTAGCACTGTGCTTTATTATCTCCGCAAACCTCAAGAATTATGTTATACAAAATCCTTTATCATACAGTACAGCAACCCAAAGTGTACTTCACAGGACCATTGCACAGTTCTTTATCTTTTCTGTTCTGTTCAATTTATCAGTGAAAGATGAACTGTGTCTTCCAGTGTGTTGCAAACTGAATTTGAAACAAACAGGTTTTTATAATATAGTTTTTAATAGATGACATCAGATCCGGTCATTGGATCTGTAAACTAACTGTC
The DNA here is from genome assembly GCA_013398295.1 of Chionis minor. Lineage (NCBI taxonomy): Eukaryota > Metazoa > Chordata > Aves > Charadriiformes > Chionidae > Chionis > Chionis minor. The sequence continues at coordinate 193,491 of VZSF01010831.1, read as the reverse complement.
CTTGAAAAAAATATTCTGAGGAGGTCAACACATCATGTTGAATCTGCCTGTAATTTACAGTATTGATATGCCTTCTCCACATATATCTTTATGCATTTATTTAATATTTTTCTCGGATACTTCTAAGAGTTTTATGTTTAAGAGAGTTCCTAGAATCACTAGGAATGCTGTTCTGTTCTCATATTCACCAGAAGAATAAATGACAACAAATTTTCACAGAAAACTTGAGAAATCACACTTATGCATATGATTTTTTTTCTTTTCACTTTGTAGGCTATAGTTATATTCATTCACAGATAAGTGATATCAGTAAGTTCGATATAAAAAATAAATGGACTAAAACCAATGTCAAATATAGAGGTAAGAATACCAGCTTAAAAACCAACTTCGTTCCCAGGTCATATGAAATAAAACTATATAACAGGGGGAGAAAGGAAGTTAATGTAGGTAAAAAAAGCGACTGCCTTTGATTTGGTTTCCACTGCTTTGTGCCTAAGTCCTATATTGGACTAGTTTGTCATGTCAGTGCTCACAGTTGATTTACGTGGCCATATGATTTTATGTCCAATTTTTAGTCATGTTCTCAGTTCTCAGGTCCTATATTTTTGTTTGTTAATAGAGTTTAGAGTTTGGGGTAGCCCTGTTAATGCAATCATTCTTATGCAGTCTCTAAAGGGAAAAGAAAGTACCTTTGAAAAGCAGAGACCAACAACTAAGATCTGGTCATTATCTACTTAATTATTTTTCTGAAATACAGCATCCATAAATCATTAAATCCTAACAATATGAATTCTGCAAATCCAAGCAAAGTAAATGGAAGGTGTTCTTTTTTCTAAAGTAATCTTCAAAATAAAGTTAATGATGATAGTAAAGACCTCTGACTAGCAAAGTAGGATAATTGAAAGCAGCAGAAAAGCTCACTGCTGCAGTACAGATTTTAATGGACAGATAAAAAAGTCTCAGGATGGAAGTAAACAACCAAAGATAGCTACGGAATTAGAATTTTTATTTGAATACTGGGATATCCTTGGTAGGTTTTTGATACAGGAAATTAATGTGAGCACTGCCTCCTTAAAAATAGATGAAAACGCAAAAGAATTTGTTGACAGAGTTGTTCTAAATTCAGGCACTGCTAACACCATCAACTGCAGAAGCTTCACAGATACTAGTTTTATGAATATCTCCTAATCAAACTATAGTCTGCATAAGTTGCAGTACAGTCAGACTGGGAAGAAATGTGTTGAAAAATATTCTTTAGAAAAGTAGTTCAAAGACAATACATAGGAGACTAAATACACTACCACTTCTCAATTTGAGTTGACTGAATTTGTAGATATACTGAGCAGCTAAGCTAATATATTACAGTGTTTTTGCACAGTAGAGCTTGATAAGACACACCGCTAAAGTAAAAATAGACTTCAATAATAGAATGGGAATATCAATTTTTTTTTAGAAGCCTCAATGATCTGACAATGAAGAAAATCCTTACACTTTTTCTTCCACAGAAATCCTTTCTTCCTTAGCAATCACTATAATGTGGTGTGTTTGTCATGCAGTACAGTGCGGCCTTAGCAATCTTACCAGGAACTCTGCAGTCATTTTAGGAGGGCGGGGGGGGAAGTAGACAGGCTACCATGGACTGAGTCCCAAAGCAGTAGCACTACACTTGGGCTTTCATCACCCAAGGTATCCCACTGTCTGCTTAGCTACCAAAGTAGTGATATATAATGCAGAAAAATGAAAATTATCATATTCTTTTTTAACCATTATACAATTATCTTCAATATTGCTGCACTTTATTAAAAAGTGACTAAATTTTTTAAATAGCTATATCAATTTTTATATTGTTGTAATGATACTTCAGTAACTTAGTTTGCCGTCTGGAAGATGCAGTGAAATAAGTGGGTGTGTCAGTGATCGATTTTTCTACATTACTCTTTCTTTGGACTAAGCTGAGGTATTTACCCAAACCAGTACATTAGCACTGTCTGTATTGCCTCAGCATTGGGGCAGAAAATTAATTTTGCTGTGTAAAAAGCTAAAAACAAAAGCTTGTCACTGCAATTTTTTCACAGATTTTCTGAAAGTATGTTTTATGTGTCAATGAAGTCTTACTTGTCACCCTACTGCAATAAGCTCCCACGTTTCTTGTAAGCTCAGTTGGGATTGAAATGTACTATAAAGGCTAATATAAACATCTGTTCATACAAAATGTAATATAAATCCAAAAAGTGGAACAATAAATAAGAAGAAAAATAGAATCTGATACATATTTATATTAATAGCTGTCAAATGAGCTGTGGAAAGTAAACTTGAAACCAGGGTACAAAGACATTCCTGGAACAATATCAAAAACCTATGACGATATTATTTTTTATTTTTTCACCTATTAAGTATCAGGTATGCCTAACAATACTTCAAGAGCCACACAATTATCCAAATTTCTACAGGAATCCAACAAAGTTTTAAGCGGGTAATTACTCAAAATCCTCTTAATCGATTTTTAAAAAGAGTAACAAATGTTTTCATTATTTGAATAATCCAAATTATATTTGATAGACCATTCAGTGGCTGCTACAGTACTTACAGCTTTGTTCCTATAATATGAAATTCAGAAAGATCAATTAAACCTTATGATACAACAACTTAATCTAATCACACCAGACAAGTATTCAAGATGGATATTCTCACAGAATAATGAACATTAAACATAATTAAACACATTGAGATTTAAGTGATCATAATCAAATTTCAAGCTTAATACTCTGTTAAGATTGATGTTTCTGTTTTTATCTCCCATGGCATTACCATTATAATAAAAGATGTCTTCTTGATAATACCTAAAGAGACCAAAATAAGTTTTTTAATATTTAGATACCAACAGTTTTGTGTAAAAAAGCATTCTACTCTATTTTAATAATTGAAAATTATCCTATATCATATGCAAGATCTGGAATTTCAATGGAGAATTAGGGGACGTTGTTAGGGCAATTATCTGTCAGAGCTGGAGACAGAAGTATGTTTTTTTATAACTGAGCCACTAGTTCTAGCTTCAATAGTCATCCATGCAAATTCAATTGATGTTCCTAGTTCATCATCACAAGTAAAGTGAACTTGTCTGGCAGTCAAAGGATGATAAATATTGACCTATCATTTGAGAGAATGAATTTACTTTTTCAAACAAGAGGCCAAGTCTCTGTTTCAGATAGAGGCAGAATGGTTAGGGAGTTTGACACACACAGTAACCCCAAAGACTGTTATTTGTGCACATGAGCTCTGCAAAGAGGAGAGAGATGGTGGAAAAGTTGGGAAAAGAATAAGTGATACTAGCTACCAGGTTTAAAAGAGAGAACTGTAACTCTGCCATTCTGAGTCAGATCGGCAAACTATTCATACTGGGTAATACCAATACTTCAGAAGAATGAACAAGAAATGCCTGTTAAAAGCATGTTTCTCTCCAACACTGATAAATGACACTTATAAGCAGGATGTGTGTATCTTTCAGATTTTCAAAATTTTATTTAACCAACAACTAAAGTTCTGATTCTTGATATGAATAATTTCCTAGCCTCCGTGGTTTCCTGTAAGGATACTTTTCATTGCAGAAGGATTTCTTATGCACTGTATAATCAACATTTGGGCTTTTCTTAATTTTAAACACATTGTAGTTTCAAAAGCATTGTAGTTTCTTTCATCCCTATTTAGAAGTATTGTGTTTGTTAGTGAAGTATGCCCTCAAACAAAACTACAAAAGAGAAATTTCAGGCCTGTGACAGTAATACCCAATCCTTCTAGTTCTAATCCCAAACATAAATTCCAAGGACTGTCTAGTTCCTACACTGAGGCTGTGACCAAGGTATGGTTTAAATTGCATGTGAAACAAGAATAGCTTTCAGCTCCTCAGCACTGGATAATTCTTAGCTACTTACAGACTTCATGTTAGGGAGAAAGTATGAGAACATGTACCATTTCCTCTCTCAACTTCCATCCTCCTTCAGAGGGAGACACCTAAACAGGAAGGCTGGAAAGCATTCCCTCGTATAACTAAGTCCCTCTGTCCCAGGATATACTGTGGCAAGCACCTGTTTCACAGTTCAGAAATAACCTAAGATGGTACCATCATATTCACGACAGTTTGGTTCAGTGACCAGTAAAGTCTATGGAACCACTTGTTGATGGGTCAGAACATAAGTCCTTAGCTTATTCCAAAGGCTCATTAGTTCCACTAATTTTGAAATAATGGATTATTGTCATGTATTACCAAACTGATGAAATACCCAGATGTACCAGTTTCATTGTACAAAAGAGATGTTTGTACACAAGCACTAGCTCCATCATGGTTCAATCCAGGATTTTTTATTGAAAATGGATATGGAGTCTAATAAATTTCATTTTGAGAGCTTTCACACTCTTTGTGAGACTAGAACAATAAGAACTCACATTCCATCTTCCTCTGGGGCAAAACTGCCTGAGTAAGACTGGCTCTATCAGAACTAGTTTTTGCAATCATTTAGCTAGGTCTATGTTTCAGGAACAAAGTTAAGGCCTGTTTTTAAATTAAACTCTGCATGGTTGATACCACATTAATACATACATTTATTCGTTAGCACGAGAAGAGAAAATTCTTGAACAACTAATAATTCTGAAGAAAACATGGGAGAACATTGAAAGTGAAGCTATTTGTATCATACCTTGTTTCCTTCACTTATAGTTTCCTTGACTTCTTTATCTCTAATACGTTCTCGGAAGGACAATTCTAAGTCTTTAAAAATAGGTCTTTCCATGTCACAGTGCCTTCAGCTCCCAACAGTATTATTTTATCATTTTATTTTGAGTATGAAAAGTATCTTAACTACCATGTTTATGAGGTTAAAAAAAAACAACAGAAAAACAGTGAATGATTACTAAAAAGTACATCTGGAGGCAAAACCAGCTGCCACTTCTTCACGTAACTTTGGTCAAATAACATCCCAACTAACTTCTGTCAAGAGAAACACTTATAACCAACCTCTTCATGACTATATGGGGTCCTCACATACAAGAGTATGCTTATGTTAAAGAAACTATTTACCATTTTGGAAAAACAAAATATTTCTTGCTATTTCTTTGTAATGCCAAATGTATTCACTATAACCACACTAACACTTCAGTTTTGATTCAGACTTCCTGTCATCTTCAATATGTTTAGCCCTAACACACAGTAAAGAAGATACAAGAAAAAAAAAAAAAAACCAAAACAAACTACAGAACAGAAAAGGGGAATTAACAAACTATCTGTTTAGTGGTAGGGTAGATTTACTATTACAGACAGACAGCAAAGCTGTACTTATCCATCAGTACAAACAATACAATAACTATAACATCTATCTACACTGAAGGTTAAGTTCTCAAAAAGAGCTCATTAGTTGTCATCTCGAAGTACCTTCAAAAGCAATCACTGAGCATCCAATAATATCTTTATGACAACCTCCTTATCTCTTACAAGCTGTTGTGAGAGCTGAATCAAACCAGCATGTCATGAAAACTGCTTTCTAACAATGTAAATCAAAGGAATCAGATGTGTCTGATCAGTTAACTACTACTCAGATCATCCCAACAGGTTAAGTTTATAACACATAAAATACCACAGACAGACAATCTACTTCTGTCACCTGATCCTGTTATTTTTACTATAAGACCATGGAAATATATTAAAGGTGATTTAAATACACAATTCAAAATTCCAAACTTTTATAACTGAATTGATTTCACATTTCCACATTTAAACATTACCTTTTCAAAGCAGAGTTAGGAAATTATCTTGGACTAAGCTTTCACTTTCCAGTTCTTTCATGTGACATATTACTATGATCTACATTCACATCTGCTTTGTAAACATATTTGCATTGACAGCTTCCTGAACACATTGCATCAATATAAATTCAGGCTGTGAAGGTTGAAATTACTTAAGTATTTGTTGCAGAACAATTCAGAACTCAAGATAAGTCATATATCTGTCTTTAAATATTTTCCCTTGTAGAAAAGTAGGTGGCATGTGAAAGTTTCTTTTTGTCTAATTTTTGTAGCTTTTCAATTTTCCTGAAATTGCAAAATATTATTTTCTTTTCTTCTCTGCTCATACAGAGAAAGAGAATAATGGATAGGACATTGGACAAAATCTCTCTGTAAGTCCAAGAGCAATGCGACTGTTGAGTAATAATTATGGTATACTCCAGACTACACACAAGAAGACCATTACACTGGTCTAAAAGCCCATGTGTATAAGTATACAGTTGTTTATACATGTTCCTTCCTTTTTCTTTTTTTTTTAACAGTTCACAAAGGAAGGCAGCAAGGAAAGGAGTTTCGCCAAGATTTCTGATCATGGTATAAAATACTTTCCAAATGGCAGAGAAAGTAGGAAACCACTGACTTGAGCAAAGTGGAAGAAAACATCCAACTTGATGAAGAAGAGAGTTTCACATCCTCAGCCCTGCAATCTGCAGAAAACCTTCATTAGCCGTGATACAGTTCTAGAAAAGCTCCTAATGAGATCCTCTAGTTTTATTCAGCCTGCCTGAACCACTCACCATGTCCAAAGCACTTAAATTAATTCATCTGTTCCCACATAGAATCATGGAAACATTTAGGTTGGAAAAGACTCTTAAGGTCATTGAGTCCAACCATTCATAGTATTAACCGACAGAGGAAATACTTAGGTCTGGTAGTATACATCTAGGTGACCAAACCATTAAAAAAATTCCCAGTGTTTTAGGAACAGATTAATTGGACAAATTTTATTCCATACATTGTGGATGTAGATATTAGATGACAGGCATCTGATTGTTCATGCCTTCTGAGAGTTGATATACTCAGCATTATTTTTTATGCTTTTGAAATTCAAGAGGCTTCAGAGAAAGGTGCCAGCTTCAATGCTATCAGTAGAACTCTGCACAACTGATTTCATACTCTGCGAGTCTCATCTAATTTTTCCTTTAGTTCACTTCTGTTTGTGGTTTTACAGACTTTTAATAAAATCCTTCTAAAACTACTAGCATGCAGACAGTGAACGTGACAAGACAAAAAATGAATCGTGAAATTAATACTTTCAAACATCGGAAATTTGAAAGGCTGAAATTAATCTAAAAATTTGAAAAGCTGAAATAAACAGCTTTGTAAATGTGATTGCCATATGAAATGAACAACATCATTGATATTGCTAAAAAACAGGTTTCAGCATTGCATAAGATTTCTGTAACTTCAATATGCATTTCACAGTAAGCCTTTAAGAGTTGCAATAGTTTTAAAAATCAAGTTTTTTTCTTTAAGTGAGTATTAACAACGCTTGAAAGACCTTTCTTTACTCACTGAAGAGTCCATATTCCAATAATTTAATGAGACTTTGTAACTGATAAAAAAAAGAAATTTGTATAATATGTCCCACTATCATACAGGTCTGAGAAAAAAAATCCATTCAAAGAATAACTTCTGCAGTCGTAATATTCTATACTCGCAGTTACGTGTCCTACAATGACAAGTCCTAAAGGGCTTAAAAGAATCAAGATAAAACCACATATACACACACATCCGCATGCTGTTTTCTTCAGTTGCTATTATGTTCGATAGTTTTAATAATTTTTTTAACTCACAGTGAAGTTAAAGATGAGGTAACAAGTTGGATCAAGCCTAAGAAAAAATCCTACTTTTAAGCTATTTCCTTCTAAGAAACTGTATCTCTGTGGAAGCAATGTCTTTTCTGAGTATTACTTTGGGCAGAGTATATTTTGTGTTTGTGTGTGAATGAGGCAGGCCAGTTATTGAAGGAGATATAATCAACTTCTAGAAAAAATGTAAAAATTCTGGCATATATGTTCTAGGAGAAAGCTTGGAATTAGGCTTTTAGTGCAGAGTAAGTGCTAAACAAGCATGTGTCATGACTAGAAGCTGTTTCTAGTTGTTGAGTTCCTCTCGTGTTTAGCAAAGCAGGACTTTACACTTTTGTGTAAATAAACAAAATTGCATTAAAAACATGAACTCCATTAACAGTTTTTCCTCCTAGCTGGAAGATATGCAAAATGTTTAACTCTAGTTAAACTCTTTGGTCAGAAGATATAACAAACAAGTAATGTGTCTAACTGAAAGAGACTTATGTTATACAAAACATGTAAATATACTTGAAGAGGAACACAGTAAGGATATTCATAGGCTAATGAAATAGTCCAGTGGTTATTTTCACATTCACATAACACTGCACTGTCATCCAATATACTTATCAAAGGATTCATATAAATTCAAGCTGAATAGATACAATAAATTTTTCAACAAGAAGATACAAAATGTTCCTTTATATTATGCACCATCTCTCATTTTAAGTCAGCTTTTCTCTGTATAGAAAATGTTTTTTCTGTCCAGTCACCCTAGTGATGACTTCCACTTTTTTTGTCTTTTTAATTCACATTTCACAGGCTTGTATAATGCAAAACCCTACTCAATACCTCTGAAAAGAAAACAACACCACAGGTTGATTTCGATCACTCTGTAATATCACAGAACGAATAACAGCTGCAAAAGATGGAGAGAAACAGAAAGTTTCTTCCAGCCAGTTTGAAGGGCCAGTTTCAATCATTCTACAGAAACAATCTCCCAATGCAGATTTATCCAGATCCAGGGCGAAACTCTGGTATGAGGGTTGTATGTGTTGTTCGAATATTTGTTTGTTTGTTTGTTTGTTTTGTGGCCAGATAGCAATTGGAGTGAACCAGGATACACCTGACGTCTAGAAAGACAACGAAAGAAAAGATCTTGACTAGAAGAGGACCAATGGAGGTCTGTTCCCTGAGTATAGGCAGGCATCAGCAAAAATTCTCAGAATATATGAGCATTTGACTAGTACATTGACAGTGAGCTGGACTTTGGCATGCAGATCATGAGGGCTATAGAACTTGCTACAGAATTTAAATCATTCCTCGTGAAAAAGCAAGCAGCTACTGAAAGAAGATACAAATGTTTATTATTCTTTATATAAACTACTGTCTAACAAGTTTGATGGAAAATGTGACACTGTCATGGTTTATCTGAATATTTAGAAAAGCAATATATTTGTTTTCCAAACAAAATAATTTTACAGTGCAGATCTAACTACTGAATACATACTATGATTTATTACATAGACAAGAACCGATACTGGTAGAAATATAATAGTTTTTCCATCAGGCACATTAAAGCTAAATTCAAAAACTGTTCCCATACACAGCAATCTCTACCAAAAATTTCATCAAAATGGCTTTGAAAATTGTTTCTCTGGAATTCAAGCAAGGGGTTTGAACAGACGAGAAAGTAAAGTGACCTAATTTCATCACCTCTCTATTTTACTCCTCTGGAAAACAATGCAATAAATCCAAGTTTTATTTTTGGTTCTTTACTAAGGTTTTGGGTCAGAAAAAGGTCAGTATGTAATGAAAAAATAGGGTTAAAACCACAAATAAATACATTTGGCTTTTAAGCATGTAAAAATCTTTGAATTTTGCATTAACACTACTTGGATAGCATACTGGAGATCATTTTATCTTAATCATGGCAGCTAAGAGTGAAAAAATCTACAAGACATTTTAGAGGAAGCAAGCTTTACACTGAACAGTTTACAGAGCACAGGACTGACTAGTGTCCTGTATTAACAAGCTATGAAAACATAATGACAAATAGAAATGAAAGGTGTAGGGCTACACAGCTAGTTCTTTTTTTTTTTTTTTCTCTCAAAGCATAAAACGTCACAGAACCGAAGAATCATAGAATGGTTTGGGTTGGAAGGGATCTTAAAGATCATCTAGTTTCAACCCCCCTGCCATGGGCAAGGACACCTCCCACTAGACCAGGTTACTCAAAGCCTCATCAAGCCTGGCCTTGAACACTTCCGGGGACGGGGCCTCAACAACCTCTCTGGGCGATCTGGTGTTCCAGTGTCTCACCACCCTCAGAATAAAGAATTTCTTCCTAATATCTAATCAAAACCTACCCTCTTTCAGTTAAAACCATTATCCCTCATCCTATCACTACACTCCCTGATAAAGAGTCCCTCCCCATCTTTTCTGTACGCCCCCTTTAGTTACTGGAAGGCTGCTATAAGGTGTCCCCAGAGATTTCTCTTCTCCAGGCAGAACAACTCCAACTCTCTCAGCCTGTCCTCATAGCAGAGGTGCTTCAGCCCTCTGATCATCTTCATGGCCCTGTTCTGGACCCACTCCAACAGGACCATGTCATTCTTATGTTGGGGGCTCCAGAGCTGGACACAGTACTCTATGTGGGCTCTCACCAGAGCAGAGTAGAGGGGTGGAATCACTTCCCTCAACCTGCTGGCCACAATTCTTCTGATGCAGTCCAGGTTGTGGTTGGCCTTCTGGGCTGCAAGTGCACGTTGCTGGGTCATGTCCAGCTTTTCACCCACCAGTACCCCCAAGTCCTTCTTCTCAGGGCTACTCTAAATCCATTCTCTGCCGAACCTGTATTTGTGCATGGGACGTGCAACCCATGTGCAGGACCTTGCAGTTGGCCTTTTTGAACTTCACATGGTTTGCACAGGCCCACCTCTCGAGTCTGTCCAAGGCCCTCTGGATGGCACCCCTTCCCTCCAGCCTGCCAACCACTTCACACAGTTTGGTGTTGTTGGCAAACTTTCTGAAGGTGCACTCAATCCCAACATCCATGTCACCAACGAAGATGTTAAACAGTATTGGTCCCAATACTGACCCCTGAGGAATGCCACTGCATGATCTTGTCAGGCACAGAGGTGAGACTGACCGGCCTGTAGTTCCTCAGGTCTTCCTTTTCTCCCTTTTTGAAAATGGGTGGTATGTTTCCCCTTTTCCAGTCAGTGGGAACTTCACTGGACTGCCATGAGTTCTCAAACATGATTGATAGTGTCTTAGCAATTTCATCCATCAGTTCTCTCAGGACTTCTGGATGTATCTCCTCAGGTCCCAAGGACTTGTGCACCTTCAGGTTCCTCAGATGGTCTCAGACCTGGTCTTCTCCTACAGTGGGTGGTTCCTCATTCTCCCAGTCCCTGCCTTTGCCTTCTGTGACTTGGGACATGTAGCTAGAGCACTTGCTGCTGAAGACCAAGGCAAAAAAGTCATTGAGTACCTCAGCCTTGTCCATGTCCTGGGTGACCACACCTCCAGTTTCCTTACAGAGAGGGCCCACATTTTCCCTAGTCTTCCTTTTATCACTGACATACCTGTATAAGCTTTTTTTGTTGCCTTTGACATCCTTGGCCAGATTTAATTCTATCTGGGCTTTAGCTTTCCTAATCTGATCCCCAGCTGCTTGGACTATTTCTCTGTATTCCTGCCAGGCTACCTGTTCTTGCTACCACCCTCTGTAGGCTTCCTTCTTCTGTTTGTGTTTGTCCAGGAGCTCCTTGTTCATCCATGCAGGCCTCCTAGCGTTTTTGCCTGACTTCCTTTTTGTTGGGATGCATTGCTCCTGAGCTTGGAGAAGGTGATCCTTGAAGATTAACGGGCTTTCTTGGGCCCCTCTCCCCTCCAGGGCTTTATCCCACGGTACTCTGCCAAGCAGATCCTTGAAGAGCCCAAAGTCTGTTCTCCTGAAGTCCAGGGTAGTAAGCTTGCTGTGCACCCCCTCACTGACCTAAGGATCATGAACTCATTTCATGGTGACTGCAGCCAAGGCTGCCCTTGAGCTTTGCATTCCCCACCTCTCCTCTATCACTTGGAGACTCCTCTATTACTTGGGGAAGGAAGTTGTCATCAGTGCATTCCAGGAACCTCCTGGATTGCCTATGCCCTGCTATGTTGGCTCTCCCACAGAAATCTGTGTGGCTGAAATCCTCCGTGTGCCTGTCCTTCCTCAAGAGCCTGTATCCTTCCATTCCAACACTCCAGTTGTCGCAACCATCCCACCATGTCTCCGTGATGCCAATAAGATCACAGTCCTACAGGTGTGCACACGTCTCCCACTAGACCTCCTGCTTATTCGCCATACTACATTCATTTGTATTGAGGCATTTAAGTTGGGCCCCTGATGAAGGTGATTTACTGGCTGGAGTGGCGAGGATTTCTTTGTGCTGCACTCCAGGTGCCCTTCTGCTGACCCGTGATCCTTCTCCATGATCCAGGCATCTATTGCTGGCACTGACAGCAAACTGGTAGGAGTGGGATGGATTGAGGTCCCCCTTCCTGGGCAACTTTACTTCAGAGCCCTCTTCACAAGCTTGGCAGGCCTATGACTGAAGATGCTCTTCCCCTTCTCTGACAGACGGACCCCATCAGCCCCCAGCAGATCCGGTTTCTTAAAGCGAGTTCCATGGCCTAAGTCACTGAACCCTTGGCTGTGGCAGCAGTCCTATAACCATTTGTTGATTCAACAAATTTGACCGGCCCTTTTAAACCCCTGTCCTTTGACCAGGAGGATTAATGAAAAACTACCTGCGCTCCAGAGTCCTTTACCACCACTCCCAGGGCTCTGTAGTCCTTCTTGATACTCCTCATACTGCTTCTGGTGGTATCACTGGCGTCTATGTGAAACAACAGCAGTGGATAACAGTCACTGGACTGTACGAGGCTTGGTAGTCTTTCAGTGACATCCCTGATATGAGTCCCTGGTAAACAGCACCCCTCTACAGAGTGCATCAAGTTGGCAAATGAGTACCTCCATACCTTTCAGAAGAGAGTTACCTACTATTGTCACCCATCACCTTTTCTTAGTTGTTCTGGTTGTTATACAAGGAGCGGATCAGGCTGCCTTACTCAGCTCCAGCGTCTCTCCTGTTGTGACTGGCCTGTCCTCTTTCCTCTGCAGAGCAGTGAAGGGGTTCTGCAAGGTCACCTCAGGCTTCGTGGGAAGTCTCTTCCTCCTTCTGGTCCTTGCTGTTGCAAGCTTCCATTCTTCTGCATTATTGGCCTCCCTCCCTTCTGTATGGGCCAGTGGGGGAGTTTTTGGTTGTTTGGCTGTAGGTGCACTGCAGACTGTGCTTGGAAGAGCTGACTCACCCTTCCTAATGCTGCACAGCCTCTTCACTGCCTCCTGAAGCTCAGACACCTGCTGCAAGAGGTCCTCCACCTGGCACACCTTTTGCAGGCAAGTCTGCTGCCCATCCCTGCTCCAGGAGAAAGGTCTAGGCACTTCCTGCAGTCTCTCCCTTCAGCAGCTCCTTTTGGGTGGAGGCATCGGCCACTTCTGGAGTAGATAGTGGAGCCCCCCCAGCCGGAGCTGCAGCCTTTGCTCTCACACGACTGTCTATCATTCTGCCTCGAGGGTCAGGTAATACACAACCATAAATATGGTTATGTTTCTTCAGAGACATGCCAAATTCCCAGGTCTTCATGCTTTGCCTATAGTAACTAAAAATTAATTTATATACTTTCCCATTGCCTTATGAGGCAATGAGGCGATTTCCCAAGGAAATACAGTTCTCTAATGCAGTTTGTTTGTTACTTCTGAAAATACAGAAATACACTCTACAGAATAAAAGCTGCATATGCAATGACCTCTTAGTATAGAAGGTGTCATCTCTTCCTGTTTAAACTTGACTAATTGGCATTCATTGGTGGGACCACAGAAGAGACAGACAAGGGCTCTCAGTCAAACAACCTTACAGTTCCAGGCAGGCAGTGAGACAGACAACTGATATGTGCATTTAAGCACCAGTCACTGTAAAATCTGCAGACGACACAAAATTTAGCACTCCTAATCACTATCTGCAATTTCACACAATTAAAGTTTTAGGGGGAACAGCGGACATTGATGATGCACTAACTGCCAAGAAATATTCAAAACCACTGAGAACATTCCACTATCAATATTCTCTTTCATCTTCTATTGTTCTGGGTTAAAGACAACTCCTAAAAAACCCCCTTTTTTTCCTAAAATAGAATTGATATACCTTCACCCATTTTCTGCACTTGTTCCAGTTAAAAGTAATACCTTCTGGAAAGAGATTTTGAGACCAGAATACAGCCTGGTCTGTGAGGCCGTAGCAATCCTCGTGCAATGACTGTTTCTTTACAAAAACATCCTGCGCAGCCCAGAAGTCCACTAGCATTTTTGAATTATGCTGGCACTTTACAGTCATCACAAAATGATGCAACACTCTTTGATCCCCATTATTTTCATCACTTTCTCCAAATGAAGAGTCCATTGTCTGAAACCAGAGTTGTTACTATTCATTTTCATTTGTTTAGTTATTTGAGTTTTCAAGGTCATCCCTTTTTTTTTTTTGGTGTGATGATCTGGGCTTCTTCAG